>JASKMD010000011.1:0-65057 GCA_030144725.1 Haematococcus lacustris
GGGGCAAAGGGGTGGGGCTGGGATTGGGGTTGGGGTTGAGGTTGGGGTTGGGGCTGGGGCTGGGGCTGGAGCTGGGGCTGGGGCTGGAGCTGGGGGTGGGGGTGCCTGTCTGCGTTTGGTATGTTTAGTTGTAGGGTTCGCGGGGTTGGTTCTCTTGGATCTATGGTTCAGGGCGGTATTAGGAGCAGGCATTGCTCTGGTCTGATGTGCTTCTGTCAAGGTAGTGAGGTCTATGGGGGTTGTGTGATCGGCAAGGTGTGCGGCTAGGTCTTGAGGTGTGTAGCCTGCCTGGGGGTCTGCTAGCCATATCTCTCTACGGACAAATGTTGTGTGTTCTACGTTGCCTGCAGTGATGGTCAGCAGGCTGCCCTGTAGGCGATGCCAGTCAAGGGGCGTGTTGAGCGGTTGTGGTGCGTGGCGTAGCGAGTCCAGCCAGAGCCATCCTTGTGAGGTGTGCCTTATAGCAGTCGCATGGCCGATGTCTTTGCCATTGTTACAAGAGAGGAGGATGATTGCGCTTGTGCATGTTGCACCTGTGTCTGTTATTGCACCCAGGATTTTCCCGGGTGTGATGCTGCCTCGGGGGAGGAGTTGGGTGGCGGGGTGTAGATAGGGATTATGATGTGTGCGGTGGAGGTAGTGGTTCAATGTGTCTAATGAGAACTTGCCTTCTTTGTCGTAGATATGGCTTGTGTGCAATGCTCTCACTGCAAGCCCCAAACCTCGAGCTTGTTGTGCTAGTTGTTGCATGTGGTCCGCCAGGTTCTTACAATGTCTAATGACTGCTTGATGGTCTATCAGCTTGACTCCCATGGCCATGTTGAAGGCATGTACGAGGCAGCAGTTATCATGTTGATACTCCATGTATGGGGGCTGGGGTGGGTTTGGCAATGTGTACCTGGGTATGTTGTCTTCCTTATGACTTATGATGTGGCATATACCTTGTCGTCTTAGGGCTATGGTTTGTGTCGGTGTAGCTGCTGGGTCTGGTGCAATGACGAATATCTCGTGGAAGGTTGCTCTGTAGAGAGGCGACAACTCGTGAATTGGTATAGCTGCTTTACTGGGGCTATTGGAGTCTAGGAGCTTCCATTGGCCGCCAAGTTTTCTAATTGCCATGCTGTGGCCGTTCGTTTTACATAAGAAGTTAAGGGTGGCTTACTTCATCGCCAATGCGTCAAGCTTGTCGTCGCTCCAGTCCTCTGCGGTGTGTAGTTGGGCGACGCTTGTAAGAGTCAGGCCGTAGTGTGTTTGAAGGTAGAGGTGGATGACCTCGTCGCTAAGTGCACCTCCGTCGCCTCGTGCAATCAACCACGCCTTCTTGTCGCCTGCGTCGTGAAGTCTATATTGCCAGGCTTTCCAAAAGGTGTGAAGGTCATTAGGTTTCACCCAATGCTTGCCGGCTGCATTGTTAAGGGAGTGGGCTTGACAGTTGCGATCTATTTGTACTTCAAAATAAAGGGGGTTGGGGTTGGCTCCTGAGTGATGCTCCTCACAGTGTGCAGGGCCGGGGTTAGCTTCAACATCCCCAGCGGCTAGCAATAGCCAGGCCAAGTAGACAGCCCGGGCGGCAGAGAAGAAGTCTATGGTGCGTGGGGTATTGTCTCTTCCATTCCTTTTGGCTGCTATTTGGTAGGTGCAATAGACATGCAGCGTGCTATTGAACTGGCTGACTGTGTAAGGATGGCTGCTGTTGGCTCCATGCGTAGAGAGGTGAAACCTGTCGGCCAGCTTACAGAGGGCACAAGAGGAAGCTTGGGTGCCGTCTATCCCTGCCATGAGATTGTAACAAGTGGTCCTAATCGTCGCTCTGATACGGGCGATTAGTTTCTTGTGTTTCCTAAAGCAACGTTTGGAATCCTTGATTGTGGGCTGCAAGGGGTGGCTTATGCGTTGGTAGAGTGTGTTCACCAGGTGCGTGCATGTAACAAAGAGCATGAGCATGTTCATTAGCCTGTTATGTTGGTTAATGGTTGTCCCAATGTGTGTAAGTTTTGGTTGCTGGTGAACAGAGGATTGTGGTTCTTGGTGACGTGGGTTGTGGTTGTGGTGATGTGGGTTGTGGTTGTTGGTGATGTGGGTTGTGGTTGTTGGTGAACAAAGGGTATTGGGTATGACAGTCAGAGCTGGCAGGTGGTGGTAAGGCTTTGCCGGTGGTGGTGGTAAGGCTTTGCAGGTGGTGGTGGTAAGGCTTTGCAAGTGGTTGTAAGGCTTTTGCGCATCAGCATGTGTAGCTAGCAAGGCTGTGTCATAAGGCTGTGCATGCCAGGTAGCAGCAGCTAAGGCTGGCAGGTGGTGGTGCAGCTGAGTAGCATGTCTTTGTGCGGCCTGCGCATCAGCATCCGCAGTTTGCATAGTTGTGTCAGATGTCAGGTTATGCCGGTGTGCAGCAATCATGGCTGGCAGGTGGTGGCAGTGCTGAGGTGCATGTCTATTGGCTGCCTGCGCATCAGCATGTGTAGCTAGCTTGGCTGCGTCATAAGGCTGGTCGTGCCAGGCTGCCGCAGCTAAGGCTGGCAGGTGGTGGTGCAGCTGAGTAGCATGTCTTTGTGCGGCCTGCGCATCAGCATCCGCAGTTTGCATAGTTGTGTGAGATGTCAGGTTATGCCGGTGTGCAGCAATCATGGCTGGCAGGTGGTGGCAGTGCTGAGGTGCAGGTCTATTGGCTGCCTGCGCATCAGCATGTGTAGCTAGCTTGGCTGCGTCATAAGGCTGGTCGTGCCAGGCTGCCGCAGCTAAGGCTGGCAGGTGGTGGTGCAGCTGAGTAGCATGTCTTTGTGCGGCCTGCGCATCAGCATCCGCAGTTTGCATAGTTGTGTGGGATGTCAGGTTATGCCGGTGTGCAGCAATCATGGCTGGCAGGTGGTGGCAGTGCTGAGGTGCATGTCTATTGGCTGCCTGCGCATCAGCATGTGTAGCTAGCTTGGCTGTGTCATAAGGCTGGTCGTGCCAGGCTGCCGCAGCTAAGGCTGGCAGGTGGTGGTGCAGCTGAGTAGCATGTCTTTGTGCGGCCTGCGCATCAGCATCCGCAGTTTGCATAGTTGTGTGAGATGTCAGGTTATGCCGGTGTGCAACAATCATGGCTGGCTGGTGGTGGCAGTGCTGAGGTGCATGTCTATTGGCTGCCTGCGCATCAGCATGTGTAGCTAGCTTAGCTGTGTCATAAGGCTGGTCGTGCCAGGCTGCCGCAGCTAAGGCTGGCAGGTGGTGGTGCAGCTGAGTAGCATGTCTTTGTGCGGCCTGCGCATCAGCATCCGCAGTTTGCATAGTTGTGTCAGATGTCAGGTTATGCCGGTGTGCAGCATTCATGACTGGCAGGTGGTGGCAATGCTGAGGTGCATGTCTATTGGCTGCCTGCGCATCAGCATGTGTAGTTAGCTTGGTTGTGTCATAAGGCTGTTCATGCCAGGCTGTAACTGCCAAGGCTGACAGGTGGTGGTGCCGCTGGGGAGTATGTCTCTTGTTAGCCTGCGCATCAGCATGTGCGGTATGCTTGTTTGTGTTTAGTGTCTGGTTATGCCGGTGTGCATCAGACGTGGCTGGTAGGTGGTGGCAATGCTGGGCGGCGTGCTTCATGTCAGCCTGCGCATCCGTATGTTTAGCCAGTGTCATTGTGTCCGGCGACTGGTCATGCCCAGTTGGTATTTTGTGCATGGAGCACATCATAGCATGTGTAGCAGCCTTCCAGGTTTGGGATCTTGGCTGGACCTGCAGGAGGGTGTCAGGTGGTTCTCCACAATGGGCTATAAACTGTCTTGCAGAGTGCCTGCTGTAGCGCGTTATCATGTCAGCAGCGGCGTCGCAGGTTTGGATTCTTGGTAAAACTTGCCAGGGGGTGTGCTCAGATTGCTCACTATTGTTGGCTTGGCTAGTCCTTCTGTTGCCTGGTAATTGATCTGTGACAAGGGCTGGTCTCGGCTGCCGTTTGCTACTTGGGCTGTTGATTGTGACCGAACTGGCTGTCTGGATGTCGGAACCACTCCACCTGTTCATCTCTTCTGTCGTTAGCGTCCGAGAGGGTTTTAGCACCGTCTGTTCCACGTCGTTGCTCCTGTTGCAGACATCGCATCTGGGAAGCATTTTGAACCCATCTCCTTCCCGTTTTGTGGCAATTGAGTCAAAGGTGAACATACTCCAGGACCCACTGGTTGGACCCGCCGCGTTTGTATACTCAGACGATTGCAGCCGAAGGCCCGCAATCCCGTTAGCAGAGCCGCATTGGACCAGTGGGGGAGCAGAGGTCCCCATCAGAAAATAGCACAGGCACAGGCAGGTAAGGAGGCGCGCCATTGTCTTCGGCGTCCAGGTCCAAGGTCCAGGGTCCACGATGCGGTACTCGTTCGGCTCGTCTCAGCGTGCAACTTCACACGCTGTGCCCAAACGACCTCGTTGATGCGTCTGCGGTCAGAGAAAACAAAGCAAAAATTTGTTGGTGCAGTTATTAACCGTCGTTCAACTCTTCTCCTCCAATAGGTCACAGCAGCCTACATGCCAAGTCTCAGACATCAACTCGCAAGTTTGCCGAGCCAGCCAGCCCCTGTGGTACCAGGACCCTGTGGTGAGGTGCCAGAACCCTGTGGTGTGGTGCCAGGACCCTGTGGTGTGGTGCCAGGACCCTGTGGTGTGGTGCCAGGACCCTGTGGTATGGTGCCAGGACCCTGTGGGAGTGGTGCCAGGACCCTGTGTGCCAGAACCCTGTGGGTGTGCGGCAGAACCCTGTAGCCAAACGTCGCAGGACCCTGTAGGCGTGCGGCAGAACCCTGTAGCCAAACGTCGCAGGACCCTGTAGGCGTGCGGCAGAACCCTGTAGCCAAACGTCGCAGGACCCTGTAGCCGTGCGGCAGAACCCTGTAGACTAACGTCGCAGGACCCTGTGTGCCAGAACCCTGTGGGTGTGCAGCAGGACACAGTAGGCCAGGACCCTGTGGTGCCAGGACCCTGTGATGTGGTGCCCGGACCCTGTGGTGTGGTGCCAGGACCCTGTGTGCCAGGACCCTGTGGTGTGGTGCCAGGACCCTGTGGTGCAAGGACCCTGTGGTGAGAGGCCAGGACCCTGTAGGCCAGGACCCTGTGGTGTGGTGCCAGAACCCTGTAGGCCAAGACCTGGTGGTATGGTGCCAGGACCCTGTGGTGTGGTGCCAGAACCCTGTAGGCCAGGACCCTGTGGTGAGGTGCCAGGACCCTGTGGTGTGGTGCCAGGACCCTGTGGTGTGGTGCCAGGACCCTGTAAGCCAGGACCCTGTGGTGTGGTGCCAGGACCCTGTGAGCCACAACCCTGTGGTAAGGTACCAGGACCCTGTGGAGAAAGACACACATCGTAGGACCCTGTACAGGGTCCTGGCACACATGGTCGAAAGCATCCAAACGGGGTCAACATGACCAACCACCGGCTATGTAGGAATCCTAAATGGGTTCTATCACATAGGGATGCAAGGTATGATTATAATATCAACACTCATAGGGTACACAGGACCCTGTACAGGGTCCTACGACCATGATGACGCTAGGAACCTGTACAGGGTCCTAGGACACGGGCCATAGCTCATCCCTTGTTGGGACTTTTTGCATGCCACCTACTAGGTTGGGCAGCTGTAACCACCCTTTACAACCTCTCATACTCACATTTCATGGAAAGTCACTTTGGTCACACGGTGCCAACTCCCTTAGCCAAAATCAGGGTCACAGCCCCACACCTGGCCCAGCAACTCGACACCGAGTGAGAGTTACACTTTGGCCCAAGAGAGTCTTGTCATCCTCTAGGTCACAGCAACCCACATACCAAGTTTCAAACCTCAACTCTCAGGTTTTTCAAGCCAGCCAGGCCTTAATTTGCACGAGTGGGTTGCAAGCCTTTTTGTACTCTTTCTGCAGGGCTGCATGGAGCTGCTTCAATGCTGACACCTTCTGCATGCATATGAAACAACATAGCACGCCACACACTTTGAAGCACAAGCACCTTAGAGCACAAATGTGTATGGGTGCTGTGCAACAGGCTAGCATACACCCACGAGATGGGCTGATCCAGGCCCTGTTTCCAGCTGGTCCAGCTCCTGCTCTTCTGCTGGTGTAGGGTGTGGCTTGCATCTGAGCCTCTTGATGAGTCCATGGAGCTTCACGACGTATATGTAGTACAGAGTCGCGCTGTTTACGATGTCCTGGTCATCGCATCTGGGTTCTTGGCTCTCGCACCATCGCTGCAGTCAAGAAGTGAAGTCAATGCGGTCAGCTGTCAGCACACGAATGTGCAATTCCAGCACAACCCACCACGTAGTGCTTCAGCTGCGTTACGTAGCTACGTTTGCTTTTGTCCCTCAGGCCATCGTCAAGCTGAGCCACTGCGTCGAAGACTTCTGCGGCCACTGCAATCCGCTTGCCGCTGAAGTGTTGCTGTTGCTCCTCATCCGAACTGGGTGCTGGGTCGCCGGTCTCCCCTTCGGCCGCTCTTTTGTGTGCTGTACGCATTCATGTGCGGCTACTAACCTCCGCTAACGCGGTTAAAAAATGCTTCTCGGTCCAGGCTGGTCCGGGAGGCTCGACTGGTCTGGTCCGGGGCTGGTCCGGGAGTGACTGGCAAAATTGTCCGAATTGTCATGCTAACGCGTGGTTATTCTACCTCACAGGTGGAAGAGTTACCGGGAGACTTGATTGGGTGTAGCGAGGTCTTGCGGGGTGTTTGGGTGTCAATGCATGTGGTTTGCGGATGTAATAGTCGATTAAATAGCTACAGACAACATCTGCACAGCCAAGGCTCGGATGTAATAGTCGACATCTGTGCAGATGTCGCCGTCAGCAGCTGCACAGATGTCGGTCGGACCCAACATCTGCACAGCCATGCCTCAAAGGTACTAGGCGGCATCTGTGCTGATGCAGCCGCCAGCATCTGCACAGCTGCATAATCCCTTTACATTACGGGAGAAGTAAGAATTTTTATTTTCCCGTAAATATCAGCCATTTTCCAACCCATTCTTACTTGTGTCCGCCCTAGCAGCACTATCTGTAACAATCCGTCCTATCTAGCACAAGCCCCCTAACTAGCCCAGGCCCCCTATCTAGCACAAGCCCCCTATATGAAACAATCCGCCCTATCCTATCAATGCAGCCAGTAACTTCATCTTTGCGGCCTTGCTGGCTGCCTCACTAGCCCTGAACTCTTCAAAGCCTTGGGCTATCCCTGGATCAATGGCTCCAGCCGCATGTGCAGCTGGATGCCAAGCGGACTGCCAAGTGCCGGGTGCGGGACCCCATGATGCCGTATGTCCCGGGTACCAAACGCCTGGCCAGCTGCCAGGTCCTGGGGTGGGAGGTGGGCCTCCGTACGCAGCCGGTGCCGCTGCCGCATGCCCGCTCATAGGCCAGCTGCCAAGTCCTGGGGTGGGAGGGGGGCCTCCGTACGCAGCCGGTGCCGCTGCCGCATGCCCGCTCACAGGCCAGCTGCCAGGTCCTGGGGTGGGAGGTGGGCCTCCGTACGCAGCCGGTGCCGCTGCCGCATGCCCGCTCATAGGCCAGCTGCCAGGTCCTGGGGTGGGAGGGGGGCCTCCATACGCAGCCGGTGCCGCTGCTGCATGCCCGCTCATAGGCCAGCTGCCAGGTCCTGGGGTGGGAGGGGGGCCTCCGTACGCAGCCGGTGCCGCTGCCGCATGCCCGCTCATAGGCCAGCTGCCAGGTCCTGGGGTGGGAAGGGGGCCTCCGTACGCAGCCGGTGCCGCTGCCGCATGCCCGCTCATAGGCCAGCTGCCAGGATATGGGGTGGGAGGGGGGCCTCCGTACGCAGCCGGTGCCGCTGCCGCATGCCCGCTCACAGGCCAGCTGCCAGGTCCTGGGGTGGCAGGTGGGCCTCCGTACGCAGCCGGTGCCGCTGCCGCATGCCCGCTCACAGGCCAGCTGCCAAGTCCTGGGGTGGGAGGGGGGCCTCCGTACGCAGCCGGTGCCGCTGCCGCATGCCCGCTCATAGGCCAGCTGCCAGGTCCTGGGGTGGGAGGGGGGCCTCCGTACGCAGCCGGTGCCGCTGCCGCATGCCCGCTCATGGGCCAGCTGCCAGGTCCTGGGGTGGGAGGGGGGCCTCCGTACGCAGCCGGTGCCGCTGCCGCATGCCCGCTCATAGGCCAGCTGCCAAGTCCTAAGGTGGGAGGGGGGCCTCCATTTGGTGTTGCGTCCGTCGAGTTAGGTGCTGCGGGCCGCCAGCCATGAGCTGTTGCATAAGCTTGCCAGCCTCCTTTATCTGACATTGGCGTGGCAGGTTGACCAGATGGCTTTGGTGGGGGGCCACATCGAGGGCGGGCAGCAGCGGACGACACACACTCAGTGACAGGATGTGGATTGCTGGCCGTAGGCACGGAGTCCTCATCAATGGATAGCAACGGAGCGGAAAGGTGTGGCATGGAGCGCATGGCAGCAGCTACAAGGGGGGCATTGATAGCATTGCTTAGCTTTTGCCGGGCTGACTTGTCAGCAGCGAGGTACGGCGTGACGCTCTCCACAGTCTTCCAACCACCCGCCTTCTGCACAAGTGGTAGAGGAGCTCCGGCAGAAAGAGCAGCAGTAGCAGCAGAGCGTTTGCCACCATGAAGTGTTGTCTTGGGGAACATAGTCTTGAAATTTAGCCGCAGCGTGCTGATGCCCACATGCGCGTTGCTGTACCACACCTCCGACTCTGCCACAACTGTTGGCAGGGGCTTGAGGAAGAGGCGTTGGGACGGTGACTCCTTGGGGTGCTTGGATAACAAGACATCGATGGCGGCGACGGGGCACAGCTTGGCCTTCTCAAAAACGCCCAGGCCCGCAGGCAAGGCGTGTGTTGCTTGGATTATCTTGTTTGGGGGGTCTCGGCCTGCCTCCTTGATGCCACCTTGCCAGTTCTTGCATGCGATGTCCTTGATCTTGTAGACCTCCTCTTCGTTCTCCTCATCCGGGGGCATGCGCTCTAGGTGATGCAACTCCAGGTTGACTAGCTCATCACCACGCATGAAGGCTCCCGTAGCCAGGACGTAGAGGACACGGTTCAAGCAGCCTTGAGGTGTTGCAGGATCCATGTGAGGAAGGGCCTTCACCAGGTCCTCCTCGGTAATGATGGCAGCACGCTTCCGTGTGTGTGTCACCTACAGGAAAGTGGCAGGCAACACATGTGCAACAATGCAACACATGTGCAACAATGCAATGCAACAGTGGGAGGCAGGCTGCTCATCACCTATATAGCTTCCTACCTCGCCTTGTCGTGACCGTCGACAACCTTCCACATCAAGGCAAAGCGACCCTTGAAGTCCATGAGGTCGTCAGGCTGCAGGATGGGAGCCATGTCATTCTCACTGATCTTGACCCGGTGATGTTCACCACGCACTGTACGGGCAAGGGAAGAGATGCGCTGGCGCAAAGAATCTGCGTTGCACTTCCCCCCATCCTTGGACTTGCGGTACCCTGCACAAGGTGCACAATGTAGTCGTGTATAACACCTGGTGCACTAGACAGGCTCTAGGTAGGTTGCAAGGCACCCTGGCAGCCTTGCCTACCTGTTGCAAGGGTGCACAACACCATGCACATAACCTTGGGATTCTTCATATAGCACTCATACAGGTGGCTGCATCGCTCTTCGATAGTGACAGGGCGCTTGCGTAGGAATAGCCGCAACGCAGCCATAACCTCTTCAGAAGCTACCTCACCATCTGCATGGCAATACAAACGAGGGCTATATTGTATATGGGGCAAGGCAGGGCGGGGCAAGGCAGGGCGGGGCAAGGCAGGCCTTAGCTAGGTCACTAACCAGCGTATGTGCCGTTATCTAGCACATCCTCAAACATCTGGTAGCTGGTCTTGAGTTGACTCTTGTCTTTGGCTTGGGTCGAGGCGGCTGCCTTGCTTCGTGTTGCCAAATCAGCGAACTTGGGAGCCTTGATGAATGCCCTTAACACGGCATCCTCTTCTGCATCCTCTCCTGCATATCATGGCATCTAGTACAATGTCAGTCTTGGTAGCGGGGTTAGTCAACGACTAACATGAGACGGTACCGATTACTAGCGGCCTTGCCTGACAGGCGTCCAGATCTCCTGGTGGGAACGGGTGCTACGTTGCTTGCTGGGACCGGCATTGTGGCTGTTACGACTGATGGGACCGGCACTGTGGCTGTTGCGACTGGCGCAATAGGAGGTGTCTCCTTGCTCGGAGCTTCCTCTGCATCGCAACATCGTAACACCGTAACCGCCAAGAGTCAAACAGTCAACGCTAGTCAAAAGTCTGATTAGGGACTCACCATTGATCCTAGCTGCCGCTAGACGTGCAGTCTCGATGTCAATGGGTGGTAGCAGGTTAGATTGTCCGATGGGCATGTCATCGCCGCAGTCTTCCTCCTCAATCTCGCAGTCTTCCTCTTCGACCTCGCAGTCCGATGTTATGACGCTGTTTGGCATAGCGGTAGTTTGTGTGCGTGGAAGGATGCTGGAACGATGTTTTGGGGGATGTGACCCCAGTGACATTCAACCGCGGCTTGCACGGCTTGCAGGAGTTGGTCCGAAGAGGTTGCGCTGCTCGCCACAACTATGAGCAGGCTGTGTGCGTGGCTGTAGGATGCCGGAGACAGCGTGGCCTCCGCGGAGTTTTACTGTAACCGCTGCCTAACCGCAATTTTTACTGGAAAAGTGCAGACTTTTACTGCAACCACTGCCTAACCGCAATTTTTTCTGAAAAAGTGCCGCTGTTTTACTGTAACCACCGCCTACCGTACTCTCCCTTTTGATTCCCTATCCCGAATCGTTTTTTGTCCTTCGGGAAACCGGGAATGATTAAACAATGTATTTCTCTGGTCTTTCGGGAAGTAGTCAAACAATTAGTTGACCTTGACGAAAGTGCCAGCAATGGACCAGTTTGTGGTCCGGGGCATCAGTGCCGCCGACGCAGCTGATAATCTGCACCGCGAGCTCCTTATGCACGATGAACAATGCTTCCAAATGTCTCTTGATCGTCAAGCGGCAACTATTGAGAAGCGACTACCTAGGACCACTAAATTTTGGGCCTTCTCCAGGCCACAACCTTGACGCATCGCCCAGCACACCTCCTGCTCTCGCACGCACCGGCAAAGCGTATGAGAACTGGTAGCAAACTGCTAGGATTCAGCCCACCCTGGGCTGGGCCAGAGGGAGGCGGGCCAGGCTGGGGCAAAGGCTAGTGCGGCGGGCCAGGCCGGGGTGGCAACAAGGGTGGCTGCTATGCCCAGGGCAAGGTCGAGGGAGGTGGGCCAGGCTGGGGCGAAGGATGAGGTCACAGGACAGGCAAGGGTGGCAACCAGGCTGGCAACCATGTCAAGGGGGGAGGCGACTGGTCATACACGGTCAGCCGGCCAAGGCGGGGTGCTTTGGCCAAGGCAACAGAATGGGTGGCGGCAGGAGTACGCAAGTCTGAATGCTCCAAGGCAGATGATAAGATATGCCGCCACTGCCAGCAGCGGCAGGAGGACCACAACTGTATTAGCGAGGTTCAGTGGCCCATGTGACGTGGTCAGGTGATAAGGCCACTAGAAGAGAGGCCACGACAGTAGACTATGTGGATCATATGATTTTGATGCGAGATTAATGGAGTGGGATGTCACAACACACAAGGTGACCGGACATAATGAGTAACAAGGGCGGGTGCCTCTCATGTTGTTAACTCCTTAGCCAGATTAGGCGCAATTGTGGCGTTGTGCGCAGACTACATCTCTAGTTTAGGTGTTGTGGCGAGGGCTGATCATTGGTGCATGTTGATTGGTTCCTTGATGCTGATTGGCCGTACTGACTCAGACGGCAGTTACATTACCCTGGATCTCCACACTTGCTAGGCACTTAAGGACTGAGTTGCTGCTGCTTCAGCAGCTTGAGATACCTCATTGTAACCCGCCAGCCTACCAAGCGGTCGAGGCACTCCCCAAGCCCAAGTCGTAAAGGGAACCGTGTGGATTGAGCCCACGTCTTTCCTGTCCCCCTGCCCCGTCTGCAACATCAGAGGGCCAGCTAGGGCGGACGAAACACTGCCTATCTCAAGCTTATCCTGACGTGGCATGAGCGCTATGTCCGTCGACGGTGCTTCGAACGCGGGCGACGCCGGCGGCTCGAGTGGCATCCCCACCTACGGCTCCCGCTTCAGCTCCGCCACCTCGTTCGGCGTCAAGCACCCGCTGCCTTCTTCCGGTACAGTGCTGTCGCCTTATGAGTTGGATCGGTCTTTTCAGTGCGTTCAGAGCGCGCTTCATGTGCTCTGCGACGATGCCGAGCTGTCGAGCGACCGCGCTCTCGCGCTTGTGCTTCGTAAGCTGCCCAGCCGCGCGGCTGCGGCATTCAGCGATGGTTATGTAAAGCATTCTGTCATCCAGGAGTATCAGGCCCGGTACGAGGAGCTCGACGACGAGAGCGCTTTGGACTCCGCCCAATGCATTGAGATGTTCCTGGCTATCGTCCGCGACGACCTCGCGGACCCCGTGCTCCTGAAGCAACAGGTGCAAGGTATGCGGCTGGGTGACACGGGTGACAGTGGGCGGACGGAGGCACCCGCGTCGCTCCTGGCACGCATGTCGCCTCAGCTGGTGCGCATGACCGAGCAAGGCCATCTCAGCCGCTTAGGTGCTGTCAACATGTTCATTATTGCCCTGCAGCCACACCCGCGTCATGTCCTGCACCCCCAAGGGCAGGCCTTTGTGCAACGCAGCAAGGCAGCCTTTGCTAGGTTGGCCATGCCCCATCACAGCGAGGACTCGGTCGAGTTGGCCCTTGGCCGTGCAGAGACCGCTGCCACACAGGTCTACAACGAGCTCGTAGGCATGCTCCAGCTGGATCAGGCAGCTGGCAAGCCAACTGTCGCCATCGGCGTTAACACGACCGACCTGCTGGGGCAGCTCAAGGGAGGTGATGCCAGCGCTGTCAAGGCTGCCCAGCGCCTGATGAAGCAGCTCGGCAATGCTCTGCATGCGTCCATGCCACCACCTAGGCCTGCCCCATCACAATTGCAATGGTGTGAGAACCACCAGCGCTGGACAGGCCACAGCACCGCGGAATGCCACATAGGCATGCAAGGACAGCCTAGGGCTGCACCCTCCACCGCCCCTACACATGTCAATGCCATCAGCCCTCAGCCAGCCGAGCAAGCCTTGTTTGAGCAGTTCAGGTTGTTCATGGCCACACGGCCCCCTGCTGCTGCGCCGTTGCGTGCTCACACCGCCATGCAGCCAAGGGGAGGGCCCCCTCGCAGCCGGCTGCATTGTGATCATTGTGACAAGGATGGCCACACCGAGGATCGCTGCTACTCCAAGCACCCCGAGCTACGCCCTGTACACTGGGGGCCCCCTGCTCCCACCCATGCGCTGGTCGCCGCTGAGGGTATGGTAGAAGATGAGGGTGCAGCCATGCATAGCTTTACCTCTGTGCCCATCACCAGCCCTGAGCATGCGCTTGAGGCCATCCGCCATGCCCTGGCAGCTGCCGCTGATCGCCCCACTAGCTTCACCCCGGGTAGTGCCTCAGCTCGCAGCCCGCCCGCAGCCCCTCAGCCTGAGCGTGTTGTGCTTGCCGACATAACCAGCATTGTACATGCGCTTGATCAGCGCGTTACTGGCATGCAGCAGTCATTGCTGATTGTGGAGGCTCAGGTGGCACAGCTGCGTGCACAACAACCGCTGGCACAAGGTGTGGTTGCTGCCCAAAGTGCCCAGAACTCATCAGCCAGCGCGTCGCTGCCGCCTGCCTCGTTCATCCGTGCCGGGGCCCCTCCCCCGCAGGCCCTCCCCTTTGCTGCCAACCCCAGTGTGCACGCAGGGCTCAGCGTGCTTGATAGGCACGGCAACCCCCATGCCATCCCTGGGGTCATGATTGACTCAGGCTCTGGCGCTCAACTTATGACGGCAGGCCTGGCCAAGCAGCTGCAACTGGAGGTGCTCCCCACCCAGCTACGCATCATCCAGAGCGGGGGGACCACTTTCCAGACCCTGGGTGCGGTGGTGGTAGAGGTGGGTCTGGCCCTGGGCACACCCCATGCAGCCCGCTCCCGTCACCGCGTGCACATCGTGGAGGAACACAGCAGCCTGCCTTACACCCTGGTGATAGGCACAGAGGTCATGCTTCGGCACGGCATACAGATTGACCTACCAGGGCGCTTGCTTACCTACGCCCCTCAGCTGGCTAGCCATGCTCACCCGCAGCCACGCCATGCCTTGCCATTGCACTTTGAGCCCCCAGCTGAATGGTCCAGTGCAACCATGCTGAGCCAGTGCAGTTTGGCTGACCCCTCTAGCCTGATGCAGGGCAGCCCCCTTTGGGCCTGCATGGCCAGCCCAGTGATCAGCGGGGGTGCGGAGGGTAGCAGCGGCCATACCAGCGCGTGCTACCTGGGGGTTCCGGAGGGTAAACCAAGTGCGGCCAGCGCCACCTCCGGTTGCAGCCACACCCCCAGTGTTGCGGAGGACCAGCCAGGGGTGGAAATCAGGGGTCCCCCCCTGGCCCCTCGCAGCAAGCCCGGCCGTGGCATGGACAGGCAGCAACTTCCCACCCGTACCCCCAAACATCAGCCACTGGGCCTGGGGGCTGCCCGCCGGCGGGACCGCAAGCAGCGCGCTAAGGCACCCACACCGCTCCTTGAGCGCTGGTCAACCGCGGGGAAGGGGCTGCTTGACGCCATGCTCGTTCAGCGCATGGTACGCCCGGTCAACCTTGATGACCCAGTGGTGGCTGCTCACGACCTCCTGGAGCGCTCTGCCGTGTTGAGCCGTGAAACGGCTGCCGCCATGGGTAACATCCGCATTGCTCAGCACCGGGACACCCTCCGCTATGCCACTACCCACAGCGGCAGCTACAAGCCTGCTGTCCGGCAGCTGCACCCTGGTAGCTTTGTGTGGACTCAGCGCCCGCAAAGTAACACCTTGCAGCTTAGTGCCCGCCCAGAGATCTACCGGGTGGTGTCTGTGGGTGTCAATGGGGTAGCCAAGCTCCAGGGGAAGTGCGGGCGGGTTATGGCTGAGAACGTGTGCAACCTCGCCCCATGTCACCTACCTGACATTGATCCCACCATTGATCACACACTGGCACGGCCCACTGCTGACTTTCCTTGCTCCATCTGCAAATCCCCTACTGATGCCGAACGCATGTTGTTGTGCGATGGGTGCGGCAAGGGCTTCCATACCTTCTGTCTCACCCCCAAGCTCACTGCCGTGCCTGAGGGTTCTTGGCTTTGTGCAGGCTGCATTGGCAATGGCCTTACAACTCAAGAGGTGCAACGCCGCACTCAAGATGTCGCCCATCAGCCGCAGACATCGCCACTCCAGGAGGCATTCACCACCAAACAAGGGCGGGACCGAGCCCAGGCGGCCCAGTTGTTGCATGGACGTGTGGCCCGCCAGCCGGGCACAAGCCGCTGGGGGGTGGTGCGCTTCAAGGGCCAGCAGTGCCACCCTCATTACTTTGCTGTAGACTGGGCAGATGGCACCATCACCGATAAGGTCAGCCCGACCGTGTTGCGCAATAGTCGGTGGCTGCAGCCTGAGGGCACCGTCCTGCCCAGCCTAACCCTTGCTCCCTCAGTACCCGGCCAGCGGCGCTCAGCGCGGTTAGGTCATGGCGAGAATGTGGGCCTGGCCGTGGCATGTGCATGCCCTGACTCGCATGGCATGGCACTATGGGCCTGAGGGTACTCAAGGGGTGAGCCATTGGCGACTAGCGCCACCCTTGGATTCCTATCCTCAGTATCGCGGGGAGCCCAGGCTTGGATGGGATTAGGCCCACCTTGTCCTGCCCGTAGCGAGTCCCTAAGTGCCTTGACCTGTGTTGCCATGTGCTGTGACCTGCACTTTCACATAGTGCGCCTCAATGCTGTACCACCACCTTGCGCACTGGGGGGAAGTAAGTGCCAGGTCCCAGCGCATGCTTACAGCGCGACAGCTGTCACAACACACAAGGTGACCGGACATAATGCGTAACAAGGGCGGGTGCCTCTCATGTTGTTAACTCCTTAGCCAGATTAGGCGCAATTGTGGCGTTGTGCGCAGACTACATCTCTAGTTTAGGTGTTGTGGCGAGGGCTGATCATTGGTGCATGTTGATTGGTTCCTTGATGCTGATTGGCCGTACTGACTCAGACGGCAGTTACATTACCCTGGATCTCCACACTTGCTAGGCACTTAAGGACTGAGTTGCTGCTGCTTCAGCAGCTTGAGATACCTCATTGTAACCCGCCAGCCTACCAAGCGGTCGAGGCACTCCCCAAGCCCAAGTCGTAAAGGGAACCGTGTGGATTGAGCCCACGTCTTTCCTGTCCCCCTGCCCCGTCTGCAACATCAGAGGGCCAGCTAGGGCGGACGAAACACTGCCTATCTCAAGCTTATCCTGACGTGGCATGAGCGCTATGTCCGTCGACGGTGCTTCGAACGCGGGCGACGCCGGCGGCTCGAGTGGCATCCCCACCTACGGCTCCCGCTTCAGCTCCGCCACCTCGTTCGGCGTCAAGCACCCGCTGCCTTCTTCCGGTACAGTGCTGTCGCCTTATGAGCTGGATCGGTCTTTTCAGTGCGTTCAGAGCGCGCTTCATGTGCTCTGCGACGATGCCGAGCTGTCGAGCGACCGCGCTCTCGCGCTTGTGCTTCGTAAGCTGCCCAGCCGCGCGGCTGCGGCATTCAGCGATGGTTATGTAAAGCATTCTGTCATCCAGGAGTATCAGGCCCGGTACGAGGAGCTCGACGACGAGAGCGCTTTGGACTCCGCCCAATGCATTGAGATGTTCCTGGCTATCGTCCGCGACGACCTCGCGGACCCCGTGCTCCTGAAGCAACAGGTGCAAGGTATGCGGCTGGGTGACACGGGTGACAGTGGGCGGACGGAGGCACCCGCGTCGCTCCTGGCACGCATGTCGCCTCAGCTGGTGCGCATGACCGAGCAAGGCCATCTCAGCCGCTTAGGTGCTGTCAACATGTTCATTATTGCCCTGCAGCCACACCCGCGTCATGTCCTGCACCCCCAAGGGCAGGCCTTTGTGCAACGCAGCAAGGCAGCCTTTGCTAGGTTGGCCATGCCCCATCACAGCGAGGACTCAGTAAGTGCCAGGTCCCAGCGCATGCTTACAGCGCGACAGGGAGGCTTGATTATTTCTATGCACGAAGACGTTCTCAAAACTAACTTTAGACGTACTTTGGCCATCGGGGAACTTGAAACAATAAAAAATATGGCTCGGGATTAATATTTTAATTATAGTTTCCGAGGCCTCGGGAATCAAAAGGGATAGTACGGTAACCGCAAATTTTACTGAGAAAGTGCGTCAACCGCTGCCTAACCGATTTCCGCTTTCCGATTTCCGCTGCCTAACCGATGCCTAACCGATTTTTACTGATAAAGTGCAGGGTGCGGCGACAGAGTTGCGCGTTGTACACGCGTTGATGCTGCTGGCTTATAACTTATACGTGGTAGCCTCGAGCCACCCGTAATGTAAAGGGATACTGTATAATGTCTCGGCCCGCGCTGTTCACGTTCAAATAACGACCTCGGCCTCGTCTCAAGCTGCGTAAACGACTCGGCTACGCCTCGTCGTTTACTGCAACTTTCGACGAGGTCTCGGTCGTTATTTTCCCGTAACAGCTTGGCCTCTGACATTATACTATACGTCTCGACATCTGCATAGTTGACAGTGGCATGTAAACGACATCTGTACAGATGTCGACACTATGTAGCTGTGCAGATGTCCACGTCGCATGCATCTGCCCAGATGTCGACTAACAGCAGTTGTGCAGATAATGGACAAGCGACATTTGTACAGATTGCGTGGTTGACAAATTGGCGGCCAAATTACGTCGCAACGGATGCACGGCTTCACGTAAGACTTATACCGTTCGAACGGCCTTCTACTCTAGTTTTCAAAAAGCTATGGTCGGTCCAATCGCGACCGGTCCTTGTTTATCGTGAGTGCATGGCTGAGCTAGGTGGGCTGCTACTACTTGATCCCACTCCAAGCTGCCCGCTCCATGTCGCCCGCTCCAGGTTGCTACGCCAAGGGTAGGGTAGGGAGAGGGCTACAGCGTGTGTCGTGGGGTGGGGGGTGGGAAAAGGGGTAGGTAAGTGGGGTGGCAGACTTGAAGGTGGTGGGACTGGGTAGGGAAGGGGGAAGGGGGAAGGGGGAAGGGGGAAGGGGGAAGGGGGAAGGGGGAAGGGGGAAGGGGGAAGGGGGAAGGGGGAAGGGGGAAGGGGGAAGGGGGAAGGGGGAAGGGGGAAGGGGGAAGGGGGGAAGGGGGGAGGACTGACCGTGGGACTTGCAATAGATAAGGAGCATCTTGTGCAACCCAAGGACCACTCATGTGCAAGGGTTGGCCACTCACATTTTGCTAGCGCCACTTCTATACCTACCTGGCAGCGCCTCCATGCGCCTGCTTCTTGTGCATGGTTAGGGTTAAGGTTAGGTAAATGGGATGGGTATGGGAAAAGAAGGGGAGGTGATGGTGGTGGTTGCATCTTAGTATCTTAATGCATGATCACAATCTTTAGCAAGCAACAGTAAGGAGTGTTTTTTTAGTGCGCTTCCCTTTAGAACCTCTGCATAACCCTGTTATTCGTGCCTTGCTAACCTTGCGCTAGCTCTATGACACCGAGTGAGCAACACTCTGATATGGTGCTCAGATGTTGGA
Source organism: Haematococcus lacustris (assembly GCA_030144725.1). Classification (NCBI taxonomy): domain Eukaryota; kingdom Viridiplantae; phylum Chlorophyta; class Chlorophyceae; order Chlamydomonadales; family Haematococcaceae; genus Haematococcus; species Haematococcus lacustris. Next base: position 18,608 of record JASKMD010000011.1, read on the forward strand.
GGACACTTATAGATGATCTGTAGTAGCCTTCAACTACCACCAAGGAGGTGGGGCTTGCACCAAGGTTGATGTCACATTGATGGCCGGCACCCCACACTGCAAGCAAGCAACCATATGGCGCAATAGCTTGCCCCACACAGATGAGGCGCGCGTGTGGATACTTGCGGATAGAAAGGTTGAACAACACCTGCCCTGCCTTTTTGCTCCTGCCCTGCCCTTGTGCTCCTGCTTTGCTGACCCTCCGCCAACTCTTTGCCTTGAACAGGACCTTGTACCTGATTGGCAACACTCAGATATGTAGCTCATATTGTTAGATGGCACTCACAAATGATGGGATGTAGCCCTCCACCACCACCAGGTAGTCCACCCCGGCACTGGCATTGAAGGTGACACGGGAGCGATCCTTGACCACACACACTACCTTGGTCGTCGTACAACAGCATTGCTCTGTAGCCAACCATGGCAAGAGGGCAGCGGAATGGGTACGCAATTGAGGAGCTAGCGAGTGGTAACCAGCCTACCACAATAGGAAGTGCAGTAGTGTGTAAGCTTACCGAAAGACCTGACCTATACACCAAGTCAATCATCAGTGTGTAGGTCGGCCCAATGACAGTGCTACTATGTGCTGTGGACACCACAACCATACCATGGCTACCTCAACAATCAACAAGGCATTCAACAACCACCACACAGCCACTCGCAAGAAGCTACTTACAGAGCACAAGGTGCATGCGCCTCCTTGCGCTGGGAAGACATAAAGAACGGTATCCCAAGCGTTAACACCAGCCACACAGGTGTCGATCGTTATGGTGCGCGTGGCATTGAAGGACTAGCAGTCGGTACGTGTAGTCCCTCGATGGTAGACAGGGGGAGCTGTTGCCGGTGTTGCAAGTGGAGGTGGTGGGGACCCATGACGCACTTCCTAGGCCCAGGCTGATGTTGTGGGGGTTGCTGCAAGAGCCTGCGCGTCAGCAACAACACAATGTGATCCAAGTGAACTTGCAACCTGGCTGTCTTGCCCGGTGTGTACCAAGTTGTGTTCGACATCCATAGTACATTTGAGGCGTATGCAACATGCAGGAGCACGTGATATCCCAAGACTCACTGGTGTACGGGACCAATACAACACCAATCCTAGCCGCATTCTGGCCGTGATGACCCAACCAACAGATAGCCCACTGTGTTCCGCAAGTATTCTGCAACCCTGCGGGTATGTCTTGCACATTGTATGTTGCAATTCGCCTGTCAAATGATCATTTTCGCCGATTGCGCTTTTGCAGTTCAATGGGACTTTGCAGTGTGTTTCACTGATCATGATGCCTAGCTAGCATGTATGCTTAAGAATGCCAGACTGGCATGCGAGCTTCAGGATGTGGGCTGCAAGCAGGCCTTGTTTGTTGGGGAAGGATACAGCAAACGTTGTGTTCATAGAGTGAAGCAAATTGAAGGTCAACAACGTCGCATACTAGACCTAAATGTATGACGCTAAATGTATGATGGATGGACTGCAGACCTCTGATCTACTAGACAATTGCCTCGGCCTCGCTCACTATGCGGTATAGTGGACTTGTGCTCGTCTCTGCGGACATGCACACCTAGGTGCAGCCCAAGTGTGTATGTCTGTATCTTCTCGGACCCGTTCATTGTTTGTGCATTATGTACTCTGCCCACCATAAGGATTGCATACATGTGTGTGGGTGGCAACACGCATAGCATGCACGCATTCAGCACCACGTACTGTTAAGGTGCAAGATGTGCATAGCACATGAGTAACACTGATCTCACCTAAGTTGATTGGGGCTGATGTCACATTGATGGCCGGCACCCCACACTGCAAGCAAGCAACCATATGGCGCAATAGCTTGCCCCACACAGATGAAGCGTGTGTGTGGATACTTGGGGATAGAAAGGTTGGACAGCACCTGCCCTGCCTTTTTGCTTCTGCCCTGCCCTTGTGCTCCTGCTTTGCTGACCCTACGCCAACCCTATGCCTTCAACTGGACTGTGTACCTGATCGGCAACACTATCATATGTTACTCATGTTGTTAGAGGGCACTTACAGATGTATCGTAGTAGCCTTCAACCACCACCAGGTAGTCCACCCCGGCACTGGCATTGAAGGTGACACGGGAGCGATCCTGACCGCACACACTACCTTGGTCGTCGTACAACGCATTGCTCTGCAGCCAACCATGGCAAGAGGGCAGCGGAATGGGTACGCAAGTGAGGAGCTAGTGAGTGGTAACCAGCCTACCACAATAGGAAGTGCAGTAGTGTGTAAGCTTACCGAAAGACCTGACCTATACACCAAGTCAATCATCAGTGTGTAGGTCGGCCCAATGGCAGTGCTATATGTGCGGTGGACACCACAACCATACCATGGCTACCTCAGCAATCAGCAAGGCGTTCAACAACCACCACACAGCCACTCGCAAGAAGCTACTTACAGAGCAAAAGGTGCATGCGCCTCCTTGCACTGGGAAGACATAAAGAACGGTATCCCAAGCGTTAACACCAGCCACACATGTGTCAATCGTGATGCTGCGCGTGGCATTGAAGGCTGGCAGCCGGTACGTGTAGTCCCTCGATGGTAGACAGGGGAAGCTGTTGGTGGTGTTGCAGGTGGAGGTGGTGGGGACCCATGACGCACTTCCTAGGCCCAGGCTGATGTTGTGGGGGTCGTTGCAAGAGCCTGCGCATTAGCGACAACACAATGTGATCCAAGTGAACTTGCAACCTGCCTGTCTTGCCCGGTGTGTACCAAGTTGTGCTCGACATCCATAGTACATTTGAGGCGTATGCAACATGCAAGAGCATGTGATATCCCAAGACTCAGGGGTGTACGGGACCAATACAACACCAATCCTAGCCGCATTCTAGGCCGTGATGACCCACCCAACAGATAGCCCACTGTGTTCCCCACGTATTCTGCTACCCTGCGGGTATGTCTTGCACATTGTAAGTTGCAAGTCGCCTGTCAAATGACCATTGCCGCCGATTGCGTTTTTGCAGTACAATGGGACTAATGTAGTGTGTTTCACTTTCCGAATACCAGACTGGCATGCAAGCTTCAAGATGTGGGCTCCAGGCAGGCCTCGTTTGTTGGGGAAGGATACAGCAGACGATGTGTTCATAGAGTGAAGCCAATTGAAGGTCAACGACATGTCGCATACTGGACCCGTTGTTGCCACACTTCTGTACACAATATATATTTGACAGTTGTGCGGGGTGCGCCTCTTGTATGATTGACGGGCTATGCGGTACGCACATGTATGATGGATGGGCTGCGGACCTCTGATCTACTAGACACCTGCCTCAACCTCGCTCACTGTGCGGTATAGTGGACTTGTGCTCGTCTCTGCGGACATGCACACCTAGGTGCAGCCCAGGCCTCTATGTCTGTATCTTCTCCAACTCGTTCATTGTTTGTGCGTTATGTAGTCGGCCCGCCATAAGGATTGCATACATGTGTGTGAGGGGCAACACGCATAGCATGCACGCATTCAGCACCACGTACTGTTAAGGTGCAAGACGCGCATAGCACATGATGTAACACTGATCTCACCTATAGAGGTAATGTTGGGTGGGGCTTGCACAAGGGTTGACGTCACATTGATGGCCGGCACCCCACACTGCAAGCAAGCAACCACATGGCGCAATGGCTTGCCCTACACAGATGAGGTGCGTCGTGTGGATACTTTGGGATAGAAAGGTTGAAAAGCACCGCCCTGCCTTTTTGCTCCTGCCCTGCCCTTGTGCTCCTGCTTTGCTGACCCTACGCCAACCCTATGCCTTCAACTGGACTGTGTACCTGATCGGCAACACTATCATATGTTGCTCATGTTGTTAGAGGGCACTTACAGATGTATCGTAGTAGCCTTCAACCACCACCAGGTAGTCCACCCCGGCACTGGCATTGAAGGTGACACGGGAGCGATCTTGACCACACACACTACCTTGGTCGTCGTACAACGCATTGCTCTGCAGCCAACCATGGCAAGAGGGCAGCGGAATGGGTACGCAAGTGAGGAGCTAGTGAGTGGTAACCAGCCTACCACAATAGGAAGTGCAGTAGTGTGTAAGCTTACCGAAAGACCTGACCTATACACCAAGTCAATCATCAGTGTGTAGGTCAGCCCAATGGCAGTGCTATATGTGCAGTGGACACCACAACCATACCATGGCTACCTCAGCAATCAGCAAGGCGTTCAACAACCACCACACAGCCACTCGCAAGAAGCTACTTACAGAGCACAGAGGTGCATGCGCCTCCTTGCACTGGGAAGACATAAAGAACGGTATCCCAAGCGTTAACACCAGCCACACATGTGTCGATCGTGATGCTGCGCGTGGCATTGAAGGCTGGCAGCCGGTACGTGTAGTCCCTTGCTTGCCGACAGGGGAAGCTGTTGGTGGTGTTGCAAGTGGAGGTGGTGGGGACCCATGACGCACTTCCTAGGCCCAGGCTGATGTTGTGGGGGTCGTTGCAAGAGCCTGCGCGTCAGCAACAACACAATGTGATCCAAGTGAACTTGCAACCTGCCTGTCTTGCCCGGTGTGTACCAAGTTGTGCTCGACATCCATAGTACATTTGAGGCGTATGCAACATGCAAGAGCATGTGATATCCCAAGACTCAGGGGTGTACGGGACCAATACAACACCAATCCTAGCCGCATTCTAGGCCGTGATGACCCACCCAACAGATAGCCCACTGTGTTCCGCAAGTATTCTGCAACCCTGCGGGTATGTCTTGCACATTGTAAGTTGCAAGTCGCCTGTCAAATGACCATTGCCGCCGATTGCGTTTTTTTCAGTACAATGGGACTAATGTAGTGTGTTTCACTCTTCCTGCCAACTACCAGACTGGCATGCAAGCTTCAAGATGTGGGCTCCAGGCAGGCCTCGTTTGTTGGGGAAGGATACAGCAGACGATGTGTTCATAGAGTGAAGCCAATTGAAGGTCAACAATGTCGCATACTGGACCTGGCCACACTTCTGCACACAATATATATTTGACATTGTGCGGGGTGCGCCTTTGTATGATTGACGGGCCATGCGGTACGCACATGTATGATGGATGGGCTGCGGACCTCTGATCTACTAGACACCTGCCTCAACCTCGCTCACTATGCGGTATAGTGGACTTGTGCTCGTCTCTGCGGACATGCACACCTAGGTGCAGCCCAGGCCTGTATGTCTGTATCTTCTCCAACTCGTTCATTGTTTGTGCGTTATGTACTCTGCCCGCAATAAGGACTACTTACATGTGTGTGAGGGGCAAGCACGCATAGCATGCACGCATTCAGCACCACGTACTGTTAAGGTGCAAGACGCGCATAGCACATATGTAACACTGATCTCACCTATAGAGGTAATGTTGGGTGGGGCTTGCACCAGAGTTGATGTCACATTGATGGCCGGCACCCCACACTGCAAGCAAGCAACCACATGGCGCAATAGCTTGCCCCACACAGATGAGGTGCGTGTGTGGATACTTTGGGATTGAAAGGTTGAAAAGCACCTGCCATGCCCTCTTGCTCCTGCCTTGCCCTTTTGCTCCTGCCTTGCTGACCGTGTGCCAACTCTATGCCTTCAACTGAGATGTGTACCTGATTGGCAACACTCACATATGTTGCTCATGTTGCTTGAGGGCACTCACAGATGTTGTGTAGTAGCCTTCAACCACCACCAGGTAGTCCACCCCAGCCTCGGCAGTGAAGGTTACACGGTAGGACCAGATTAAACCACACACTCTTCCTTGGTAGTTGTACAACAAATTGCTCTGTAGCCAACCAAGGCAGGAGAGGAAGAGAGTGGGAGTGCTAAGCAGCCTACCACAATAGGAAGAGCAGCAGTGTGTGAGTGTGCAGTGGACACCACAGCCATACCATGGCTACCTAAGCAATCAGCGAGGCTTTCAACACCCTTCACACAGCCACATGCAAGGAGCTACTTACAGGGCAAAGAGTGCATGCGCCTCCTTGCGCTGGGAAGACATAAAGAATGGTATCCCAAGCGAGAGCACCAGCCACACATGTGTCAATCGTGATGCTGCGCGTGGCATTGAAGGCTGGCAGCCGGTACGTGTAGTCCCTCGATGGTAGACAGGGGAAGCTGTTGGTGGTGTTGCAGGTGGAGGTGGTGGGGACCCATGACGCACTTCCTAGGCCCAAGCTCATGCTGTGGGGGTTGGTGCAAGAGCCTGCGGGTCAGCGACAACACAATGTGATTCAAGTGAACTTGCAACCTGGCTGTCTTGCCCGGTGTGTACCAGGTTGTGCTCGACATCCATAGTACATTTGAGGCGTATGCAACATGCAGGAGCACGTGATATCCCAAGACTCAGGGGTGCACGGGGCCAATACAACACCAAACCTAGCCGCATTCTAGCCGTGATGACCTAACCAACAGATAGCAAATATCAGATAATAATAGCGGTATATTGGACTTGTGCTGGTCTCTGCGGACATGCACACCTTGGTGAAACCCAGGCCTGTATGTTTGTATCGTCTCCGGCTTGTTTGTTGTTTATGCATTATGTACTCGGCCCGCAATAAGGATTACATACATATGTGTGGGTGGCAAGCAGGTACAGCATGTACGCATTCAGCACATGAGTAACACTGATCTTACCTATGGGGGTGATGTTCGGTGGTGCTTGCACCAGGGTTGATGTCACATTGATGGCCGGCACCCCACACTGCAAGCAAGCAACCACATGGCGCAATAGCTTGCCCCACACAGATGAGGTGCGTGTGTGGATACCTTGGGATGGAAAGGTTGAAAAGCTCTCACCCTGCCCTTTTACTCCTGCCCTGCCCTTTTGCTCCTACTTTACTAACCCTACTCCAACTCTACGCCTAATTTTGGACTGTGTACCTGATTGACAACACTCACATATTTTGCTCATGTTGTTAGAGGGCACTTACAGATGTTATGTAGTAGCCGTCAACCACCACCAGGTAGTCCACCCCGGCGTCGGCAGTGAAGGTTACACGGGAGCGATCCTGACCACACACACTTCCTTGGTCGTTACTAAATCCATTGGCCTGTAGCCAACCATGGCAGGAGAGCAGCGGAATGGGTACGCTATTGGGGAGCTAGTCAGTGGAAAGCAACCTACCACAATAGGAAGTGCAGCAATGGGAGAGCCTTCCAAAAGACCTGACCCATACACCAAGTCAATCATCAGTGAGCAGGTCGGCCCAATGGACAGTGCTATTTGTGCAGTGGACACCACAACCATACCATGGCTACCTAAGCAATCAACGAGGCTTTCAACACCCATCACACAGCCACTTGCAAGGAGCTACTTACAGGGCAGAAGGTGCAAGCGCCACCTTGTGGTGGGAAGACATGAAGAACAGTATTCCAAGCGTCAACGCCAGCCACACATGTGTCAATTGTGATGGTGCGCGGGGCATTGAAGGCTGGCAGTCGGTAGGTGTAGTCCTTTGCTTGCCGACAGGCAAATGTGTTGTTCATGTAGCAGGTGGAGATTGTGGGGACCCACGACGCACTTCCTAGGCCCAAGCTGATGTTGTGGGGGTCGCTGCAAGAGCCTGCGCGTCAGCGACAACACAATGTGATCCAAGTGATCTTGCAACTTGGCTGTCTTGCCCGGTGTGTACCAAGTTGTGCTTGACATCCATAGTACATTTGAGGCGTATGCAACATGCAGGAGCATGTGATATCCCAAGACTCAGGGGTGCACGGGGCCAATACAACACCAATCCTTGCCGCATTCTAGCCATATTGACCCAACCAACAAAGAGCCCTGGGTTTCCCGTAGGTATTCTGCAAACCTGCGGGTATGTCTTGCACATTGTGAGTTGCAAGTCACTTGTCAAATGGCCACTTCCGCCACTTGCGTTATTGTAGTTTAATGAGACCGAGCACCGTGTTTTACTGATTATGATGCCTAGCTAGCATGTATGCTTATGAATGCCAGGCTGGCATGCAAGCTTCTAGATTTGAGCTCCAGACAGGCCTCGCCTGTCAGCAGACGTTGTGTTCATAGAGTGAAGCAAATTGAAGGTCAACAACGTCGCATACTAGACCCGTTGTTGACTGCGCTTTTATACACTTGACAGATTGCGGGGTGCGCCTTTCTTTGATTAACGGGCCATGCGGTACGCACATGTATGATGGATGGGCTGCGGACCTCTGATCTACTAGACACCTGCCTCAACCTCGCTCACTATGCGGTACAGTGGACTTGTGCTAGTCTCTGCGGACATGCACACCTAGGTGCAGCCCAAGCCTGTATGTCTGTATCTTCGCGGACCCGTTCATTGTTTGTGCATTATGTACTCGGCCCGCCATAAGGATTACATACATATGTGTGGGTAGCAAGCAGGCATAGCATAGAAGCATTCAGCACCACGTATTGTTGGGGTGCACGACGTGCAAAGCACATGAGTAGCACTCATCGTACCTATAGAGGTGATGTTGGGTAGGGCTTGCACCAGGGTTGATGTCACATTGATGGCCGGCACCCCACACTGCAAGCAAGCAACCACATGGCGCAATAGCTTGCCCCACACAGATGAGGTGCGTGTGTGGATACTTAGGGATAGAAAGGTTGAAAAGCACCTACCCTGCCCTTTTGCTCCCGCCTTGCTGACCGTGTGCCAACTCTATGCCTTCAACTGGACTGTGTACCTGCTTGGCCACACTCACCTTTGATGCTAATGTTACTAGAGGGCACTTACAGATGTTGAGAAGAAGCCTTCAAGCACCACCAGGTAGTCCACCCCGGGAATGGCATAGAAGGTTACACGGGAGCGCCAGAATTGACCACACTGACTTCCTTGGTCGTCGTACAACAGATCGCTCTGTAGCCAACCATGGCGGGAGAGGACCATGATGGGAGTGCAAAGGCCAAGCTAGTCAGTTGGGCTGTTGTGCTTTGTCCGGGGTGTGGGGTCAGCATGAGCACACCTTTGCTGTTGAGTTGAGCAATTGAGGACACCCACAACAGCTTGCAAACCAAGGCACTCACAGAGCATGAGGCGCATGCGCCACTTCGCGCTGGGAGTACAAAGAGGAAAACACCCCAAGCGTCAACACCAGCAACACATGTGTCAATCGTGATGTTGCGCGTGGCATTGAAGGCTGGCAGTCGGTACGTGTAGTCTTTTGATTCTGAACAGAGGAAGCTGTTGGTGGTGTTGCAGGTGGAGGTTGTTGGGACCCATGACGCACTTCCTTGGCCCAGGCTGATGTTGTGGGGGTTGGTGCAAGAGCCTGCGGGTCAGCGACAACACAATGTGATCCTAGTGAACTTGCAACCTGGCTGTCTTGCCCGGTGTGTACCAAGTTGTGTTCGACATCCATAGTACATTTGAGGCGTATGCAACATGCAAGAGCATGTGATATCCCAAGACTCAGGGGTGTACGGGGCCAATACAACACCAATCCTAGCCGCATTCTAGCCGTGATGACCCAACCAACAGATAGCAAATATCAGATAATAATAGCGGTATATTGGACTTGTGCCGGTCTCTGCGCACATGCACACCTTGGTGAAACCCAGGCCTGTATGTTTGTATCGTCTCCGGCTTGTTTGTTGTTTGCGCATTATGTACTCGGCCCGCAATAAGGATTACATACATATGTGTGGGTGGCAAGCAGGTACAGCATGTACGCATTCAGCACATGTGTAACACTGATCTTACCTATGGGGGTGATGTTCGGTGGTGCTTGCACCAGGGTTGATGTCACATTGATGGCCGGCACCCCACACTGCAAGCAAGCAACCACATGGCGCAATGGCTTGCCCTACACAGATGAGGTGCGTGTGTGGATACTTTGGGATTGAAAGGTTGAAAAGCACCTGCCATGCCCTCTTGCTCCTGCCCTGCCCTTTTGCTCCTGCCTTGCTGACCGTGTGCCAACTCTATGCCTTCAACTGAGATGTGTACCTGATTGGCAACACTCACATATGTTGCTCATGTTGCTTGAGGGCACTCACAGATGTTGTGTAGTAGCCTTCAACCACCACCAGGTAGTCCACCCCGGCACTGGCATTGAAGGTTACACGGGAGCGATCCTGACCACACACACTTCCTTGATCATTGAACAAAGCATTGCTCTGTAGCCAACCAAGGCGGGAGAACAGCAAGATGTACACACACGGGTCAGTTCGGTTGTTGTGTTGTACTTAGGGTGTGGGGCCGGCATGAGCACGCAACTGCTGCAGAGTTGAGCAAAATGAGCACACTACTATTGTCGAGCAATTGAGCACCCACAACAGCTTGCAACCAAGGCACTCACGGAGCTTGCAAGGAGCTACTTACAGGGCAAATGGTACATGCGCCACCTTGCGCTGTGAGTACAAAGAGGACAGTATCCCAAGCGTCAACACCAGCCACACATGTGTCAATCGTGATGCTGCGCGTGGCATTGAAGGCTGGCAGTCGGTACGTGTAGTCCCTCGATGGTAGACAGGGGGAGCTGTTGGTGGTGTTGCAGGTGGAGGTGGTGGGGACCCATGACGCACTTCCTAGGCCCAAGCTCATGCTGTGGGGGTTGGTGCAAGAGCCTGCGGGTCAGCGACAACACAATGTGATCCAAGTGAACTTGCAACCTGGCTGTCTTGCCCGGTGTGTACCAGGTTGTGCAAGACATCCATAGTACATTTAAGGCGTATGCAACATGCAAGAGCATGTGATATCCCAAGACTCAGGGGTGTACGGGACCAATACAACACCAATCTTAACTGCATACTGGCCAAATGACCCATCTAACAAATAGTCTAACAATTACATACATATGTGTGGGTGGCAAGCACGCATAGCATTCATTCAGCACCACGTACTGTTAAGGTGCAAGACGCGCATAGCACATGATAGCACATGAGTAACACTGATCTTACCTATGTATGTGATGTTCGGTGGTGCTTGCACCAGGGTTGATGTCACATTGATGGCCGGCACCCCACACTGCAAGCAAGCAACCACATGGCGCAATAGCTTGCCCCACACAGATGAGGTGCGCGTGTGGATACTTGGGGATAGAAAGGTTGAACTGCACCTGCCCTGCCCTTTTGCTTCTGCCCTGCCCTTGTGCTCCTGCTTTGCTGACCCTGCTCCAACTCTTTGCCTTCAATTACACAGTGTACCTGCTTGGCAACACTCACATATGATGCTCATGTTGTTAGAGGGCACTTACAGATGTTGAGAGGAAGCCTTCAACCACCACCAGGTAGTCCACCCCGGCACTGGCATTGAAGGTGACACGGGAGCGATCTTGACCACACACACTTCCTTGGTCGTTGGACAACGCATTGCTCTGTAGCCAACCATGGCGGAAGAGGACCATGATGGGAGTGCGATGGCCGAGCTAGTCAGTTTGGCTGTTGTGTTTTGTCCGGGGTGTGGGGTCAACCATGTCAAGAGAGCAGCGGAATGGGTATGCAATTGAGGAGCTAGTGAGTGGTAACCAGCCTACCACAATAGGAAGTGCAGTAGTGTGTGAGCCTACCGAAAGACCTGGCCAATACACCGAGCCAAGCACCAGAGTGTAGGTCGGCCCAATGACAGTGCTACACGAGCAGTGGACACCACAACCAAACCATGGCTACCTAAGCAACCAGCAAGGTTGTCAACACCCGTCACAAAACCACTTGCAAGGAGCTACTTACGGGGCAAAAGGTGCATGCGCCTCCTTGCACTGGGTAGACAACAAGAACAGTATCCCAAGCGTCAACACCAGCCACACATGTGTCAATCGTGATGATGCGCGTGGCATTGAAGGCTGGCAGCCGGTACGTGTAGTCCCTTGCTTGCCAACAGGGGGAGCTGTTGGTGGTGTTGCAGGTGGAGGTGGTGGGGACCCATGACGCACTTCCTAGGCCCAGGCTGATGTTGTGGGGGTTCCTGCAAGAGCCTGCGCATTAGCGACAACACAATGTGATCCAAGTGAACTTGCAGCTTGGCTGTCTTGCCCGGTGTGTACCAAGTTGTGCTCGACATACATAGAACATTTGAGGCGTATGCAACATGCAGGAGCATGTGATATCCCAAGACTCAGGAGTGCATGGGACCATGACAACACCAAACCTAGCCGCATTCTAGCCGTGATGACCCAACCAACAGATAGCCCTGTGTTTTCCGCAAGTATAGTGCAAACTTGTGGGTATGTCTTGCACATTACAAGTTGCAAGTCGCATGTCAAGTGACCATTGCCGCCAACTGTGTTTCTGCAGTTCAATGGGACTATGCAGTGTGTTTCACTGATCATGATGCCTAGCTAGCATGTATGTTTAAGGATGCCAGACTGGCATGCAAGCTTCAAGATGTGGTCACAAGGCAGGCCTCGTTTGTTGGGAAAGGATAAAGCAGACGTTGTGTTCATAGAGTGAAGCTAATTGAAGGTCAACAACGTAGCATACTGGACCTGTTGTAGACCGCGCTTTTGTATACTTGACATTTTGCGGGGTGTGCCTTTGCATGATGGACGGGCCATGCAGTACGCACATGTATGATGAAGGGCTGCGGACCTCTGATCTACTAGACAACTGCCTCGACCTCGCTCACTATGCAGAATAGTGGACTTGTGCTCGTCTCTGTGCACACCTAGGTGCAGCCCGGGTGTGTATGTCCGTATCCTCTCCAACTCGTTCATTGTTTGTGCGTTATGTACTCTGCCCGCAATAAGGACTACTTACATGTGTGTGAGGGGCAACACGCATAGCATGCACGCATTCAGCACCACGTACTGTTAAGGTGCAAGACGCGCATAGCACATATGTAACACTGATCTCACCTATAGAGGTAATGTTGGGTGGGGCTTGCACAAAGGTTGACGTCACATTGATGGCCGGCACCCCACACTGCAAGCAAGCAACCACATGGCGCAATGGCTTGCCCTACACAGATGAGGTGCGTGTGTGGATACTTGGAGATAGAAAGGTTGAACTGCACCTGCCCTGCCCTTTTGCTTCTGCCCTGCCCTTGTGCTCCTGCTTTGCTGACCCTGCTCCAACTCTTTGCCTTCAATTACACAGTGTACCTGCTTGGCAACACTCACATATGATGCTCATGTTGTTAGAGGGCACTTACAGATGTTGAGAGGAAGCCTTCAACCACCACCAGGTAGTCCACCCCGGCACTGGCATTGAAGGTTACACGGGAGCGATCCTGACCGCACACACTACCATCATCATCCAGTATAGTTTTCTGCAGTATACCACAATAGGAAGTGCAGCAGTGTGTCAGGCCTGACCAATACACCAAGCCAATCACTAGTAAATAGGTCGGCCCAATGACAGTGCTACATGTGCAATGGACACGACAACCATACCATGGCTACCTAAGCAATCAGCGAGGCTTTCAAAACCCATAACACAGCCACTCGCAAGAAGCTACTTACGGGGCAAAAGGTGCATGCGCCTCCTTGCGCTGGGAAGACATAAAGAACAGTATCCCAAGCGTCAACACCAGCCACACATGTGTCAATCGTGATGCTGCGCGTGGCATTGAAGGCTGGCAGCCGGTACGTGTAGTCCCTCGCTGGTAGACAGGGGAAGCTGTTGGTGGTGTTGCAGGTGGAGGTTGTTGGGACCCATGACGCACTTCCTTGGCCCAGGCTGATGTTGTGGGGGTTGCTGCAAAAGCCTGCGCATCAGCGACAACACAATGTGATCCAAGTGAATTTGCGACCTGGCTGTCTTGCCTGGTGTGTACCAAGTTGTGCACGACATCCATAGTACATTTGAGGCGTATGCAACATGCAAGAGCATGTGATATCCCAAGACTTAGGGGTGTACGGGGCCAATACAACACCAATCCTAGCCGCATTCTAGCCGTGATGACCCAACCAACAGATAGCCCTCAGTGTTCCGCAAGTATTCTGCAACCCTGCGGGTATGTCTTGCACATTGTAAGTTGCAAGTCACCTGTCAAATGACCATTTCGCCATTTTGCGCTTTTGCAGTTCAATGGGACTATGTAGTGTGTTTCACTAAACATAATGCCTAGCTAGCATGTATGCTTAAGAATGCCAGACTGGCATGCAAGCTTCAAGATGTGGGCTCTAGGCAGGCCTCGTTTGTTGGGGAAGGGTACAGCGGACGTTGTGTTCATAGAGTGAAGCAACTTGAAGGTCAACAACGTTGCATACTAGACCCGTTGTTGACTGCGCTTTTGTATACTTGACAGATTGCGGGATGCCTTCTTGTATAGTCGACGGGCCATGCGGTACGCACATATATGATGGATGGGCTGCGGACCTCTGATCTACTAGACACCTGCCTCAACCTCGCTCACTGTGCGGTACAGTGGACTTGTGCTCATCTATGCGGACATGCACACCTTGGCGCAGCCCAAGCCTGTATGTCTGTATCTTCTCGGACCCGTTCAGTGTTCGTGTACTATGTTCTCGGCCCGCTATAAGGATTACATACATGTGTGTGGGTGGCAGGCATAGCATGCACGCATTCAGCAACAAGTATTGTTGGGATGCACGACGTGCAAAGCACATGAGTAGGTAAAGGTGCAAGACGTGCATAGCACATGAGTAACACTGATCTTACCTACAGAGATGATGTTGGGTGGGGTTGATGTCACATTGATGGCCGGCACCCCACACTGCAAGCAAGCAACCACATGGCGCAATAGCTTGCCCCACACAGATGAGGTGCGCGTGTGGATACATTGGGATAGAAAGGTTGAACAGCACCTGCCCTGCCCTTTTGCTCCTGCCCTGCTTTTTTGCTCCTGCTTTGCTGACCCTGCGCCAACTCTATGCCTTCACATGGAAGGTGTATTGGATGGCCATCGCTCACACATCTACATATAAAACAATAGGGGGTCAAGGTGAAAAATGTGCTCGGAATGGCATGCAAACGCGCGCACAGCCTCCTCTAATCAAAGCCACCTACGATACAAAAAGATATCCCCAGCTCTTGACTGGGCAGTGTGATTCACTTTCGATTGGCGATTTTCTGAGACGAAACATCACGTTTGAGCTGCGATCATGGCTCGGCACGTCGTGGCGCCAAAGCGAGGAATGAAAGGAACTTCACGCAGATTGGTCCATCAGTTTGAATGAAATGAACATGAATCCAGGGCCAGGACTGGGCTGCACCTCACGGGTGCTACGCTTGGCCGTGGCGTGCACGTCAACTTTGCGCACTGCCTATGCGGTAAAACATGCTCAGCCTCTGCTTCAGCGCAAGGGAGCCTCACGTCCCCAATGCACCTGATGGCAGGTGTCTAGCCCCGAACAGCAGCCAGGCGAGCAGCAGGGGCAGCAGCAGCAGGGGCAGCAGCAACAGGGGCAGGGGCAGCAGCAGGGGCAGGGGCAGCAGCAGCGGCAGCAGCAGCAGCAGGCAGCAGCAGGGGCAGCAGGGGCAGCAGCAGCAGGGGCAGCAGCAGCAGGGGCAGGGGCAGCATCAGCGGCAGCAGCAGCAGCAGGCAGCAGCAGGGACAGCAGCAGCAGCAGCAGGCAGCAGCAGGGGCAGCAGGGGCAGCAGCAGCAGGGGCAGCAGCAGCAGGGGCAGCAGCAGCAGGGGCAGCAGCAGCAGGGGCAGGGGCAGCAGCAGCGGCAGCAGCAGCAGCAGGCAGCAGCAGGGGCAGCAGGGGCAGCAGCAGCAGGGGCAGCAGCAGCAGGGGCAGCAGCAACAGGGGCAGCAGCAGCAGGGGAGGCAGCAGCATGGGCAGCAGCTGTTGGGGCAGCAGCTGTTGGGGCAGCAGCAGCAGGGGCAGCAGCAACAGCAGCAGAAGCAGCAAGGGCAGGAGCAGCAAGGGCAGCAGCAGCAGGGGCAGCCGGGGCAGCCGGGGCAGAAGTGGCAGCAGCGGCAGCGGCAACAATGGCAGCAGCGGCAGCAACAGCAGCGGCATCAGCGGCAGCGGCGGCGGTGGCAGCAGCAGGGGCAGCAGCAGCGGCATCATCACCAGCAGCAGCAGGGGCAGCAGCAGCAGGGGCAGCAGCAGCAGGGGCAGCAGCAGCAGGGGCAGCAGCAGCAGGGGCAGCAGCAGCAGGGGCAGCAGCAGCAGCAGGGGAAGCAGCAGCAGGGACAGCAGCAACAGGGGCAGCAGGGGCAGTAGAAGGCAGCAGTAGGCATCAGTAGGTTGCAGAATGCTGATTTACCCCCAAGCAGCAGCAGCAATAGCAAGAGCAGCAGCAGGGGCAGGAGCAGCAAGGGCAGCAACAGCAGGGGCAGCAGCAGCAGGAGCAGCAAGGGCGGCAGGGGCAGCAGTGGCAGTGGCAGCAGCTGCAGAAGCTGCAGCAGCGGCAGCAGGGGCAGGGGCAGCAACCTCATGATCTAAAGCAGAATGCATGATCTGAAGCATGATCTGAAGCAGCAGGGTGTTAATGGCACAATTGAAGGCCAGCGGTGCTTAAACCAGCCATCACATGTTGCATGCTGGTGGTTTATACTTGGCAAGGGGTGCAGAGGGATGTGATGCTTCAGCTGAATACTGCAAGCGATGAACACTACTGCAAGCGGTGACAACGGGGACATGACTGGCTCTACATGAGGGCTTTAGGATTCAACAGCAGTCCCACACTATGTAATAAACAGCAACACGGTGAAAAGACATTCCAATTGACCTGACACATGACCTTCCCTGGTGACAGGATAGCAAGGGCATGCTGTGAGGCTTCTCTCCACCCTGCTTGCACGCTTGATGGCGAGGGCGTAGTCTTTACTTCTTTCTTGACACATGACCTGGCGTTGCATAATTTGAACGCGCATACTTTTGTTTGGCTGCATGCGGGCTTGCTTGACCGGCTGTCTATCGGGCTGGTTGTTTAAGAAATGGAGAAATGGAGAAATGGCATACACATGATGCCACTGCCCTAGTGCTGCTGAAATGTTAGATGGCACTCACGGATGATGGGGTATAGCCCTCCACCACCACCAGGTAGTCCACCCCGGCACTGGCATCGAAGGTGACACGGGAGCCATCCTGACCACACACACTTCCTTGGTCGTCGTACAACGCATCGCTCTGTAGCCAACCAAGGAAGGAGAGCAGCAGAATAGGAGTGCAATGGCCGAGCTAGTCCGTGGTAAGCAGCCTATCGCAATATGAAGTGCAGTAGTGTGTGAGCCTACCGAATAACCTGACTAATACACCAAGCCAATCACTAGTATATAGGTCGGCCCAATGACAGTGCTACATGTGCAATGGACACGACAACCATACCATGGCTACCTAAGCAACCAGCGAGGCTTTCAAAACCCATAACACAGCCACTCGCAAGAAGCTACTTACAGGGCAAAAGGTGCATGCGCCTCCTTGCGCTGGGAAGACATAAAGAACAGTATCCCAAGCGTCAACACCAGCCACACATGTGTCAATCGTGATGCTGCGCGTGGCATTGAAGGCTGGCAGCCGGTACGTGTAGTCCATCGATGGTAAACAGGGGAAGCTGTTGGTGGTGTTGCAGGTGGAGGTGGTGGGGACCCATGACGCACTTCCTAGGCCCAGGCTGATGATGTGGGGGTTGCTGCAAGAGCCTGCGCATCAGCGACAACACAATGTGATCCAAGTGAACTTGCAATCTGGCTGTCTTGCCCGGTGTGTACCCAGTTGTGCACGACATCCATAGCACATATGAGGCGTATGCAACATGCAAGAGCATGTGATATCCCAAGACTCAGGGGTGTACGGGACCAATACAACACCAATCCTAGCCGCATTCTAGCCGTGATGACCCAACCAACAGATAGCCCTCTGTGTTCCGCAAGTATTCTGCAACCCTGCGGATATGTCTTGCACATTGTAAGTTGCAAGTCACCTGTCAAATGACCATTGCCGCCATTTGCGTTTTTGCAGTACAATGGGACTATGCAGTGTGTTTCACTTTTCATGATGCCTAGCTAGCATGTATGCTTAAGAATGCCAGACTGGCATGCAAGCTTCAAGATGTGGGCTCTAGGCAGGCCTCGTTTGTTGGGGAAGGATACAGCGGACGTCGTGTTCATAGAGTGAAGCAACTTGAAGGTCAACAACGTTGCATACTAGACCCGTTGTTGACTGCGCTTTTGTATACTTGACAGATTGCGGGATGCCTTCTTGTATAGTCGACGGGCCATGCGGTACGCACATATATGATGGATGGGCTGCGGACCTCTGATCTACTAGACACCTGCCTCAACCTCGCTCACTGTGCGGTACAGTGGACTTGTGCTCATCTATGCGGACATGCACACCTTGGCGCAGCCCAAGCCTGTATGCCCGTATCTTCTCCAACTCATGCAGTGTTCGTGTACTATGTTCTCTGCCCGCTATAAGGATTACATACATGTGTGTGGGTGGCAGGCATAGCATGCACGCATTCAGCAACAAGTATTGTTGGGATGCACGACGTGCAAAGCACATGAGTAGGTAAAGGTGCAAGACGTGCATAGCACATGAGTAACACTGATCTTACCTACAGAGATGAGCATTTATGTCCGTATCTTCTCCAACTTGTTTATTGTTTGTGCATTGTGTACTCAGCGCGCCATAAGGATTACATACATGTGTGTGGGTGGCAAGCAGGCATAGCATGTACGTATTCAGCACCACGTCTTCTTAAGGTGCACGACGTGCATAGCACATGAGTAACACTGATCTCACCTATGTTGATTGGGGCTGATGTCACATTGATGGCCGGCACCCCACACTGCAAGCAAGCAACCACATGGCGCAATAGCTTGCCCCACACAGATGAGGTGCGCGTGTGGATACATTGGGATAGAAAGGTTGAACAGCACCTGCCCTGCCCTTTTGCTCCTGCCCTGCCCTTTTGCTCCTGCTTTGCTGACCCTGCTCCAACTCTTTGCCTTCAATTACACAGTGTACCTGCTTGGCAACACTCACATATGATGCTCATGTTGTTAGAGGGCACTTACAGATGTTGAGAGGAAGCCTTCAACCACCACCAGGTAGTCCACCCCGGCACTGGCATTGAAGGTGACACGGGAGCGATCCTGACCGCACACACTACCATCATCATCCAGTATAGTTTTCTGCAGTATACCACAATAGGAAGTGCAACAGTGTGCCAGGCCTGACCAATACACCAAGCCAATCACTAGTATTTAGGTCGGCCCAATGACAGTGCTACATGTGCAATGGACACCACAACCATACCATGGCTACCTAAGCAACCAGCAAGGCTTTCAAAACCCATAACACAGCCACTCGCAAGAAGCTACTTACGGGGCAAAAGGTGCATGCGCCTCCTTGCGCTGGGAAGACATAAAGAACAGTATCCCAAGCGTCAACACCAGCCACACATGTGTCAATCGTGATGGTGCGCATAGCATTGAAGGCTGGCAGCCGGTACGTGTAGTCCCTTGCTTGCCGACAAGGGAAGCTGTTGGTGGTGGTGTTGGTAGAGGTGGTGGGGACCCATGACGCACTTCCTAGGCCCAGGCTGATGTTGTGGGGGTTGCTGCAAGAGCCTGCGCGTCAGCGACAACATCGTTTGCAATGATACTTCTTTGGTCAACTCGTGGCTGGCATCTAACGGGCTGTGCAAGAGATGACGTGTTAATACTTAAGTCTTACCCAAACTGCGTAGCCCATGTGCTATGCGAATGCCAGCTGCAAATAAAGACAATAAAGCGACAGTCATCAACCTTCGACGCATTGTCCTGCGTATATTGGGCAAAGCAACATGTAGTAGACGCGCTGGTGCTGCAAGAGCAAGATGCGACGCATCAGCAAGCCGTTACTTGTGGATAAGGGTTTCACAGGACGGGTTTGGCCAACTCGGGGAAGCACGAATCGAAGTTCTG
Organism: Haematococcus lacustris; assembly: GCA_030144725.1. Taxonomy (NCBI): domain Eukaryota; kingdom Viridiplantae; phylum Chlorophyta; class Chlorophyceae; order Chlamydomonadales; family Haematococcaceae; genus Haematococcus; species Haematococcus lacustris. Next base: position 38,356 of record JASKMD010000011.1, read on the forward strand.
TCTTTGGAGAAGTGCGGGGATCCTATTAATGACACCTACCAAAAGTGCGACGCCGGGGAAATGTGTGAGAAATGTGTCCGGGTCAAAATCGCACCCCTTGTAATAACCCAGGCAGCTCAGATAGATCACACCGTTAAATCTCTCCGCGTTGAGAATTTCGCTCACTGTGGGAGGGAGAAACTGCCCGACCCCTTCCCCTTCCCCAGGCGTTCTGCCGCACCCACCTCGTCGGCTTAGTGTGGGATGCGCGGCACCACAGGGGACCTTCCAACCGTCCAACCGCAGCCCACTCGCTCATCGGCACCATCTCTCTGCACGCACGCCTGCACCTTCCGCTATAGCTCTGCGCTTTCGCAGCAGGGTAATGCATGCCCACGGGTATCCTCTCCAGCAGCATCAGCACCGGCAGCTCCCATCAGCAGCAAGGCGCAGCAAGCGCAGTGGGCAAAGCAGCTGCTGGGCCAATGCTACGTCCGTAGCAGCTGCTGCGGATGCTAAGGATGAACTGCGGTCTGAGTGGCTCGCGCAGTAAGAAACGGTCGCTTCAACCCAGATATCAGCTGCGTTGTGCCCTCAGTTGCTAGTGTACCCGCACTGTTGCTTGCTGCTGTTGTTGCACCTCACCAGCTCAAGTGCTCAATGCACAGCTATGCGCTGCATTGCTCCACTCCTATGTGTGGCATTGTGGTGCTCGTCCACAGGTGTGGCCACACAGAAGCGTACCACCCGTGAGCAGACATTGCCTTACAAGGGGCAAGGGCATGTTGGCATCACAGCAGGAGCATGCGGTAAGCACAGCTGGGCCACAAGGGGCAGGGGCAGGTATGAAGCGCAGCCGGGGCAGGTGCAGCAGATGTAGGCAGGCAGCATTGCAGGAGTATGCAGGCACTGCAGCAGGGACAGGCGCAGGCGCATCATGGGTATGCGGGTTGCATGCAGCTTGGGTAGGCAGGCGATGGAGGGGCAGCGGCAGCCAGGCAGGACAACACTATACACTCAGGGCTGCAGTGGCAAACGCAGCAGGGATAGACCATCAGAGAAAGGCATGCTTTGCTTATCGACAGGGGAGGATATGTCCATGCTTGTGCCCACTGATGCTTGTGCAGATGCCCGCCCAAGGCGCATGATGTGATGGCGGCAGCAGTGGGGAGGCGGTGCTAGCAGCAGCAGCAATGGTGGCAGCAGTGGCGGCAGCACAACAGGAGTAGGCCCTTGTAGCAACGATGGCATAAACAGAATGGCTAGGCAGGTAGTGTGGGACAGGAGCAAGCGGACAACATACCAGAGGTAGGCAACTAGGACAATGGCAGCAGCAGTGGCAGAGGTGCCAGCGACATCAACAGGCGTTGACAGCGGCAATGGCGGCAACAGCGGCAGCAGCAGCAGCGGCAGCAGTGGCGGCAGCAGCAGCGGAAGTGTTCGATACAAGTCAGCAATGTCAGCAATCCCCTAGAAATGTCCACGTAAACATGGCTCGTGCTAGCCTGTGCTTGTGCCTGCGTGTTCCTATCTGTGTGTCCCATCATGTGTGCCTATCTGTGTGTCTATGCCAATGCATGCCACTTCCAGCATTCCCAGCACAGCACAGTCAGGAGCGGCAGCCAGGCGTTGTCGAGGTGTTTGGCCAGCCTGCCTACTTCTAGTTTGTCCGTGTTTGTTGATCACAAGCGTGCCCCTTGCTTGCTTCAGGTCTAACGGTCACACAACGACCCCTCAGTCCCTTCCCCCTAACCCTACCCTGGTGGTCCCCTCCCTATCCTACCCAGCAGCCAAGAGGAAGCCCCCTCTTGTCCCTCTTCTCTCTGCCCAATCTCATTCCTCTTCTTCCTCTCCTGCCTGCCCTCTCTTCTCCCTCTCTTCTCCCTAACCCCTCTAAGAACTGGCTAACCGCCTGCCGGCAAGTGGCAGGGCAGGGCAGGGCAGGGCAGGGCCCTGACCGCACAAAGATAACGGTTACACATCAATTGGGATGTCTATAAGTTACTGACACCGTGTCTCGCTGCTCACGATGGGTTCATGCCGATGTTGACTTGAGGGCCGACCACCTCGCACGCAGCAGCCAGCCTCGCCTCGCCTGGACTCAGTCCTCAAAACATTAGTGAGGGGGGGAGGGGGGAGCAGGGCCCAGGGGTGGGACCAGGCGCGGTGACCGCCCTGTCCCCTGCTGCTGGCCCCCGCCTCGGGACCTCAGGCGCCAGCAGCAGTCAGGAGGGGGCCGCCCCCAGGACATGCTGGGCCAGGTGCGGCAGGGGGCGGCCAGGGGTAACAATGGGGGGCGAGGGGCAGATGGGGCAGCCTGCGAGCTTGCCACCAGCCACGCTGTACAGAGTCCACTGGTCAGGGTGCGGGTGGGGGTAAAGTGCTGTGGGGTGGGGGGGGACTCGTGTCTGACACAGCCAGGTCCATAACAGTGCTGGGTGGCGCGGTTACCGGCACCACACCATCTAACCCTGCTAGACTTCTTGCTGCACCGCAAGCACCTGTGGTGTGCGGCGGGGGGGTGGAGGTACAGGTGGAGGGGAGGGGGCAGGGTGGGGGAGCAGTGGGGGGGGCAGCAGCCAGGGCCAGGGTGCAGGGTAGGGTAGAGGCAGGGACAGGGAGGGCAGGGGGCCTAGCAGACACAGTAGGGCAGCAGGGGGGGGCAGCAGTGTGCACGATGGACCTGCAGCGCTGATGTCCTTGTGGCCTGCTACAGTTGGTCGTCAAGACAAGGGTTAGGGTGAGGGGCCAACCGCCCAGCAGCTCCCCCTTTGCCCTCTTGGCCAGGCCCTACTCCTACCTCCCCGATGTTGTCCACCACACAGGACCTTTGGCAAGGTGGCCAGCTGCTGGAGTGACATGCTGGGTCGGAGTGAGGTGAAAATGAGTAAAACCAGCCGGCCTTCTACCACCAGGTCCGCTGCGGGGCGAGCAGGGCCAAGCGGGGGGGGCAGCGGGTGGGCAGGGAGGGGGCAGGGAGGGGGCAGGGAGGGGGCAAGGAGGGGCAGCGGGGGACAAGCAGCAGGGCAGTAGTATGTCCCTGTTGACCCCTACCTTTTCCACCCCTCCCCCTCCTGCCCCCCTACATGCCCCTCCTTGGACCCAGCTCCCTGCCGCCCCTTACCCTTACCCCCCCAGGGCTGCTGGCTGTGTTGCAGGCGTGTGTTGAGCTTGGGCTGCTGCAGTCCCTGGATTGCGCGGTGACCGCCACCACATTGTGCGGCTGCTTGACTTCTTCCTGTACCGCAAGTACCTGTGCCTGGTGTTCGAGAAGCTGGCCGTCAACCTGCTCGAACTGCTCAGGCTCAACGCCTCGGGGGCTGTCGCTCAGCCTGGTGCCCGGGGGGGTGTAAGGGGGGGGGAGGCAGCCTGGTACAGGGTTAGGGTTAGGCTTGCAGGTGAGGGGGCAGCAGCCAGGGCCAACGTGCAGGGTGGGGTAGATGCAGGTAGAGGGAGGGTAGGGTTATGGGGCTGCAGGGTGGAGGGGGGGAAGGGGGAGGAGGCATCAGCCCTTGCAACGGGTGGATGCGGGCAGGCTTGGGGTGGTGCTGGCCCAGGGCTCCAGGCAGAGCAGGCTGCGCCCACAGCAGCGCCATAGACATGTGGGGCCTGGGCGGTGTGGCCGCTGAGCTGCTCCTGGGACTGACGCTGTTCCCTGGTGCGCCCCCAAGGGGGGGGGGGGGCAGCAAGGGGGGGGGGGCACCAGCCAGGGGGGGGCAGAGGTGAGCAGGGCAGCCATAGCCATGCGGGGTCAGATGAGGGGGGAGGGGGGGCGCAGGATCAGCGAGTTGAAAGCCAAGGGCGGGGGAGGCAGGGCGGGGGCTCGGCCGAGGATCTCTAACCTGCTCCTCGTGTTCTAAGGGGTCATACAGTAGGTCAGGCATCACAGGAGTCAGGGCATCCGGGATTTGGGGGGGAGACATCCACTGACCCCCTCCCTTGCCTCCCTTCTTCCCCGTGGCTTCTCCTCAGCAGCTCGACCTGCCATCAGTACGTTTGAGCTGCAGGGCCATGCACACAGCATGTAGGGTCCACCCCCTGCATCTTGTTTGCCAGCGCGGCCAGGGTGCTGCAGCCCTGCACATACACGGTGCCTGGGGGCAGGTGGGCGGGGTGGTGCTGCGCTGTCTCCAGGCCAGCAGGTAGGTCAGGGGGAAGGGGGGGCCGCTGAAGGCTGCCTGCAGGGCAGCAGGGAGTAAGGGGTGGCAGGGGGGGCAGGGGGGTGTTTGGGAGTAAGGGTGGGTCACGAGTGTGGGGCAGGAGGGGCAGTGCTGGAGGGCTGGAGGGGCAGTAAGAGGGGCAGTGCTGGGCAGCCACCTGCGGATAGGAGCAATTCCACGTGGTGCATCAATGCTGGCGGTGTCCATCAGCGGTGAATTGCACATGGCAGGTGGAGAAGAGGGTAGCGGTCCGGGCTTTAACTCAGCTGTATGTGGCTGGGTAGCTGGCTTTGTGGGGAGTTATGTGTCGCTCGTGGGGGTTGGGAATGTTTGGTGTGGAGTGTGTCACCATAACATTAACGTAGCATCGACCTCATGCAGCTTTTGCTGCTGTGGGCACGTGATCTTGCAAAGCACGTCTCTTGGGCTGCTCAGCATTGTGCGGTGGGATGGTGACCCCAACATTGTTGTTACCAAACCTGTAAGGTGGGTCCACAAGCCTCTTCCAAACCGTCGCGACGCAGTTTCTACAACACGTGCGCATGTAAGCACGTACCCACCTCGTCAAGGTTCAAGGCAAACGTTGACAGAAAGAACTATAATGCGTACATGGCGAGACCTGACATCTATGGAACTAGGTGCGCGTACTTGCCTGCTCGGCCTCTTCGTCACTCCTCACTACAGTCAACTTCTCAGCCTTCGTCGTCGCTGAACCCAACTTGCAGTGGCGATGAACAGCATGCACATCTGATGAAAAGAGTGTGTCTGCTGTACCGTGAGCTTTCACTAGCATTGCCAATCACAAATCACAACCAGCCCGTTGGTGTCATGTCTTGGTCGTAATGGCCATATGCGCATGGGCCTACCTAACCCTACCAGTCCACACCCATACTCGTTCGCTAACTAATGACGTGCCCACACCAGGCCTCAGCACCCCTGCTCACAGCCACCGTTGCGGCATAGTCCATGTCTCAACCCGTTCACAGGGCTACCCTAGTGCCCTCTGCGCTCGTTAGCTCTGCCCCAGTGTTCTTCTTACGCCGCCTTTGGTGGCAGTGCCTTGGCATGCTTTGCCCGTGAGGTTTGATCCGTGTACAGCCAGGTACCGAAGATGGCTATGCAAGTGCCGATGAGCGCCTGCTGTGTCATGGCTTGGTTGAAGAACAGCACAGATGAGAAGATGATAGCGATGCGCTTGACCACGTTGCACACACCATGCGACACAGGGCTCACGCGTTGCAGCGTGTTGAATGCAAACTGCATGAACAGCAGCATCAGCAGGGAAATGGGTTGCCACCAGCAGGTTAGAACCAGCACAGATGCAGCTAGGAGGAGAGATGCGTTGATCACATGCACAGCCACATGCACATGGAAACACCCGAAGGGCTTTGGAGACTGCAGCTGCGGCCAAGCACCCGGTAAGACCCCTGTCAGGGCCCTGCCAGCTGTTGCAGCTTGGTTCCCCTTGGACACACCTGGTTGTACAGGTGATACAGCATGCCCACAGCCACCAAGTCTGTGTAGAAGCGCTGCGCGCCGACCTTGGCGATAGCCACCCGCACGCCTTCCGCTAGCTGGCTGCCCTCAGCTAGCAGCGCCAGCGGCACGCAGATGATGACGGACACCAGCGTGGTGTATGCATACACTGACGTGCTGTTCAGAGCCTTGGTCATGGCCCTGCAGGCAAGCGCACGATAGCAGGGCAGCATCTGGTAAAGGAATGTAAGGGGCTGTGCATCCAAGGGTAGGTTGTCAACTGCATGAAAGGGGTGGCTGGCAGGGTGGCCAGGGTAGCAGTGTGGCAGCTGGGACCAGTTAGCCTCTGCATAAGGCCTGTGCATGAAGCTGGGACCATTCAGCCTTTCCATTCTCCTTACCTTACCTACACATACAACAACAGCATCAGCCATCAGGGGCGGACGCAGCCCCACCCCACTGACCAATGAGCAGCCACGTGCCTGCCGAGAACTTACTGCCCGGCGTCATGCACATGCGCACCTACTGCACCTGCATCCAGCTCACCAGCCTATGTGCTTGTCAACTGCCTGCTCTGTACTCACATTTTGGACCAGACAGCACGGAAGCCAAAGGTCAGATTTGATGCCATGGCGGTCAGGAAGCCAGTCCAATTGAAGCTGAGCTCACCAGCTGAGGCCATGGCAACACCCATCTACAAGAGGGCGGCAGGCAAGCGACCAGGTGGAAGGACCGCCTCGACATTAACTAGCGCTTTGGGGGACAGCTGTGGTGCAAGCTGTGAAGCTAGTCAGCTGTAGTGCTGAGAGTGGATTCTTCAATGCCTAATGCTCTCTACCATGGAGGAGCAGCTGTGCCTCTGCTGACCTCCACCCCTTGGCATGGGCTTTTACCCTACCATCACCTTCTTAATGTGCAAACCTGAGCTTCACCTCCACCTTAAGCCTTGTCCTAGGACCATTGCCCAGCTGCACCACCAGCACCCACAATGATGGGCACAAGGGACAGCACGGCACCAGTAGGTGTGCCCTCCCCCAGAATCAGCTTGGACAGCACCACGTTGAAGGCAGGCTCCAAAGTCTTCACAGTGTGGGTCAGGGAGATGGCGACCGCAGCAAAGGAGATGTTTGCAGCAACATGCCCAATGGCGTGCATGGAGGCTGGGCCAAAAATCTTGCCAAACTCCTCTTTAGTGATCACACGCCCAAAGGAGGCGCCTTTGAGACCAATGGCATACATGAGCACACAGTAGATGAGGCCGACAATGACGTGCACCGTTGACACAGTGTACGGGAAGGGAAAGTACTTGAAGATGGTCTTGTTCAGCAGGTTGAACCCAATGTTCAAGGCGTACCTACGATTGAACAGCATACACGCACGCGTGAAGCAGTCAGCGGTCACGACAGCTGGCGGGACTGGTGCGCATAGACATGAACCCTGACGTACCAAACTCCGATGAAGCCGACTGTGACGACCGAAGGAGCAAGCTTGGGCCCGAACACGGCGGCCACCGTCCTGAGCAAGAGGGGTTTCATTCAACATGTTACAGTGTGCTTAGTTGTGAATTAGACGACTCGCTCATCGACAGTGTCTAATGCCGCTACATCGCGACCATTGACACCCCCAATTGCCACATATGGAGCCTAAACTCACGATTCCAGGGGGTCAAGCTCCTTGGCAGCATCTGACGCAGACTTCGCAACCACTCCTTGGCGAGCTAGATGTCGCACCGAGAGTGCCGCGATCCCCTGCGAAACGGAACTCAACATCGCTTTGCGGCGAAACGCCAGGGTCCAATATCGCGAGCGTCACAGCACCTGTCGCTGGAGGCAGGGAGCATAGGCTTGAGCCAGCTTGCATCCGGGCAGGCAGCGAAGGGTCGGCGCAGCAAGGCCTCTGCCCTGCAGCGTGGTCGTCGACTGCCTTCCATTCATTGCAGTGTGCTTAGCAGCCATTGCGCGATGTCTATACACTGCATCCCTCGCGCGAAGCTTGTAAACATTCGCAATCCACACCGTTACTCCGAGACTGGCCAGCTCGATATCTGCATTCCAGCTCGATATCAACATTCCCATGCTGAGTGCATAGTCGTCGGCTGTACGCACGAAACCCTTAAAAGTTAACTCATAGCAAGATCACCTGCTGAGGGCATTAGGCTTGCCTCGCAGCCACCTCGGTTGCGCGTGTCTGTTCTACTTGTATCTCCACGCTCAAAGCTTTGACTTGGGTTTAAACTGACCATGCATCCGCAGTCCATCAGGGCTGGTGCATCGCCAGCGCTTGCAGTGAGGTCCAAGGAGTGGGTTGGCCGATGGGCTGGGCGAGGTGAGGGGAGAGTGTGTTGACTCCTCTGCCTGATACGGTCCGCGCATGAACAGCGGCGGCTGCTCCCCACAAACGCCTGGAAAGTGAAGACAATGCCAGCTGTGGCTACAGGGTCAAGGGAGAAGATTTCAGTTTCAGGGGATGGGCAATGCTGAAGGTCAGGGTGGGAGGCAGGGGCCAAGGAGGTGCTGGGGTGCAAGGGTGGGCGATGCCAAGGCTAGGGTGGTGGCAGGGGGCTGAGAGGAGGCAGGGGCTACTTGACAGCAGGCATAGCGATTGAGGGCAGGGGAGGTGTGCAGTACCAAGGTGCAGACTTGCACACAGCCCACTGCCAACAGCCTTGCTCAAGCCATCCCACAGGGGCAGCGTCACCCCCTCCATGCGCCTGAACCTGGCCTGGAGCCAAAGCATGCGGCTGGGCACAGCCAGGCTCTAATGCCAACTCATTCATGCACTGCTGCTTTGTAGGTGCTGCCCCTGTGCATGCCGCTGTGGGTGTAACCCTGGGGGTGCTGTCTGCGCGGTTTGTGTACTGACAGCTGCTCCCAACAATAAAGGGGAACTGCCTACTTTCTACGCCATAGCAAACACTTCTTACTGTCCACTTCTTACACCATAGCAAACACCGCATGCTCTCCCTGGTGCACTGCATGCTAATGCTGCATTGTGACCCCCACCCAGACAGCTACCTGGCTGTGGCGCGGGGCTGTCCAAGCCCCGGCGGTCCAAAAGGCCACAGTCGCAAGGTTCGGCCTTGCTGCTGCTGCTGCTTCTGGGCTGCTGCTGCTGCTGGGCTGCTGCTGCTGCTGGACTGCTGCCACAGATGGGCTGCTGCTGCTGCTCCCTGGCTGCTGAATGACGGGCTTGTGGTTGAGCCTGCCTGGTAAACATCGCAGCCCTTGTTGGCCAGCTTGTTGGGGCAGATTGATGTCTCAAAGCAGCTGGCTGCCTGCCTGCAAGCCGCGGCTACCTGGTTTGCAGTAGGGGTTGCCCCACTTCCTGTCATAGGGTCTGGGTGGGGCAGGTGGGGCGAGGGGGGTAGGTACCTTCCATTGCAGCAGGCACATGCAGACATGACAGTGCAGGCAGCCCGGCAGGGAAGGGGCTGATAGTCCAGGACCTACTCCAGACCCACATTTCGGGGTCAGCAAGCCCAGCCAGGTGCTTGTGCTCACTCGGCCGCTGCTCTCAGCTCTTGCAGTCCAGCTTGTAACGGGGTTTTGTGGCGGCCTTGGCTCGTGGCTTCACCATGCGCTGCGCATGTGCATGAGAGCTGAGGGCGGGAGGAGGCGTACAAGTGAGAAGCAGGTACACCTGGCATGCGCAGTGCAGTGAGCCCACTGTATGGTACCCGTTCCAGCTTCAGGGGCGTGTGTTGCTCGCTCTCTCTACTGCGTTGCTGGTGCAGCGACCCACCGGTCGGGGTGGTGCACATCAGGCCCGCGCTTGCTTGCGATGCCGCTGGCTCCAGGCCAGGTGCATAGACCAGTGGTGCACTCGCCCTGCTAGGGGCACCCATCCCACAGGCCTGGCTGCTTGTGGCGCTGCAGTTACTGTAGCTGCACTGACAATCCTGATGGCCGTTTCAATATGAGCCGACCCTGCTGGTACAAAATGCAGCTACCAGCACCGCCTTGCCCCTCAGCTAATCACAGCCCCCCGGCCTCTCCAACACTTTGCGGCAGCCCCGCCCTGCGTAACCCCACCCACCCCATGTGCTGACGCTGGCGTAGCAAGGGAGCACAGGGTACTATTCAACTTGCGTATTGACAGCCAAGTATTAACAGTCAAGGGTTAGGCTGATAACCTCGCAGGCATCCGGCATCGCACCTAAGCCTTAGGCTCTGGCCAGGTTTTAGTGGATTAGCAATAAGGTAAGGGCTAGTAGTCGGGTGCTGCTGGCATGCCTGGCTGCAATGGTCCGCTTAACACTCCTTGCAGCTCCCACACTGTGCAACACTGCTGCCCAGGCAGCTGCGTTGTTTTGGTTCATGCCCTTGTGACTCGTTGAAATGTCTAAGAGCTTCTAATGGTTGCCTTGTCGCGGGAAATGCGTGCATGGTTGCCTGTGGCACTAGCAGGACTAGTAGGCAGCCACGGTTGAGCTGCTGATTCCTGGTGCTTCCGGGCGGTAATGATAAACGAATGTGCACTGATCACACTGCAGTGATCTCTTGATGTGTGGCAACAGCTGACGCAAGACTCCCCTTCTTCCGGAGCTGTGACCTTCTCCCCAAGTTGTGTCAATCAGTGGGACCCACTGTAAGCTTGGATGCTCTTCATTGATGCCCAATAGAGCGAGCCGAAACTGACCATGTCTAAGCATGGTCATGTCACTACTGACCCTTCAAGCATAGTTCTGGCTTGATGGCAGATTGACACTTCAGGTCAGTCCTCTCCAGCCAGGGCCCCGTAACACATGGCTGGTTGTTTCGTCAGATTACCTAGCCGCTTTGCATGCACAGATGTCGGTTGCACGGTCGGATGACAACCTAATTATCCCGATGCTCATGTCGTAGCGTGTGCTTGTGCGTCGTCGGGAGGTTGCAGGGGGACACGGACATTTGAAATCGCCAATGACAATTCGCAATCAACAAGGTCGCGGCATTGGTCAATGTTCTCATCCTGCATCTCTTCAACGATCTTCCGTGTCATTAGTTGGCATGGCTTGGGTTTGCGCAGAGTGCCGTATCCTGGCTGCGGACAGTAGCGATGCTGCAAGAGTCGGCCAGAAGCTCCAAGGGCTTGTGCGAGAAACTGTTGTACATGGGTGCGATTGCATTTCAGCACGCCTGCCCACGCTATTCCCCGTGCGGCATGCAACAGAGGGCTCTTTACCCAGGCGCGTGCATTTTCCGATCCCGCAGATGCTCCTCGTCTGTCATCACCTGCGGATTAAGTGGCCATGGCAGCTGCAGCACGCCCTGCGTGGCCGATTGCGGCATTCTTGGCAGGTGTGTCTGTCGTGCAAGCTTAGGGTGCACTGTCTTCTTTTGGTGTCCTTAGGTGCCTGCTGTCCTACGTACATATTGTGTTTCTTATGTTGCAGGGCCCTGAAGCTATTGTATCAACAGCTCGCTACGAACACACCAGTCAGCTTATGTTGCTTGGAGGTAGTGGGTGACAGCATCAGAGACTTGCTCCTAACTGCACGGCCAGCTGATCCGGTGGAGCGGCCTAAATGTCCTAGTCGCCGCCGTGTGACGGTGCCAGCTATGGTTTCTAGAGGTCCACCCTCCATGCGATCAGTTCGTGTGACGAGCAACCACTCATGCAGCTCCGTCGTGGTAGTGTCAGCGGCGCATGCATTGTCCATTCTGAAGGTGTGTGCAACAATGATCAACTGCTTGCAAGGGTGGTTCCGACCTTTCTGCTGTAGTGTAGCAGCCTGCCCAGCAACAATTGATTGTTTGGTGGCTGTCATGCATCCTAACCCACAAGCGTGCTACGTTGCCCTGCAGCCAGCCTTGGCCCGCCGCACCACATTACGTTTAGGGCTGACCCGGTGCAGCACGGCGCATGTCATCGTGCAGCTGGCATGGCCAGCTGCCACTGCCAGCAGCACAGTGCCCCCTCCACGCACCCCTGCGGTGGTGGCGCGCGCCAGCCTAGACACCAGCACTCGACTCCTGCAGAGCAAGGACAGCAGCGGCATATCAGCCAGGTCATGCCGGAACAAAGGCCTGGATCAGGTGCAGGTGGTGCCGGCACCAGCTGTGGGAGCTGCTGGCTGTGTGGGGCTGGTGCTGCTGGACCTGGGCCAGCCCTGCCCTACAACTCAGCGCACAGTTCCCTCAGCCAACCTGCGGGGCTTGCAGTGCCTGGGCAGCGTCCTGGTGTCCATTGCCCACTGTGGCCAACCAGGGGGGGCTCTGCAGGACAGCCGGCTGACCCAGGTCATGGCACCCGCACTGCACCAGGTGCTGCTGGTGGCGTGCATGGGGCAGGCAGGGGCGCGTGACGTGCCCTTCTGCTCTGTAGGCTGCCATCCAGCGGATCGCCAGGCTGAGAGCCCGGGGCCTTGGGGTGATGTGCCCCCCACCTCGTCTGCTGATGCAGCAGCTGGCAGCAGCAGCCCAGATGTCAGCAAGCGAGCTGTGCAGTGGCAGCTCCAGTAAGGCAGGCTGGTCTGGCGCCATGCCCAGTGGGCCAGAGGGTGCAGACAGCAGTTCAGCCCTGAGGGCAGCGGCATCAGGCAGCCTCCCTGCCCGCACCCCGCAAGCCCAGCAGGCCGCCCTGGGCAGCCACTGCAGTGCCCCCCCCCCTCAGCTAGTGGCTGGTGCCCTGCCTAGCCAGCCTCCAAAGAGCTGCAGCCGCAACCCAGCAGCAAGCAGCAGGCCGCCCATCCCCCCTGGAGCGGCAAAGCCGGGCCTTGAGGCACGCTATCAGAGCCTGATGCAAGACTTCCAGGTACGCTGTGACCAGCTGTATGATCAGGCTTCATGGCAGCTTCATGCGCATGAGGGGGTGACGCTGCCCCTGTGGGATGGCTTGAGCAAGGCTGTTGGCAGTGGGCTGTGTGCAAGTCTGCACCTTGGTACTGCACACCTCCCCTGCCCTCAATCGCTATGCCTGCTGTCAACTAGGCCCTGCCTCCTCTCAGCCCCCTGCCACCACCCTACCCTTGTCATCGCCCACCCTTGCACCCCAGCACCTCCTTGGCCCCTGCCTCCCACCCTGACCTTCAGCATTGCCCGTCCCCTGAAACTGAAACCCTCCCTTCCCTTGACCCTGTAGCCACAGCTGGCATTGTCTTCACTTTCCAGGCGTTTGTGGGGAGCAGCCGCCGCTGTTCATCCGCGGACCGTGTCAGGCAGAGGAGTCAACACACTCTCCCCTCACCTCGCCCAGCCCATCGGCCCACCCACTCCTTGGACCTCACTGCAAGCGCTGGCGATGCACCAGCCCTGATGGACGGGGTTGAGCTCGAGCATCTTACCCCCCCTTGCAGCCCTGAGCCTCATAGTTTGGGCTATACAGCCAGCTCCCCACCAGCTGCCTGTGCCTCCACCACTTGGCTGCCCAGCAGCCGTCACTCAGGCAACCCCCCACCCACCGTGCCCTCCCCTGCCCTGCCAGCCTCCAGGCAGGGGCTGCCAGCAAAGCAGGTCCTGCGCCACCAAGTACTAGTGCCAGGTGCAGGAGCGGACGGTCAGGGTGAGGAGGAGATGGACCCCTTCACGCCAGGCAGCCTGCAGCCTGCTGACGGTGTGCAGGCCCCGGCCAGCACTGGCTCCCTCCTCAGCCCCCGACTGGGCCTAGACCTGGTGGCGGCCATCCTAGCCGGCAAATCCCCGCCTTCCCACCGCACTGTGCAAACCACTCCATTGAGCTGTGCACGTGCTGCTGCCAGGCGCAGCCCTGCTACTGCTCCCACGTATGTCCTCCCAGCGCTCAACCATGCACGCACCGCGCGACAGACCATGTGTTGCTGCCCATGGGCAGCCAGCATCTGGCTCCACTCCAGTCACATTGCTGCAGCAGCGCAGCAGCAGATACCAATCCAGGTTTGGCAGCCCTAGCACCGTGCATGCAGCTGCGGGCCCGGCCCCTAACCCCACACCCTCAGCAAAGCACGTCACCGGCATCCAGCCCACCCCAGCAGCCAGGAGTCCTGCTCACGCTGCCTCACCTCCTGGCCTAGCAGCCAAGCCCCGCTGGCTAGCTGGCTCCACCTCCTCCACCTCAAAGCGCCCTGTGGCCATGCACCACTCTGCAGCCTCCCGCCTGGCAGCAGGCAGCAGTGTGTCTAGCTCCGTGGTCAGCACCAGCAAGCTGCCAGGCCACCCTGCGCTGAACAGTGGTCGAGGAGCTGTCGGCAGGGGAATGGCCAGCCCCGGGCCCCCAGGGCTGGCTGCTGCCGCCAAGCGCACCCAGCTGCCACTGCCTGTCCCCGTACGCACCCGCAGCCCCGTCAGGCCCAGCCGCCAGGACAGGAGCAGTGGGGAGGAGGAGCAGCGGCAGTGGCTGCCTGGTGCTGCAGGCGCGCTGCAGAACACTACAGATGCAGGCAGGGCACGCGCCACAGGGTTTGCTGCCAGGCCCCGTAGGGCTCCCACCGCTCCTAGTTTGCTGCAGCCGCAGTGGCCGGAGAATGCCCCTCTCCCGCCAGCTATGCTGTGGCGGAGTAGTGGGCAGCTGGCCCATGCAAGCAAGTCACAGGAAGCATCGCTGCCCAAGGCCAAGCCACCCCACAGGCCCTGCACTGACGACACGCATGCAGCTGGTGTGCCCAGTGCTGTGACCGCAGTGTCCACTGGCAGCAGCCTCCTGCTGGGCAGCTCTCAGGCCAGCTGGAGCAACCGGGCCGGTGAGCTGCAGTGGCCCTCCCTCTCCTCCTCCACTGTGCCCAGCCAGCCCTGCAGCCTGGTCCCGCTGCCCACCCTCATGGAGGTGCCCTCACAGCCTGCCCGCTGCGCCCCTGCCCACTTGCGGCCGCCCCCAGTGGCAGGAGCCGGGCCCCTGCTAGCTGCCAGCCGCCAGCGCAGCTCACACGCCAGCTCACGCACCAGCGACAGCAGCCAGGAGGCCTGTGGCAGCCCCATCACCGCCAGCCTGGGGGCCACCCCATCGCCTGTGGCTGTGCTGGCCTTGCTGGACATATCACAGCCTGCCAGCACCTCTGCGGGCCCCTCCCCCTCTGTCTCAGCCCTGCTGGGTGAGGCCGACACCCCGCTGTCACAGCTGGCCCAGCGCGCTGCGTCCATAGATGGCCGGGTGCGGCGGGTCGTGTCCCGCGCTGCCCTGCTGCCGCCACAGCGCAGCCCCAGTGGGAGCGCCACTCCCCTGCTCCAGCTAGTGCTGCCCAGCAGGCTTGGAGCTGGTCAGGCCGGCAGCCCGTGTCCCTCCCCCCGCCCCACACGCTCCCCCCTCTCTAGCCAGCACCCTGACATATCGCCACACAGCACAGCACCAGCCCCGCTGCAGCCCTGCAACAGCTGGGGCAGCGGGCACACCAGCCGGCACTTCTTGCACCAGCCCAGTGATGTCACAGCAGCCCAGGAGCTGTCACCCACTACTGCAGACCTGGCAGCCGCGCTGGACGAGGACGCGGACGTGCAAGTGATGGAACTAGAGGCCTCCCCCACCTCTTCCCGTTCCGCCTCACCGCCGCCCTGCCAGCCCTCTGGCCCTCAGCCTTCCCCCTCGCATCGCTTGTCTCACAGCACCCCGCCAGCATGTGTGGGGAGCGGGGCAGGTGCGGGTGTGCAGGGGCCTGGGAGTCTGGGGGGTGCAGCCGGGGGAAGGGGGTGTCGCGCAGCTGGGAGCAGCGCACGCGGGCCTGGTGGCACCTGAGGTTCAAGCCAGCCCCAAACGAGGCGCCCTGCACATGGTGCTGAGCTCTGGAAAGGGAGCGGTGGCCAGCATGTTTGACAACATGCGCAAGCGGCTTTAGGGGCAGCTCAGTAGGTGCTGGCAGGGCCAGGCACACGCTAGGCTAAGGCAAGGTGCCCAAGAAGCAATGCAGGGGACATAGGCTACGTGCTTTGGGGCGTTGCATGCTCTTACCCACCCCCTCTGGCGCACTTGCACCCCTCTCCTTGCCAGGTGTCTTTGAGGTAGGAGCCGCAGCCAGCTTGCTGTGGCCGGGTGGTGTAGTCACCTCAGTCAACAGCCCTGGCTGGGTGGACTGCCAGCATTGGACTGCCCCTCTGCACCCCAGCAGTGCAGGAGGGCGGCGCTTGCCCTCTCCTGCATGCGGGGTCACCCCCGACCCTTTTTTGTGGCTGCCCTGCTCGCCTGCCCATACACTTCGGCTCGGCTGTGTGTAGAATAGAATAACCAGCTGTGTCGTGACTTTGAATAAAGAGCAACCTTGCAAGGATAAGTGGGTTCATGTGATCTGGTGCTTCAGCCGGGTCCCTCTCCCAGTGGGAATGAGGTGCTCTTCACTAGAGATCAGTGCTGTGTTGCCGTGTCTACTGATTGCTATTTCATGTGCAACATTCTCACTACCCTCCTTCTTCACGCTTCCCCCATCGGGACTCACCCCATGTGCATGCTGCACAAGATTCGCATGCCATCAAGAGTATCTAACCGTGATCCCCTTCATCTAGCCTGGATCACCATAGCGTGGAGTTTAGGAATGCAGTGTCAGAGCATGGCATGGCACATCAGCAATATGGGTGTTCATGGCCTGAGCAACAGCTCGAAGTGTGCATGGCGGCTAGGAAAGGCACATAGTGTGTTGCTGAGCGCATTGAGGCGATTTAGGCAGTTGGTGCAGTTCCACCATGACAATGTTTAGATGGCTTCTGAACATTTACATCTTTTTACTTTGCATCTTTCAAACTGCATGTCTGACATCTAGCGAACTTGTTGATTGTGCACTCTTTACGGTGGATGCTTCTTGTAGCGTGCCATGTAAATGCACTGAGACGCAGAAGCAGGGACAGTGAACCTAGGAGGTCATAGCTCAGAACACCTCTTCAACCATCAACCTTAACAAAGGCTACACGGTGCCAGGATGGGTTCCACAAGCAAGAGGTACACACTAGACTGAGGGTGCACAACCTACTCAGCCACATGTGTACCCACACCCGCATCAAGCCTGCTGCAGCTTCACCCCATCTGCAAGAGCTGGCAGCGCTGGCAGGTACAACCCCAGGGCTGCCTTTACCTGCTGTAGCACTTGCCATCAGTGGCAGGCACAGCCATAAGGCCAGAGAGGGGAAGGACTGGGCTGCTGGCCAGTAGAGCGCATTTGTTCACCTTACCCTACCTTGATTACACTTGTACAAGATATAGATGTGTAGTATGCATGGCACTGCTTAGGTTTCATCCCGATGGACACGCGCGATGCCATGTCCAGCGATGCCAGTCAGGCCAGCTGGGCCTGGCGGGCCTTGCAAGACCTGGAGCCGCGCATGCTGCGATTGCACGCGATGGCACGCGTCCTCGGCATCGTCACTGCGGTGGGCGACACGCACAGGCAACAAGCAAAGCAGCTTCTCGGGGTGCAGCATGCTCACCAGGCATGGAGCAATAATCCGTTCGCACCCAACGCCACCCAGGCGAGCAAAGGCAAGGTTGTTATACAGCGTGGATCAGGACATACATGCACTGGCATTCGTTCAACCCCCTGCCGTTGCCATGTTCACTGCCCCCTGACATGGCTGGGCTGACTGGCCTGCAATGCCATGGCTTCACGTCCTGGTAGCATTAGCAGCCAGCTTAGATAATGGGTGTCGCACAGATGGGCCTTGTGTCAGCTGTGCTTTTGTTGCTGGTGTTGTTTGATGACAGCTCCAGCCCCGTGCCGCTCCCGCAGGCCTAGGCGCGTCAGCCCACCCTTCAGCCCTGACCCGCAAGCGCCTTGCAGCCCAGACTGCAGCCGGGCCCCCAGGCAGCGCATCTGCACGCCCGGCCCAGCCCCCTCCCCCACCCTCCGTCCAGTCAGCCGCCTTGCAGCCAGAGCCCGGGCCCCCAGTGGCTGGCGCTGTGGCTCAGGGGGTGGGCGTGGCAGCAGGGCTACAGGCAGCTGTGCTGGCCCCTGCTGCACCGCCCCCCTCAGCCCCTTCGACTACACCATCCAGCACTTGGCAGCCAGCTGCACCTCTACCTGACCCAGGCCAGCCGACTGCAGCTCCCAGGAAGGCTGCGGCCGCACCAGCTGCTGCCAGTGCGGGGACTGCTGCTGCCAGCGCTCCTACCAGGGCTGCAGCCCCACCCACCAGCCCTGCAGCCCCGCCTGGCAGCCAGCAACCCAGGCGGCCAGCAATGGCAACAGCAGCAGCTGCTGAGAAGCCGGCATCAGGGCGTGCCCTGGCGGGTCAGAAGCGGCAGCGCAGCCAGGCAGCCCCTCCCCCCAGGGCAGGTGAGGCCGCAGAAGAGGTGGGGGTGGAGGACCTGCCCCTCAAGCTGCGCATCGCCCAGTGGGTGCGGCGCAGGGGAGCTCACAGCAGCGCTGCCACCCCGGCCACCCCCCCAGGGCAGGCGGCTAGGGGGCGGCACACCAGCGGCCCAGCGGCCCAGGCTCACCCCCCGGGCACCCCCTGCGCCGCCCCCAGCACAGCTGCAGGGGGGGGCCCCCAGACTGTGGCCGCCACCAGCCAGCCCAAGGCCAGCAAGGGCTTTGACAACCGACCACGCCTAGTGCAGCCAGCAGCAGGCAGAGCTGAGGCTGAGGCACTCGCTGCCACCAGCTCTGCGGCCCCTGCGGCGCTGCTGGTGCCTGACTCGGCTGCCCCTGGAGTGCCTGACGTGCAGCAGCAACAGCAGCAGCAGCAGCAGCAGCAGCAGCACACTGTGGCTGCTCCCTTGACCTGTCCTCTGACGACCTCAGCGGCACCCAGCCTTGCTGCAAGTGCAGTAGGGCCCCCCCCAGCAGCAGCAGCAGCAGCGCCCCAGCCCTGACACGACCTCCAGCCTGGCGCAAGGCCAGCCTGACACCCCTCCCTCACCCAGTGCTACGCCACCTGAGTCAGGGTCAGGGTCAGGGGCAGGGTCAGGGTCAGGGTCAGGGGCAGGGGCAGGGGCAGGGGCGGGGCGGGGGGCGGGGGCCCCGCCAGTTGTCCATAGCCACCAAGGGCCTGCAGGCAGCAGCGCTCCCCCCGCCCCTGACCTCTGCCGCAGCAGCAGAGGGCGCCTCCAGCAGTGCCGGAGCTCCTGGTGGCGTGTCAGGCCTGGTGCAGCCTGCTGCTGGGGGGGCTGCTGGGGGGGCTGCTGGGGGGGCTGCTGGGGGGCCAGGGGCGCCGCCAGGGACTGGGCAGGGCATGCAGAGCGCTGCAGGGACCAGGGGTCCTTCAGACACCGCAGCAGCCGGCAGGGGGAGGGGCGGGGCGGGGTCGCGGGCCCCAGCGCCCCCTGCAGCCGGGGCGGCAGCAATGGCCGCATCAGCCAGCGTGCTGCTGGCCTCGCCCTCCCTGGCTGCGCAGCCGGGCGCCCCAATGTGCAGCCAGGCAGTGCAGCAGGAACGCCCACCCATGGCAGCAGCAGCAGCAGCAGCAGCAGCAGCAACACGAGCAGCAGCACCGCCAGCAGCAGCACCACCACCCACAGTGGCGGCAGCTGCCCAGGCAGGCTGTACACCTGCACCCCACACGCCAGACAGCTCAGCAGTGCTGGCACCGACAGCTGCACCTGCAGCACAGCCAGCAGAGGCAGCAGCGGCTGTGGCAGCAGTGAAGGACGAGGCAGTGCACAGGGCAGCAGGTGGCAGTCAGACGCCAGGGCCCGCCCCTCAGCCCCGCCACCCCTCCTGACGCCCCACCCAGGATGCAGAGCTCTCAGGGCCTCCCCTTGGTGCCAGCAAGCACCCCCCCCCCGGCACCCCAGCCACCCGCTGTGCCCACAGCAGCCACACAGCAAGCTGGCCAGCAGGCCACAGCTGCGGCTGGCTCGGGTCCCCCTCCCTCAGGCAAACACCCCAGCAGTGCCACCGTGCACAGTGGCAGGCACGGCAGCAGCTCCAGGGCCAGCAGCGCAGCCCCCTCAGCCTCACAGCACTGCGCTGCAGCTGCAGGCCAGGGTGGAGACGCCACGCTTGAGCGCATTGCGGCACGCTTGCAGGAGATGAAGCAGCGCGAGGTGGGGGGCAGGGCTGGCAGGCTTGGTGTGCGTCCACTGCTGCGCCTTCATGTTTCGATGTTTCGTAGACTGCTGCTGCTGCTGCAGCTGGTATCGTAGGCTCGCTTACGCAGCACGGTGCGCGCTCGCAGGCGAACCTGTCTGAGGAGCGCGAACAGTGTGAGAAGATCCGTACTGCGGTGCGGAACCGGCTGACTCGGACCGTTGGCCGCTACTTTCATGAACACAACCTCACGCGCTTCTTGTCGGCGCTGGGAGTGGCGGTGCGTCTGCTGCGTGCGGCAGATTCACTCAGCAAGAGGCAGTACGGCTAGGTTGCACTCTTTCGCACTCTCCGCGCAGGTCAAGGACTTCACACCTGGGAATGTGCCCCTCTCCAGCTGTGCCGCGTCAACCTTGACAGCAGCGCTGCGCAAAGCTCTGCGGGCGGCCAAAGTCAAGTTCCACCCAGACAAAGTGTTGCAGCAGCAGCGTCAACTGCAGGGCGAGGCGCCGGGTCAAGGCAAGGAGCACGACAGGCGCCTTGCGCAGATGCAGGAGGCGCTGATTCACGCGGAGGAAGTCAGCAAGCTGCTAAACTCCTTCAACCTGGCAGCTGCCGGCCTCTAGCGCGTACTTTTAGGTCAAGGGTAGGGTGCTCGGGTGCGGGGCGTGTGCTTATCGCACGAGGTGCGGTATGTTCGTGAGTGCTGGCTGCAAAGTGCGGGGGGTGCGGGGTATGTGCTGCGACATGCAGTCTAAGGCAGACTCCTCCCACTCGTGGCATTGCGCAGCCCTCCGCCCGCCTTGCCCTGCACCCGGCTCGCAGCTTCCTGCCGAGGGTTCAGAAGACCAGCGTGCATTAGTGTCAGCAGCCATGCTGGCGTGGAGTGGCATTGCTGTCGACACTCACCGCCAGGTAGCCAGAACTGGCATGAAGCATGTTGAGCAGCAGACTCATTAACGCCATGCTTCGACCAAGGGTGAGGTCCTAGTCACACCCCTTGGTGCAATGTCACATCACCACTGGAGCAGGTGGCCGACCTCGAGTTCCTGGGCGAGCTGCTCGACAATAGGGTCACTGTGCAGCATGCAGTCTCGCGTGCAAGGTTCAATTTGTCTTGCTGCTATGCGTGGTGTGCTCAAAACAGGTAGAGAGCATGGTGTACAGGACTGCCCCTTTGCCATGCGCCATTCGATGCGAGCCTTTGTCCTGCCTCACGCCATGTTCACAAACCAGGGCTTTCATGGGTCCTTGCTGTACATAGGGGGCTCAGTGGCAGGCTTGAGGGCGTTGCATAAGTCGGGCCAGCCGCCCCTCCAGCTCTACAGGGTGAGGTGCATGTCTCGCTCTTGGCTCAGCCTGGAGTCTGCTGCTAATGGCATCCTGATGGCAGCAGTGCATGCATGTGTTGGTCTGCAACACTTTACAAGGGCTCAGCGGAACCTCTCATCTTTGGTTGCCGGTGCACTGCGGACATCAGGCTAGAGTATGAGCATGTAAATCTTGAAACCAGGGACATGACTCAGTTCATGATTGAATTATGGGGCACCCAGTTTGTGCATGCTGCCATGGAGTGTGTCGCCAGCTTCTATGCCTAGGTTGCTGATAGGCAGGCCCACGTAGCCATACCAGGCTGACGATCACAACAAACCATCACAACCTTGGTGGTTGCGCAGAACGTTGCTGGCCTTGTCAGACGTGTGCTTGCATCCATCATGCTACCATGTGGGCCTCATGTATGACAACAGCCCCTGCCTTGCCTGCCCCTTGGCTCCACTGCTACTCAGCTGCTCCACCCAGCTCTTGCGCGAAAGACACATGCCACCTGCACTGTATCAGCACCTCCCTCACCAGCCCGCATAGGCAGTATTACTGTATAAGCCCAAGCGCTCTATTGCCTGCGCTGGGCAGGCAGCGCCACAGCCTTCTTGGCCTGCGCCATTTGGTATGCCAGCTGCAGACCATTTGGTGGGGGCCGCTGCACTGGGGCCCACAGCGCCGCCTCCTTGGCTCTGTTGCGCATCACGTGCCGCTTCAGCTCCGCCCGTGCAGCCAGCATGCTGGCCTCTGCCTCCTTGTACTGGGGGCTCCAGTCCCCCGTCACTGGGACCACACTGACCACTGTGCGCTGCTGCTGCTTGCCGTTGGGGTACGTCACCAGCTCTTTGCTGAAGTGCGCGTAACCAACGGACTTGGCGTAGATGGTCTGGTCTCTTCCCAGGCCCACGTTGTAGCCGGGGTGCCACTTGGTGCCATTCTGCCTGACCATGATGTGTCCTGGGAACACTGCCTCGCCGTGCAAAAATTTCACGCCCAGGTTCCTGGATGGCGTGTCTGGGTTTTGGCGAGCTGTACCTCCCGCCTTCTTCGTGGCCATGCCGCGTGTAGCGATGCTATTCAATGCCTCTGTGAGTCCGGCAGTGCACCATGCTGGACTGCTCGCTAGCAGCGATGCCTTTTCAGGCCATCGCTGCGAAGCTAGAGCCCGAAGCATGCGGGTGGCAGATGCCAATGGGATGGGCGAAGTCTAGTACCTACGCATGTGCTGAAATTGTTGTGCCGCCCATCAACTTAAGCGACGCAAAACAAAGGCCAGCGATACTATGAGGGTAAGCATGCAAAGCAGTTCCAACTTGCTATATGTCATCATCTATTGCACAAGACCTTGCTTCAGCTTTCTATGAACTCCAGGTGTCCTGCAAGCATCCTGATCATTGATGAGGCCTGCTGGGCGCTCTCTGTACCACTAGCTGCGTCCATGCATTTGCCTATCGACTTGCAGCATGTATTGTCGTTTAAACGTTTGTCCCACATCTGAGTAAATGTTAGAGGCGTCATAGCTAGTGCTGGAAGTGTTGAAGGGCTTCGCTCCAGCTGATCCCGGCCTTTCTGCCATGTTGATCCCGGCATACCCGGCACGTGCGGGCGGAACTGATATGCTGTTTTTAGGCTGCGTTAGGGCAGATTGCTAATGAAAATCAGATTACAGAGTTTGAATTTGACCTGACAGCCTCCATGGCGCCTAAGTCAAAAGCTTTACCTGCAGCAGTGCAGGCATGCCGGCAGGAGTGCGTGCGTGTCATTGAGACTTCCAGGTGACACCAGACAGCCGTGGCGGCAGCAGCAGGCATTTGGGCCCTGCCCTCACCCGGTGCACTGCGCTACCAGGTTGGCAAAGTCATTCGCTGACGAGTGCAAGCTGCTGGGGAGCTTTGCCAAGCGGCTGCAGCCCCTGCTGGATGACCTGGAGGACAACGTGCTGGACAGCAGCGCTGAGGCAGCTGCAGTGAAGCACCTCAAGGCAGGCCCGCGCACTGCATGCTGGCCACAGCGCCCTGCCAGGGGGTGCGGCACGCAGCTGGGGGCAGGGCTTGACGAGGCACCTCGCCAGCTGCCTGCAGGACCTGCAAGCTGCAATGGCGCGCGCATCCGCATGTGTAGCTGCATGTGAGTGTTGGCATAAGGTGCATGGCAGCGCCCTAGCGGGAACAGCCCACCAGCCATGCCCTGGTCATGCAGGGTCCAGCCATGTTGTGCAGCAGCTGCAGCCAGGCCGCCGCAGCCCAGGCAGCCGGGCCGTGGCCCCAGCAGGGGCAGCAGCAACAGCGCCCCAACGCGTGGCAGGTGGAGGCAGGCAGCCGCAGGGCGGCCCCCCAGCAGGCGTGAGCTGCCCTGGCCCCAGGCGTTGACATGGGACCCTTCTTCCAGCTGCTGCAAGAGGCTGCGCTGCTGCCTGGCTTCACCAACGCCGCCATAGACATGCACTCCGCCCTGGACGCCCTGGACCTGGCAGCGCTCAAGGTGCGCCCCACACACATCACACCCCGGGCTGGAAGCTGCTTGGCAGCCGCCCCTGGCCGTTGAGGACCCTGGACACCTGGCTCTCCTGCTGCCTGCTGCTCCTGCCTGCGTGGGCCTGGAGGGTGGAGGCAACACTGGGGCACTGGCGCAGGTCAGCCACCCCCGCTACCCCTTCACCCTAACCCTAACCCATCACTACCAGCTCAACGTGTGTGAGCTCAGCTGCCCACCAGCTGCCCACCAGCTGCGGCGCAGGGCAGGGCAGCAAAGAGCAGGGCAGCTGAACAGGCTCAGCCATCTGGCACGGCGCAGGGCAGGGCAGGGCAGGGCAGCAGAAGCAGGGCAGCTGAACAGGCCATCTGGCACGGCAGCCGAGGGCGCAGAGCCGCCAGTGCAGCGCTGGGGGGGTCAGGGCCTGGGGCCGACCCCCCTGCTGGCTGCGTGGTGGTGATCAGGTGGAAGTGCAGCAGGCTGAGGGCGTGGCGCTGGTGCGGCAGCAGCTGGAGCGGCTGGCCACTGACTACTCGCGCTGCAGCGCCTCGGCCCAGCACCTGGCAGAGCTGCGGAACGAGGTGAGCCGGGCAGCCCCCCGCCCCCCGCCCTGCAGGTGATGCCCCACCCCAAAGGCTGGCTAGGGCTGCATACACGCCTGCTGCTTTGTGGCAGTGGCAGGGACCTCCGCAGCCGCCCTGAGCCTGGCCACTGCCAGTGCCCCGCACCTGCAGCCCTGCCTGGCCCCGCCTGCAGCCTGCAGCTTGCCCTGCAGCAGGGAGTCCCTCCACATGCCTGACCTGACCTGACCGGCCTGGCCTGGCTGCCCTGACCGCTGCAGCCTGGCCTGCCCTGTTGGGCTGCAGGCTGAGGCGCTGAGGGTGGGCCGCGTGGCGTCAGGGCCCGGGCAGCCTGGCCCGCACTCCGCCCTCACGCAGCAGCGCCTGGCGCAGTGCAGCCCCGCGCAGCTGAGGCACGACGTGCAGTTCCTGCGCCAGCAGCTGGCAGCGGCTCAGCAGGTAGGGGGGTGGGCAGCAGGGGGAGGGGGCTGGGCTGGCGGCGTGGGGGGTGGGGCGGCCTGCCAAGGTCAGGGTCGTGGCGGCTGCTGGCGGCTGCTGCTGCAGGCGCGTGAGCATGTGGAGGCGCACTTCCTGGCGCAGCTGCTGGCCTGGGAGCTGCCCCTGCTGGGGGGGGCCGGGGGCGGGGACGGCTGAGCGGCCAGGAGGTCATCAGCCTGGAGGCCAGGTAGGGAGTGGGGGGGGGGGGAGGGGGCCTGGCCTCTGCTTGAGGCCTTCTGGGTCAGCTGGCTGCAGCGCCCCTCCACCCCCCAGCCCCTTGACCAACAGCTGCTACGCCCTTGGCTTGCTGGCTGCCTGCACTGCCCTGCCCCTCGGCCCTGCTCCCGCTCACATACTGCAGTCTGCTGCTGCTGGCTGCTGTACAGGCGTCACCCCCCTCTGAGACCCCCCGCACCCCACCCGCCCCGGTAGCTGAGTCCCACAGCCAGGACCCGGTGCCGCTGGTGCAGGTCAGCCCAGCCTGACTGCAGCGCGCCACCTGCCCCCCTGAACACTGGCCTGCAGCCTGGCAGCCTCCGCCTGACCTCTGCCTGCCTGACCGCCCCCCTCACCCTCACCTGGCCTCTGCCCATGCCTGCCCTCCCCCCACAGCACGCACTGCCCGTCTGCCTGACCCTGCCGCACCTGCCTGCCCCTGCCTGCCCCCCCCACCTCACCTCCACCCGCCCCCCCCCTGCCCGCCCCCTCCTTGTAGGCGCTGCTGAAGAAGCTGGGGACGAGCAGCTTGCCTGTGGAGCAGCGCACCGAGGTTAGAACACCCCACCTCACCTTCTCAGGGCACTAACGCCAAATGCCTCTCCCTCAGCACCCGCACCGCATGCGCCACCGCAGCCAGGCAGCTAGGCCCTAGGAGCGGCAGCTGAGCGGGGGAGCTGCTGCCCTGGCCTCATGCCCATACCCATGCTCCATGCGCCCTAACCCCGGGAGCCCTAACCCACGCCTCTAGACAGTGGGGGAGGGGGCTGGTCTTAGTCAGCTGAGCCAGGTCGGGGGGGGGCAGGGGGGGAGCCAGGCAGGAGGCAGCTGGGCTGGGGGGGGGGGCAGGGGGGGGGGCAGGGGGGGGCAAAAGCTGAGGCCAGCTGGATTAGCTGCCCTGACCCCCTTCACCCTGGCTGCCTTGCCCCTCCGCTACAGCTGGCAGTCAGGCAGTCCCTGACCAGTAGGTGAGACATAGGCAAGCGCTGTGCGGAAGTCGGCAATGGCGGCGTGCATGGGGCCGGCTGCTGGGGGGCAGATCCCCTGGTCAGCCCCCTGACCCCCCCCTGACCCCCCCTGACCCCCCCTGACCCCCCCTGACCCCCCCTGACCCCCCTAAACACCCTGACCCCTTGACACCCCCTGACCCCCTGACCCCCTGACCCCCTACTCGCTGCCAGCTATAACAGCCGGCGCATGCAGCAGACTCCCCCCTGCCCCCTGCCTGCCTGGCCTGCGCCCTAACCCCAGCTGATGGCCAAGCTGCCAGCTGCCTGCCTGTGTGTGGGAGTGTGTGAGAGTGTGGGAGTGTGTGAGAGTGTGTGAGAGTGTGTTTGTGTGTAGGCGCTGCGGCCGCTGCTGGTGGCTGCGGGGCTGGAGCCAGGTGGTGCGGGTGACCCTGCGCTGCACAGCGGCGCGGTGTTGTTCGCCCTCACGGACCCGGACTGCGCACGCCAGGTACGCGGCAGGCAGGCAGGGGGGGGGGGCAGGCGGGGAGGGGGGGGAGGGCAGGGCGCGTGGTGGCCGCTGCGCAGCCTTGCTGCCGGCGTGACCCCCCTCCCGTGACTCCTGCTCTAGACTGAGGCTCAGGGGGGGCCAGGGGCCGGTTGGTCGGGTTAGGGTCAGTGTTTGTTGAGTGGCCTGCTCTAAGCTGGTTCAGGGTTAGGGGTGGACCCAAGGGGCGGGGGCCAGGGTGCGGGGTCCAGGGGTCGGGGGCCTGGCCTGTTGTGAATGAGGGTAAGGAACTGGGTTTGGCCTGGGCCCACAGAGTCAGGGGACCAGGGGGCCAGGGACCAGGGGGCCCACGCAGCAGTGGCAGTCTGCAGCAGGCAGTGGGGGTGGCCTGCCTGCAGGTGGTGAAGGTGGTGAACGAGCCGCGCACGGAGCCCGTCATCCGCAGCTGGCTGCTGGCGCTGGTGCTCAGCCTGGCCCACCCTGAACACGGCCTGCAGGCACACACCCAGGCGGTGAGGGGGCGCACCCCACCAGACGACCCCCCCCCACCCCCTCCCCCTCTCCCCCTCCTTGACCTTCCCACCCACCAGGGCAGCAAAAGAGGGGCGCAGGGCAGTCAGTGCGGGGGGCCAGCAAGCGCTGTATGCGTATTAGCAGCCAGAGCAGCAGGGCGGGGAGCGGTGCTACCCCCCTCCTCCCTGCCCCCCTCCTGCTGCCCCCACTGGGGCC
>JASKMD010000011.1:65557-147091 GCA_030144725.1 Haematococcus lacustris
GACCCTGTGGTGAGGTGCCAGGGACCCTGTGGTGAGGTGCCAGGACCCTGTGGTGAGGTGCCAGGACCCTGTGGTGCCAGGACCCTGTGGTGAGGTGCCAGGACCCTGTGGGCTCAGGGACCCTGTGGTGAGGTGCCAGGACCCTGTGGTGCCAGGACCCTGTGGTGTAGGTGCCAGGACCCTGTGGGCCAGGACCCTGTGGTGAGGTGCCAGGACCCTGTGGTGAGGTGCCAGGACCCTGTGTGCCAGGACCCTGTGGTGAGGTGCCAGGACCCTGTGGGCCAGGACCCTGTGGTGAGGTGCCAGGACCCTGTGGTGAGGTGCCAGGACCCTGTTGTGCCAGGACCCTGTGGTGAGGTGCCAGGACCCTGTGTGCCAGGACCCTGTGGTGTGGTGCCAGGACCCTGTGGTGAGGGTGCCAGGACCCTGTGGTGCCAGGACCCTGTGGGCCAGGACCCTGTGGTGAGGTGCCAGGACCCTGTGGGCCAGGACCCTGTGGTGAGGTGCCAGGACCCTGTGGTGCCAGGACCCTGTGGTGAGGTGCCAGGACCCTGTGGGCCAGGACCCTGTGGTGAGGTGCCAGGACCCTGTGGTGAGGTGCCAGGACCCTGTGTGCCAGGACCCTGTGGTGAGGTGCCAGGACCCTGTGGGCCAGGACCCTGTGGTGAGGTGCCAGGACCCTGTGGTGAGGTGCCAGGACCCTGTGGTGCCAGAACCCTGTGGTGAGGTGCCAGGACCCTGTGTGCCAGGACCCTGTGGTGTGGTGCCAGGACCCTGTGGTGAGGTGCCAGGACCCTGTGGTGCCAGGACCCTGTGGTGAGGTGCCAGGACCCTGTGGGCCAGGACCCTGTGGTGAGGTGCCAGGACCCTGTGGTGAGGTGCCAGGACCCTGTGGTGCCAGGACCCTGTGGGTGAGGTGCCAGGACCCTGTGGGCCAGGACCCTGTGGTGAGGTGCCAGAACCCTGTGGTGTGGTGCCAGGACCCTGTGGTGTGGTGCCAGGACCCTGTGAGCCAGAACCCTGTGGTGTGGTGCCAGGACCCTGTGAGCCAGAACCCTGTGGTGTGGTGCCAGGACCCTGTGTAGAAAGACACTCATCGTAGGACCCTGTACAGGGTCCTGGCACACATGGTCAATAGCATCCAAACGAGGTCAATAGGACCACCCACAAGCTATGTAGGAATCCTAGCAGGGTTCTATCACGTAGGGATGCAAGATTTGATTAAAATATCTACACCCATCAGGTACACAGGACCCTGTACCGGGTCCTACGACCATGATGACGCTAGGAACCTGTACAGGGTCCTAGGACACGGGCCATAGCTCATTCCTTGTTGGGACTTTTTGCATGCCACCTACTAGGTTGGACAGTTGTAATCACCCTTTACAACATCTCATACTCACATTTCATGAAAAGTCACTTTGGTCACACGGTGCCAACTCCCTTAGCCAAAATCAGGGTCACAGCCCCACACCTGGCCCAGCAACTCGACACCGAGTGAGAATTACACTTTGGCCCAAGAGAGTCCTGTCATCCTCTAGGTCACAGCAGCCCACATACCAAGTTTCAGACCTCAACTCTCAGGTTTTTCAAGCCAGCCAGGCCTTAATTTGCACGAGTGACATTAGCTCGCCAGACACGTCGTGCTAGTCTTGAGAGCAGTCAGTATCAGTTGCAATTCTGTTGATCTGCCGGCCAAAGGATTGCCCACTTCCTTATCGACGAACTCCGATGACTGCAGCTGCTGGCCCATCGGGCGGCACGCAGCCAAAGAGGAAGCAAGGAGCATGAGAATTGCAGACTACAGCAAGCGCTTCTCATTTCAGGTCTATGAGTTTTAAGGACAAAGCGTTTGCGAAGCCGTTTGCGGCGATTGTGACCAGTCCTATAGCTGCGTGAACATGTCTACCACAAATGAACACAAGTGCAAGCCAAAGCGACAGCGTGCGGACACGACACCAGATGGACCAGCAGCAGCAGCAGCCGCAGAGCTGCCTTTCCAGCGAGTCGCGAAGTGCTGGAATGGTACAGCGACTCAACACTCGACTTTGACTCTATATACTCGACTTTGACTCTATATACATGTGAATGTTAAGTGCAACATTGATGACAACGAGTCTTCCCGTTGAAACTGCTATTAGCTCTGCAGTCGCTAGGACAAGGTTTTTTTTTGCATGGAACGACTAGACTATCTCTATTCTAGTCATAAATAGTACTATTTCGACTAGTACTATATCTAGTCTATTTATAGTCTATTTTACGAACCTTACAATTAATGCTTGGCTGTGCAGATGTCTAAACCGACATCTGTGCAGCTGCTGACGAGGACATCTGCACAGATGTCGACTATTACATTCGCTGCACAGATGTCGCCCTTTTACGCATCTGAACAGATTTGATTACCGGCATCTGCACAGATGTCGCCCTTAATAGCATCTGCACAGATGTCGCCCTTAAATTATAACCGGCATCTGCACAGATGTCGCCCTTTTATGCATCTGCACAGATTTAATTACCGGCATCTGCGCAGATGTCGCCTTTATTAGCATCTGCACAGATTTAATAACCGGCATCTGCACAGATGTCGCTTTTCCTAAAGGCATCGACATGCATCTGTACAGATTCCAGGCTCATTAAACCGACATCTGTACAGATTCCCAAAAAGGGGGGGGTACCTCGCGCGCGGATCGATGTATCTTCGCAACCGCTGCGAGTTAGGACTTCATTCAAGAGCGAGGCCCCCCTTAAACTCAACGCTCTATCGTTCTATCGGAGCAGAAAGTCCTTCCGATGCAAAAAAGGCAGTCGCGACGGCCTTATTTATCGTGAGTGCAGAGACGGCAGCCTCTATGTAGCTACCTTTCTTGATGAGTTCACCAAGCTGTCTGTATGTGTGCCTATCAGCAGCAAGTCACAAGTAGCAGATGTAGTCAGAACAGTTATAGAGCAGCTTGAGACACAGTCAGGCCTCCGCTGCAAGGCTATTCGCACAGATAATGGGACAGAGTATGTCAACAGCCGCATGACAGAGTACTGTGCAAGCAAGGGCATAGTACACCAACATTCAGCTCCTTACAGCCCACAGCAGAATGGTGCAGCAGAGCGTCTGAACAGAACTATCTTTGAAAAGGCTCGCAGCATCATCCACTCAGCTGACCTGTCTCTCACCTTCTGGGCTCATGCTGTCGTTTTTGCCAATCATGTCAGATGCATGCTACCTGTGTCAGGACAGCCACACTCGTGCAAATTAGCGGCTGGCTGGCTGGTAAAACTTGAGAGTTGAGGTCTGAAACTTGGTATGTAGGTTGCTGTGATCTTGGGGAGGACAATACTCTCTTGGGCCAAAGTGTAATTCTCAGTCGTTGGGGAGTTGTTGGACCAGGTGTAGGGCTGTGACCCTGAATTTGGCTAAGGGAGTTGGCACCGTGTGACCAAAGTGACTTTTTATGAAATGTGAGTATGAGCGATTGTAAAGGGTGGTTACAGCTGCCCAACCTAGTAGGTGGCATGCAAAAAGCCCCAGCCAATGATGAGCTATGGCCCGTGTCCTAGGACCCTGCACATGCTAAATGTCTCAACCAGTAATGAGGTATGGCCCGTGTCCTAGGACCCTGCACAGGGTCCTAGCGTCATCATGGTCGTAGGACCCTGTGCAGGGTCCTGGCGACCCTGTGCAGGGTCCTGCTGACCCTGATTTTGGCTAAGGGAGTTGGCACCGAGTGACCAAGGCGACCTTTCACGTAATGTGAGTATGATCGATGTTAAACACTGTAGGTGTTTACGGCTGCCCAACTTAGTAGGTGGCATGCTAAATTTCTCAACCTAAGGTTGCAAAATAATCCGGCTGCATGGAGGCTGCATGAAGGTCTCGCAGAGGCATTGCGAAGGAAGCAAAGGAATTGCAAGGGAGTTCAGACTGCCCCGCCACGCTGGCATGCTGCATAATGGCAGCCAGGAGCAGCCAGGAGCAGCGAACAGCAAATCGTCGCCACGAGCTAGGCAGCCATTTCTAGCCAGGAGCCTTAGAGCATTCGCGACCAGCCATAGCATTCAGGTCAGGCGATAGGATCAAGAGGCAGCAATAGAAAAGTCCAGGAGGTGCAGCAATGCAGCGACGCAGCGATGCAGCAAAATAAGTGTAGGAGGTGCAGCTAGGAAGCGCAACCAGGACCGTAGCCTGGAGCGAGCGTAGCCTGGAGCCTTTGTGACGGAGCGGAGGAGTGGACAGGGGGACAGCGGTGGAGTGGACAGCGGAGGAGTGGAGGAGCCCGGATAGGCGGTCGGGAGCAGTGAAGAAGACTAAGCTGGGCGCAGAAGCCAGGAGCCAAATGCATGAACTTAGAGCAACTAGGAAGCGCACCCCATGGTGCTAGCAACAATGCGCGAGCAGAAGCGGAGCGTGAGTGGCATCCTCCCCTCCCATTCTCCCCTAACCAGCAAATGGTGAGTGGTTTATCTTACAGTTATGTGGCTCCAGATTCCTTGCCTGACCACTTGCATACCACTTATTTGCTGCAGGTTCAATGGTCCCAACCTCCCCTTCCCCGCCCAGCCCAGCCCAGCCCAGCCCAGCCCAGCCCAGCCCAGCCCAGCCCAGCCCAGCCCAGCCTCCTTCATCACCCTACCACAAGAAGCAGGTGCATGGAGCGCAGGAGCAGCCAGGAGCGGCAGCCATGGAGGCGATGCCAAGTAGGTATGGAAGAGTCGCTAGCAAACTGTGAGTGGCCAGCCCTTGCACATGAGTGGTCCGCTGCCCAGCCTGACCGCAAATATGCCCCTTGTTTACTGCAGGTCCCACGGTTAGTCCTCCCCCCTTCCCCCCTTCCTCCTTCCCCCTTCCCCCTTTTCCCCCTTCCCCCTTCCCTACCCTGTCCCACCACCTCCAAGTCTGCCTCCCCACCTACCTCCCCCCTTTCCCAGCCCCCACCCCACGACACACGTTGCAGCCCTCTCCCTACCCTACCCTTGGCGTAGCAACCTGGAGCGGGCAACATGGAGCGGGCAGTTTGGAGTAGTAGCCCACCCAGCCCACCCTGGCCATGCCAAGACCACACACCACAATGACCCGTCCCATCCCTCTCACAAGGGATAGCTGAGCACTTGGTTGGTTGTCAGCCCGTGCTTGTTGTGCGACATGGCATAGGAGTGGTAGGTGAGAGTCAATGGTAGTGTGGTGGGTGAATGATAGCGGGGGCACCTAAGAGGAGGTTCTTGCGATGTTGTGTTGTCACCATGGTGTGGTGTGGTGTGGTGTGGTGTGGTGTGGTGTGGTGTGGTGTGGTGTGGTGTGGTGTGGTGTGGTGTGGTGTGGTGTGGTGTGGTGTGGTGTGGTGTGGTGTGGTGTGGTGTGGTGTGGTGTGGTGTGGTGTGGTGTGGTGTGGTGTGGTGTGGTGTGGTGTGGTGTGGTGTGGTGTGGTGTGCGTGATGGTGTGCGTGATGATGTGGGTGATGGTGTGGGTGTGGGTGGTGATGATGGTGATGGTGATGGTGATGGTGTGTGGTGTCACCTTCTTGTTGTCATGTCGTTGCTACCTTGTCACATCGTAGGGGGGTGTTGGATCAATGCATGTGCTTAGCATTTCCATGTTGAGGTGTTGTGGAGTGATGGTGCTTCGAGACATGTGCTTGCAAGTCCCGTAGCGAGGTGTTGCGGGATGTTTGGGTGTTCAAACATGTGTATTGCGAGGATGTTGCGGGGTGTTTGGTCGTCAATACATGTGTTTTCGGGGGGTGTAGCGAGGTGTTGCGGGGTGTTTGGGTGTCAATACATGTGTTTTGCGGGGGTGTAGCGAGGTGTTGCGGGATGTTTGGGTGTCAATGCATGTGTTTTGCGGGGGTGTTGCGGGGTGTTTGGGTGTCAAAACATTTGTTTTGCGGGGGTGTAGCGAGGGTATGCGGGATGTTTGGGTGTCAATGCATGTGTGTTGCGGATGTAATAGTCGATGAGATAGTCGACATCTGTGCACCTGGAAAATGGTCGCCAGGACCCTGCACAGGGTCACCAGAACCCTGCAAATGGTCGGCAGGACCCTGTAAAATGGACAGTAGGACCCTGCACAGGGTCGCCAGGACCCTGCACAGGGTCACCAGGACCCTGCACAGGGTTGCAGGACCCTGTAAAATGGTCAGCAGGACCCTGTAAAATGGTCACCAGGACCCTGCACAGGGTCTCCAGGACCCTGCAAATGGTCGGCAGGACCCTGCAACAGGCCGGTGCGCTAGGACCCTGCGCAGGGTCGACAGGACCCGGCGCAGGGTTTTTTCGGATTTCAAATGGTTATAACATCGCAGGAACTTTGAGTTTTTCCATGACAACATCGGCAATGAGTCGGCCTTACCTGGGGGTATCTGCGGTATGCCTCCCGAGAGAAATGATGTAGGTGACTTCCGGCCATAATCGGCGCGAGTGTGTTGTGTTACTTTGGGCCTGTGAAAGGTCAGCGTACACTCGCATCACAGCATCTGCATCTGCATCCCAGCCTGGACGGTGACCTTAACAGTTCAGTTCATGCCATATGTTGCAGGCACAGAGTCCAGTGCCACACTGGCTGGTATGGCAGCAGGCCACGACCACCTAAAGCGCTATGCCATTTTGCTGGAGGAGTGCAGGCTGGATCCCAAGCTGCCAGCAGATCACTTCGACAACGAGAACCTTGTGTCTGTGCCTTCTGGCCAGATCAGTCCGAACTTGCACACCACAACCTGCAGGTGAGAGGCTGTGGTAGCAATGCAAGTTAGTGTCTTTATGGCTAGATATGATCATTGTTGACAGGCTACGAGCATGGTTGGTGGTATGATTGTTTGTTCACAGGCTGAAAGAGCAAGAGCAGAAGGTGGGCAGGACGAACAGGCTTGGCGAGCTGTGGGTTGAGAGGAAGCTGAACGACATGAAGACCATCACCACAGCTGGCATTCCTGGACCTCAGCTGGATGCTCACATCACGGTGGCGATCGCCACGCACAACTCCAGTGCCTTTGTGCATGACAGGGCAGCGCCTGCAGCGCAGCCAGGCTTGAAGGCCCGCCTGCAGGACGCAGTGACACAGGAGGGACAAAGGGCCCTTCTGTTGGGTGCTGGCAGAACGGTGTGCCCACTCCAGAACAGCCCTGGGGCTCTGGTGCAGGGCTGCATCAAGGCAGTCCGAGAGCATCGCTTCAGCAACCCCACCTCCTCTTGGCATCCTCGGCACGTCAAGCTTCTGTTTCACGAGGCTCTGACCCCAGATGAGGAGGTATTGAACGCAGCTGAGCCCCTCCAACCGGCTGTTCCAGGCGCAGCTCCAGCCATGCATCCAGTGCTGTTCTACACGCGGGCTGAGTGCAATGGCACAACGGTGCTGAGCAGAACCTACCCCCGCACAATAAAAAACAACAGCACTTGGGCCAGCCTACCCTTCAGAACAAATACTGACATTGTGGTCATCTGGGCTGGCCACATCCAGTTCTTTGTGCGGCTGGAGCACCCCAAGCAGCCAGGGGTGTTCCTACGCTTAGCTGTCACCCGCATGTTCAAGACACGCCCAACATCTCACCCTTTCTGCTTTGAAGCAACAGGCCTGGCAAAAACCCCTGCAGCCCAAGTGCCTGGAGCAGGGGTACAACCTGGTGCTGAGGCCGGGGCAGAGCAGCTGGCACAGGGCGCTACAGGAGCAGGAGCCTCAGGATCAGGGGCTGGCGATGCAAGGACCGGTGGTCTGATGGGGACAGCAGCTGGCAGGTCTCAGAAGCGCCCAGCCCAGGTGGCAGCAGGGGAGAACGTCGTGTTGGGGAGCACTAGGAAGTCAGCCAGGCTTGCAGCGCCAGCGACAAGCTGCTCCGGCTGCTCAAGCTGCAGCCCAGCCCCAGCCACAACCACCACCATTGGGTGGCATGCACAAGGGCTATGGTGATCAGCACTGGTACATGTATGATGCCAGCAGGATACACAATGTGTTCGTCAGCAGCTTCCCAGATGGTGAGGAGCATGGTCGTATGCTGTTTGTGGCAGCACACAGCCTCAGCCGGAGCTAGCCATCCATTACACCCTCCCATCTCCCACCAACCACCACCTCCCAGGCCATCACTACAAGGCAGCAGCCGGGCAACAGCCCTTCCCCTATCCCAAGCAATGAGACAGCTGCCATGTGGCAGGTGTGGCAAGGCATGTGTAGCCCTGAGTCAGCTGCCATGTGTCATGAGGTGCATGGCTTCGTTAGCCATGTGTTGGCTGTTGTTCGTCGTAAGTATATAGTTTGAATAGCCATGAGTCAACTGGTATGACATTAGCAATGCATGGCGTGTGTAGCAGTGTGTCAGTTGCTATGAGATGAGAGGTGCATGACGTGTGCAGCCCTGAGTCTAGTGGCTTGTGTCATGTGGTGCATGCCTGGCAGCACCAGTTTCAGTGTGCAAACAGCAATTGCTAGCCATGAGTCAGTTTGTGTGCTAGGCATGACTCTAATGGTGATGCCGTGTGATGTTACATTGATGTAGGAGGCCACATGAGGCAGCAGATGTCAGCAGGCTTGTAGGTTGTAAGCCAATGCTGACTATACACTCATGCTTTGAGACCCTGTGCACGGTCTATGAAACCCTGCACTAGGTCTTTAGACCCTATGCAAGGTCAGCCAAACCCTGCACACGGTCAGAAATGCCTAGGAACTGAGCCACACCAAACCTTGTGCACGGTCTGTGAAACCCTGTGCACGGTCTGTGAAACCCTGCACTAGGTCTATGAAACCCTGTGCACGGTCTATAAAACCCTGTGCACGATCTATGAAACCCTGCACACGGTCAGCGAAACCCTGCACACGGTCAAAAGCGCCTAGGAACTGAGCCACACCAAACCTTGTGCACGGTCTATGAAACCTTGACGGCCACCTTGACGGCCACCTTGACGGCCACCTAGGGGCTGAGCCATTTGAAACCCTGTGCACGGTTTGGCGAAACCCTGCACAAGGTTCTGCACCTTCAGCTAAAGGCCGATTACAGCCCAACCACGTCGATTAAAATCATGAAACATATGGCGATGGAACGGCCTTTGAAAGGGCTATCTGCAGTACCCCTTACCTAAAATCAGAGCCTCCCAACTCTCTTGAAAAGAGGGTGTGTCCTTTACACGAGGTTTATTACTCGCTCAGGATGCCGATTGAGCATCGAAGCACACCAGTGTGTAGAGGACTCGCTTGGCTACACGGAATGTCTGTCCTCAGCTCTATTGAATGTGTACATGATGCACTACCTGGGCGTGAACCTGGCATACATTTTGTGGGCAGATATCACCATGCACGCCTCCTCCACCCTCGACCTTCCTAATGATGCCGTGATGAAGCAAACGCAAGTATGTGTGCAATCGCGCTTTGTGTTGCGATGGCCGGAACTGCGAGTTTGAAACCTAAGAAGCTGAAATGCTTCTTTAACGCACCCACACCACTACTAATGCTGCGATTAGGACAGCTGCATACTTCTTAGCATCAATTAGCTTTCACTCGTCTTTTGTGTCGCTCGCGCTGTCACGCGTAAGACGGAGTAGTTGTATGCTCTAGCGGTTCAACAAGACACTATGTGCCCCCTTCACCTTTGATTACAGTAGACTATCTGGCCTGATAGTCAAACTGACCGCGGGACCCTTCATACTCACGCCTTTTCTGCTCGTTTCGCTGGCTACGCCCCGTAGTCGTTGTAGCTAGAGCATGTGTGCAGATGCACATTCTTCGTTCTGTCGCTAAAGCGGTTTCGGACATCACCACCGAGACATGTGGTTCGGTCCACGGTGCTAACACCAAATGCACTCCCTCGCCCACCATGCCCTCCCACCTGGCCCGACTCGCTCCCCATGGCAAGGCAAGGCCTCTACACTCCATAGCAAAGCAACACCACTTTTCACATCCACGTTGACCACTTGCATGCGGTACCAAGATGCCATGGCCCAGGTGCCACTGCCAAACCCCTTGCCCTGACGTCCCTGTACTAGCATGGTTAGAGGCAGTGGAGGCGGGGGCAGCCAAGGATGTGTAAACATGCAGGAGCCTTTGCTTTAGGGACAATTTGTGTCATGCATGCCACGACGTGCATACCACATTGGTTGGGTACAATAGATGAGCTTAATCGCTAACAGCTACCAGGATTGCAAGCACCCTTCCCAGGCAACTGCAACGTCCAACTGCACTCCCTCCCCGTACTACCACACCGCACCACGTCATGGCGCAACATAACATGGCACAATATGGCACATGGCTACCATAGCTTGACCAGGCTACACAAGCAAGCACCAGGCATCACATAACTACCAAAAGGGAGAGTGGCCTTAGGCAACACCCCCTGGGCCTGAGGAAAGAGCTGCTTTGGTACGCTGCTCAATGTGCTGTTTCATAGCTGCAAGTTCTGCTTGGCTGCGGTGCAAAGCCACTTGCACGGCCTGCACCTCGTTCTGTGACCGCTGCAGCGCTTGCAGACACCGTTGCAGTTCTGCTTCGCACTCTTGCAAGGCAAAGGCTGCTGCTGCTGCTGCCGCTGTTGTTGCTGCCACTGCTGCATGCCCACGAGCAAGATTGGCCCTGTTGGCCTTGGTGCGTTTGCTGAGACGACCCATAGGGTGGCTGCTGAGTAGGGTGGCTGCTGAGTAGGGTGGCTGCACTCACGATAAACAAGGACCGGTCGCGATTGGACCGACCATAGCTCATTGGAAAGAGGAGTAGAAGGCCGTTCGAACGGTACAAGTCTTATGTAACTCCGTGCATCCGTTGCGACGTAATTTGGCCGCGATTTTCTTCGCTTTTAAATCTGCACAGATGTCGGTTATCCTTAATCTGCACAGCTGCTGATAGTCGACATCTGTGCAGATGTAAGCGATGTCGACATCTGTGCAGCTGCAAAAAGTCGACATCTGCACAGATGTCGTATACCGCGACCAACATCTGTGCAGCTTCTGGCAACGACATCTGCACAGATGTCGACTATTACAATTAATGCTTGGCTGTGCAGATGTCTAAACCGACATCTGTGCAGCTGCTGACGACGACATCTGCACAGATGTCGACTATTACATTCGAGCCTTGGCTGTGCAGATGTTGTCTGTAGCATCTGCACAGATGTCGACTATTACATTCGCGGCTTGGCTGTGCAGATGTCGTGGCTTCATCTGCACAGATGTCGACTATTTCATCGACTATTACATCCGCAAAGCACATGCATTGACACCCGAACACCACGCAACACCTCGATACACCCCCGCAAAACACATGCATTGACGACCAAACACCCCGCAACACCTCGCTACACCCCCGCAAAACACATGTATTGACACCCAAACACCCCGCAACACCTCGCTACACCCCCGCAAAACACATGCATTGACGACCAAACACCCCGCAACACCCCCGCAAAACACATGCATTGACACCCAAACATCCCGCAACACCTCGCTACGGGACTTGCAAGCACATGTCTCGATGCACCATCACTCCACAACACATGAATATGGAAATGCTAAGCACATGCATTGATGCACCCAATGACCGCAACACCCCCCTACGATGTGACAAGGTAGCAACGACACAACACAACAACAAGGTGACACCACACACCACCATCACCATCACCATCACCATCACCACACTCAGGTTAAACATGCATCACCATCACCATCACCATCACCATCACCATCACCATCACCATCACCATCACCATCACCATCACCATCACCATCACCATCACCATCACCATCACCATCACCATCACCATCACCATCACCATCACCATCACCATCACCATCACCATCACCATCACCATCACCATCACCATCACCATCACCATCACCATCACCATCACCATCACCATCACCATCACCATCACCATCACCATCACCATCACCATCACCATCACCATCACCATCACCATCACACCATCACCATCACCATCACCATCACCATCACCATCACCATCACCATCACCATCACCATCACCACACCACACCACACCACACCACACCACACCACACCACACCACACCACACCACACCACACCACACCACACCACACCACACCACACCACACCACACCCCAACAAGGTGACAACGCAACAACATCGCAGCAAGGCGGCAAGATGACGAGGACAACAAGCACGGGCTGACAACCACCCAAGCGCTCAGCTATCCCTTTTGAAAGGGATGGGTAGGGTCATTGTGGTGTGTGGGCATGGCATGGCCAGGGTGGGCTGGGTGGGCTGCTACTCCAAGCTGCCCGCTCCAGGTTGCCACGCCAAGGGTAGGGTAGGGAGAGGGCTGCTACGCCAAGGGTAGGGTAGGGAGAGGGCTGCTACGCCAAGGGTAGGGTAGGGAGAGGGCTGCTACGCCAAGGGTAGGGTAGGGAGAGGGCTGCTACGCCAAGGGTAGGGTAGGGAGAGGGCTGCAGCGTGTGTCGTGGGGCGGGGGGTGGGAAAGGCGGGAGGTAGGTGGAGTGCCAGGCTTGGAGGTGGTGGGACAGGGGAGGGGAGGGGGAAGGGGGAAGGAGGAAGGGGGGAAGAGGGAAGGGCTGACCGTGAAACCTGCAGTAAACAATGGGCATCTTTGCGGTTAGGCTGGGCATCTGACCACCCATGTGCAAGGGCTGGCCACTCACTCTTTGCTAGCGCCACTTCTATACCTACCTGGCAGCGCCTCCATGGCTGCAGCTCCTGGCTGCTCTTGCGCTCCATGCACCTGCTTCTTGTGGTAGGGTGATGAAGGAGGTGGTGGTGGTGGTGGGGTGAGGGGAGGGCTGGGCTGGGCTGGGCTGGGCTGGGCTGGGCTGGGCTGGGCTGGGCTGGGCTGGGCTGGGCTGGGCTGGGCTGGGCTGGGCTGGGCTGGGCTGGGCTGGGCTGGGCTGGGCTGGGCTGGGCTGGGCTGGGCTGGGCTGGGCTGGGCTGGGCTGGGCTGGGCTGGGCTGGGCTGGGCTGGGCTGGGCTGGGCTGGGCTGGGCTGGGCTGGGCTGGGCTGGGCTGGGCTGGGCTGGGCTGGGCTGGGCTGGGCTGGGCTGGGCTGGGCTGGGCTGGGCTGGGCTGGGCTGGGCTGGGCTGGGCTGGGCTGGGCTGGGCTGGGCTGGGCTGGGCTGGGCTGGGCTGGGCTGGGCTGGGCTGGGCTGGGCTGGGCTGGGCTGGGCTGGGCTGGGCTGGGCTGGGCTGGGCTGGGCTGGGCTGGGCTGGGCTGGGCTGGGCTGGGCTGGGCTGGGCTGGGCTGGGCTGGGCTGGGCTGGGCTGGGCTGGGCTGGGCTGGGCTGGGCTGGGCTGGGCTGGGCTGGGCTGGGCTGGGCTGGGCTGGGCTGGGCTGGGCTGGGCTGGGCTGGGCTGGGCTGGGCTGGGCTGGGCTGGGCTGGGCTGGGCTGGGCTGGGCTGGGCTGGGCTGGGCTGGGCTGGGCTGGGCTGGGCTGGGCTGGGCTGGGCTGGGCTGGGCTGGGCTGGGCTGGGCTGGGCTGGGCTGGGCTGGGCTGGGCTGGGCTGGGCTGGGCTGGGCTGGGCTGGGCTGGGCTGGGCTGGGCTGGGCTGGGCTGGGCTGGGCTGGGCTGGGCTGGGCTGGGCTGGGCTGGGCTGGGCTGGGCTGGGCTGGGCTGGGCTGGGCTGGGCTGGGCTGGGCTGGGCTGGGCTGGGCTGGGCTGGGCTGGGCTGGGCTGGGCTGGGCTGGGCTGGGCTGGGCTGGGCTGGGCTGGGCTGGGCTGGGCTGGGCTGGGCTGGGCTGGGCTGGGCTGGGCTGGGCTGGGCTGGGCTGGGCTGGGCTGGGCTGGGCTGGGCTGGGCTGGGCTGGGCTGGGCTGGGCTGGGCTGGGCTGGGCTGGGCTGGGCTGGGCTGGGCTGGGCTGGGGAGGTTGGGACCATTGAACCTGCAGCAATTCAGTGGTTGGCAAATAGTCAGGCAAGGTACTTGGAGCCACATGACTGCAAGATTACATACTCACCATACCATGTGGGTGCACCCAACTTTGTTTCAAGTGCACCAGCCTCGTCTCATGCATGGCTCCTGACCACCTCCGGGCTCCTCCACTCCTCTTCCGCTCCGTCTCACAGGCTTCGGGCTACGTGTCCTAGTTGCACCTCATGCATTTCCCGCAGCTTTGCATCGCTGTGTCGCTGCATCGCTGCACCTCCTTCCGTTTTTGTCGCTATATCTTGATCCTATCGCTTAACCTGATGGCATCTGGTCGCCTGAGCGGCTGGCTGGCTCGTAGCTAGCCTTTTGGCGACGATTTTTGTTGGCTGCTCCTGGCTGCTCATTGCTGCTATACGGGGCAATCTAAGCTCCTTCGCGGTTCCTTGGCTTCCTTCGCGCCACCTTTGCGAAAGCGTCATGCAGATATCACACAGATTGTTGAATAATGGAAGAGTCTTGATTCCTTCGCGGTGCCTTTGCGTAACCTTTATGCAAGCCTTTTCTTCATGTGCACAGCTGCACTACTTGGCATCTGTGCAGATGTCGAGGTAGGCATCTGTGCAGATGTCGCCCTTATTAGCATCTGCACAGATGTCGCCCTTAAATTATAACCAACATCTGCACAGATGTCACCCTTTTATGCATCTGCACAGATTTTATTACCGGCATCTGCACAGATGTCGCCCTTATTAGCATCTGCACAGATGTCGCCCTTTAATTATAACCAACATCTGCACAGATGTCGCCCTTTTATGCATCTGCACAGATTTAATTACCAGCATCTGCACAGATGTCGCCCTTATTAGCATCTGCACAGATGTCGCCCTTTAATTATAACCAACATCTGCACAGATGTTGCCCTTTTATGCATCTGCACAGATTTAATTACCGGCATCTGCACAGATGTCGTTTTTCGTAAAGGCATCGACATGCATCTGTGCAGATGCCGGGCTCATTTAACCGACATCTGTGCAGATTCCCAAAAAGGGGGGGGTACCTCGCGCGCGGATCGATGTATCTTCGCAACCGCTGCGAGTTAGGACTTCATTCCAGAGCGAGGTCCCCCTTAAACTCAACGTTCTATCGTCCTATCGGAGCGGAATGTCCATCCGATGCAAAAAAGACCCTCGCGGCGGCCTTATTTATCGTGAGCATGCTGAGGTGAAAAGCCACAAAGCGACACAAGATGGGCTGGGGGCTGGGGGCAGGGGTGGGGGCAAGGCTGGGGGCAGGGGTGGGGGCAGGGGTGGGGGCAGGGGTGGGGGCAGGGGTGGGGGCAGGGCTGGGGGCAGGGTTGGGGGCAGGGCTGGGGGCAGGGCTGGGGGCAGGGCTGGGGGCAGGGCTGGAGGCAGGGCTGGGGGCAGGGCTGGGGGCAGGGTTGGGGGCAGGGCTGGGGGCAGGGCTGGGGGCAGGGCTGGGGGCAGGGCTGGGGGCAGGGCTGGGGGCAGGGCTGGGGGCAGGGGTGGGGGCAGGGCTGGGGGCAGGGGTGGGGGCAGGGCTGGGGGCAGGGGTGGGGGTAGGCTAGGAGGTGGTGGTGATGGTGGTGGTGGTGGTGGCGGCCAGATCCTGCAACAATTGTCAAGCATGGTGTTGTTGAATACTAGTATGCACGAGG
This sequence comes from Haematococcus lacustris, assembly GCA_030144725.1. NCBI lineage: Eukaryota > Viridiplantae > Chlorophyta > Chlorophyceae > Chlamydomonadales > Haematococcaceae > Haematococcus > Haematococcus lacustris. The sequence goes on from JASKMD010000011.1 coordinate 81,048, forward strand.
TCAACCACGTTCTAATTACATACGCTTTCCCTACATTGACAGCGGCACCAAGGGCGGGTCATTCTGCTCTATGCAATGTGTTCTAAGCAACATAGCAAGCTTCGTGCACATGTACATGTCAGTCCTTACCTCGCACTGAGAGGTGCGATGCTGATTTTGTACTATCTCAGACCATGCCCTTACATATGTAAGACTATGAGCGCGCCTACATTAAGGAAACAACGTCGGGTTCATTGAGCCGGGAGGAATTAGTACCGCCGGCTGTACTTGCCCTTACAGCGTCAGGAGTCCACCACGTCATTGCGAAGCCCCTCCACAATGCACTTGCGCTGCGCGATGTCGTGAGAGCGACCGGCTGATTGGTGGGCGCACTTTTTCGTCTACGGGGTTCCTGGCATTACGGGCGTATAACAGACTAAGCGTTCATCGCATGCCGCACGGTGTTACGCCAATCGCACACTTCACGGCGCCGGAATGTCCATGACATGGTTGTGTAAAAGGTTTTATCAGAGTTGGGAGGGTCTGACCTAAAATCGCCGACTCGGCCTTATTCTCCACGAGTGGTGTGTGTCTCACGTCGCCTGTGCAGATAGTGAGAATGTTCCCTTGAAGGCTGCTCCAGTCGTTAGGTGTAGAGAGTGGTTTAGGCACCCGGTTGAATGAGTCCAGTTGGTGCCAACCATGTGGTGTGTGCTTGATGGCAGTAGCGTGTTGGTGTGATAGTAGGATGACAGCCTCGGTGTGTGTTGCGCCGGTGCTTGTTTTAGCGTTAGTGATCGTCTCAGGGGTGATACTCTGGGTGGGTAGGTAGGTTGAGGCTGGATGCAGGTACATGTGCATCCCATGGTGTTTGCGATGAAGGTAGTGATTCAGTGTGTCAGATGAGAACTTGCCTTTAGCATGGTAGATATGGTCGGTTTTGAGGGTTTGGATTGTGTGCCCTGCAGCTCGTGCTTCTTGTGCTAAGTGTTGTAGGTGCTCGGCTAGCTGCTTGCAGTGGCTAATGACTGCGTGGTAGTCAGTGATGGGTAATACAAGATACGTGTATCGATACCGATACGTATTTTTTGTATGATACAAGAATACACGTATCGTATTAAAAAATAAAAGTGCCGGCCGGCAAGTTGCGTGGATGCCTTAGAAGCAGCTGCTAGCTGCTGCCACAACCAGAGTCCGCGCTAAAGCAATGGCGCACGGGGCTAAAGCCATCGGCCTGCTCCCGGAGCAGTCGGTCGCATGTGCCGGACTGCATGCAAGAATATCAGAGTTGGGAGGCCCTGACTTTCCGACGTCGCCGTCCTGCCCAGACATCAAGGACAGGCTGCGGGACTGGCTGCGCTGCTCCTAGCCGCTCCTTTCCCGCGTGACATGTAGCCTCTGTATCGCTGTATTGTATCGATAGAAAAAATACACGTTTTTTCGTGTATTTTCTTGTATTTCCTGTATCGATACACGTATTACCCATCACTGGTGGTAGTCAATACATTTTTTTCCCATGGCCATGTTGAAAGCGTGTACTAGGCAGCATTCGTCGTATTGCCTTTCCATGTAGTTGGGGTCTAGGTTACGGGCCGTTACTGTGGGGTGAGCGGGGTCGACTGCTGTGGCGTTGTGACCGTGTCCTGTTTGTTCTACATGGCTGATGATGTGATGGATGTCCTTTTCAGCGCACATGCGCATCTGTTCCCGTGAGCGGGTGTTGGGCGTGATGACAAAGAGTTGATGCATAGTCCGCATAGTCGCAGTAGGGATGTGAGAGAGGGGCGTCGGTGTTGTTTCCATGGAGTCCAGTAGGTTCCATGCGCCGTCAATGCACTTCATGGCCATGCTGTGGCCTGGCTTTTTGCACAAAAATGTGTGTGTACCGTATTGGCCGGCGAGGTTTCCCAGGTTGTCAGCAGACCAGTCACTGGGTTGGTTGAGTTGGGCAATGCTCTGAACTGCTAGGCCGTAGTGGATACGTAAGTATATCTCAATGACTTCGTCGGAATAGCCGTCAACACCTCTTGCCATAAACCATGCGCCGCGCTCAAACTGATCAGTAAACTGAAGGAGCCTGTTCTCATACAATAAGTCTATGTCTTGCATGGTGACCCATTCATGTCCCGCTGCATTGTTTAAGGAATAAACCTGGCACGCGGAGCTATGTCTGGCCTGCATGTAGTGCTCGTTGGTTGGGCCGGGGTTCGCTTCAATATCCTCAGCGGCGAGCAGTAGCCAGGCCATGTAAATGAGGGCAATAGTGGAGTAAACTGTGGTGATGGCGCCCAACCATCACTCACACAAATTAGCAGCGTCACCTGCGCTGGAGCCATGTGGCTCCCGCGCTGCAGCTATGTGGCTCCCGCGCTGCAGCTATGTTGCTCCCGCGAGGCAGCCATGCGGCTCCCGCGCTGCAGCCTTGCGGCTCCCGCGCTGCAGCCCTACGGCTCCCGCGCTGCAGCCATGCGGCTCCCGCGCTGCAGCCTTGCGGCTCCCGCGCTGCAGCTATTAGCTCCCGCGCTACAGCTATGTGGCTCCCGCGCTGCAGCCTTACGGCTCCCGCGCTGCAGCCTTGCGGCTCCCGCGCTGCAGCCTTGCGGCTCCCGCGCTGCAGCCCTACGGCTCCCGCGCTGCAGCCATGCGGCTCCCGCGCTGCAGCCCTACGGCTCCCGCGCTGCAGCCATGCGGCTCCCGCGCTGCAGCCTTGCGGCTCCCGCGCTGCAGCTATAAGCTCCCGCGCTACAGCTATGTGGCTCCCGCGCTGCAGCCTTACGGCTCCCGCGCTGCAGCCTTGCGGCTCCCGCGCTGCAGCTATTAGCTCCCGCGCTGCAGCCATGTGGCTCCCGCGCTGCAGCCTTACGGCTCCCGCGCTGCAGCCATGCGGCTCCCGCGCTGCAGCTATGTAGCTCCCGCGCTGCAGCCTTGCGGCTCCCGCGCTGCAGCTATGTGGCTCCCGCGCTGCAGCCATGCGGCTCCCGCGCTGCAGCCTTGCGGCTCCCGCGCTGCAGCTATGTAGCTCCCGCGCTGCAGCCATGTGGCTCCCGCGCTGCAGCCCTACGGCCCCCGTGCTGCAGCCATGCGGCTCCCGCGCTGCAGCCTTGCGGCTCCCGCGCTGCAGCCTTGTGGCTCCCGCGCTGCAGCCATGTGGCTCCCGCGCTGCAGCCATGTGGCTCCCGCGCTGCAGCCATGTCGGCTCCCGCGCTGCAGCCATGCGGCTCCCGCGCTGCAGCCATGTGGCTCCCGCGCTGCAGCCTTGCGGCTCCCGCGCTGCAGCCATGCGGCTCCCGCGCTGCAGCCTTGTGGCTCCCGCGCTGCAGCTATGCGGCTCCCGCGCTGCAGCCTTGTGGCTCCCGCGCTGCAGCTATGCGCTCCCGCGCTGCAGCCATGTGGCTCCCGCGCTGCAGCCTATGCGGCTCCCGCGCTGCAGCTATGTGGCTCCCGCGCTGCAGCCATGCGGCTCCCGCGCTGCAGCCATGTGTCTCCCGCGCTGCAGCCGTGCGGCTCCCGCGCTGCAGCTATGTGGCTCCCGCGCTGCAGCCTATGCGGCTCCCGCGCTGCAGCCTTGCGGCTCCAGCGCTGCAGCCCTACGGCTCCCGCGCTGCAGCCCTACGGCTCCCGCGCTGCAGCCTGCGGCTCCCGCGCTGCAGCACCTGGCTCCCGCGCTGCAGCCATGTGGCTCCCTGGCTCCCGCTGGAGCACTTGGTACCTGCGCTGCAGCCATGTGGCTACTGCGCAGGTACCATGTGGTACCTGCTCTCTTACAATTACAATGTTTGTACTACTGTCTATCTTCAGCTGACAACATAGTGCTTTACAATATAGTGCTGTCAACATAGTGCTTTTTAAACCATCTTGGACTTTGGCTTGACTTATGCTTTGGCTGTACTCAATTCATGTGTGGTGATAATGCCACTGCCATTATCCATTGGCATGTGGCAGCTAGGTGTGCTGAGGGTGATTCCTTCCAAGGCAGAGGGGTGGGGTGGGGTGGGGTAGTTGGGGAGGCGAGGAGAGATGTGGAGAAGTGAGGGGAGGGTGATAGACTTGAAGGTGCTAGTACATGGTGGTAGCACCCGGTGGGTATGGGAAAGGAGAAGGGGGGTGGGGGGGAGGGAGAAGGGAGGTAAGTGTGACCGTAAAACCTGCAGCAAACACACGGCATGCCAGCTACATCTGTTGTTGCACTGTGCGGTCAGGCGGATGAGGATTGGGAGGGGAGGCAGGAGGGGAGGAAAGGCTGGAGGGGTGGGGAGGCAGGAGGGGAGGGGAGGCAGCTCTTGACTTGTTGCGCACAGGTATGGTGGGCTTTCTCCTGGCTGCTGGGACGTCATGGGGGAGGTGACGGGGAGGGGGGAAGTGGGGGGTGGAGAGAGGTGGAAGTGGAGGTGGTGGGACGGGGTTGGGAAGGGGGAAGGAGGCACGGGGCGGGAGTATAGGCGGGAGTATAGACCTGCAGCAAGCATGGAGCGTGCCTACAATGAGGCATGCATAACATCCTGGGAAGCTAGCTGTCACGTAGTGCATGACGGAGGCACTCACCTGGAGGTTGGGGTGGGCTCTCTTCTAGATGCTGGGATAAGGAGGGGGGCTGGGATGGGGCTGCTGGGGTAAGGGAGGGGGCTGGGATGTCAGGGTGGAGGTGAGGGGGGAAGTGGGGGGAGGGGATGGTGACCGGGTGACAGGGTAGGGAAAGGGGAGGGAGACAGGGTAGGCCTGGGGGAGGGGTAAGTGTATTGACGAACTTGGAGGGGGTGGTTGTATAGATAGGGGGGTAAGAGGACCTGTAGCCACTTGTAGAGACTTGTAGAGGGAGGGCAGGAGGGCAGGAGGGAGGGAGGGAGGGAGGGAGGGAGGGAGGGAGGGAGGGAGGGAGGGAGTGGAGGGAGGGAGGGAGGGAGGGAGGGAGGGAGGAAGGGTCCCTCAGACCTGCTGCAAACTCCGTCAGACCTGCAGCAAACACGGCGCATGCTAGCTGTGTAGGCTGTGAAATGATGACCACTAAAAGGCGAGGGGTGGCCACTCACCGCTTGCTCTGTGCTCTTCTGTGCTCCTCCATGCTTCATCCCAGTTGGCTCTTACCTTTGTAGTGGGCCGGGCTGCAATGGGGAGGGCAGGGTGGTGAAGGTGGGGGAGGGTAGGGAGAGAGGGGCGGGGAGAGAGGGGCGGGGGGGGGGGGACAGGGAAGGGGAGTGAAGGAGGAAGGAGGATAAATGAATGTGTAGAGGACCTGCGAAACAAAGGGTGACAAGTTGTCAAGGGAGGAGCAATGTATGGTGGGTACAAGATGCACTCACCAATAGAGGATGTAGATGTAGTAGCTGATGTGGGAGGACAGGCTCGGAGATGGTGGTTTCGACATGTCAAAGGCATAGAGGTGGGTCAAAGTAGACTACGTCGCTAGCTCGTTGCGTGGGCTGCGTGGCTGAGCGTGCGAGGTATTGCGTTGCGATCTCGAGGCTGGTTGCTACGTCTGCAAGGTCTGCCAGGCAGCTAGCTGCGTGCGAGAGTGGCTGCGAAGCACCGTGCTACGTGGCAGCGACATTGGCTGGGAGGCTTGGCCGAGATGGCCGAGATGAGATGTGGCTGCCTGGCTGCAATGTGGCTGCCTGGCTGCGATGTGTCATGCGGGAATGGCTGCCTGGTTGCGATGTTGTCTGCTTGGCTAGCTTGGCTACTTGCCCGCTTGGCTACTTACCTGCGGGACGCGAAGCTAGCCTGACGAGCACCGACGCTAGACGTTGTGTACAGGGCACAGAGTTTAGTTTTTCTGACTTGCATGCTTATCCTCAAGGCAGAGTTTGTAGCTGCCGCTAGCTACGGCTGCGGTTCAGCTGTGAAGTTGACGAGCTGCTTCACTGTTTGGCTACGTCGTGTTCAGTGCAAGAGTACACTATTTCTCTCTTGCATGTCTCTCTTGCATGCCGATCTGCAGCTTTGTGACGTTGTCGAGGGTTGCGCGCAAGTGTTGTGTGTGCGCAGTTTGCAAAGCGTCCAGTGTAATACAACAATCTGCGCAGTTTGCAATGGCGTCTGCGATGGTCACCCAGCCAACAGTCCGCCTTGCAGATAACTTCGAAGACGCGAGCCTCAGACGCAGCTAGCAGTTCGGATCTCACCAACAGCCGGTTTTCCACCTCGCAGACATTTCCACGCCACGCATTACAAAGTAACTCGCAGCTTGTCTCGCATGCAGCCCAAGCACGCAACGCCACGCAGTCGCAGCCTACAGTTTACATTTTAGCCCCACTCCCCCTGCAAGGTAAGACCGAGGTAAGAGCAAACAAGAAGACAATATTGTGCAACACGGAGCAGCACAACGTTAGCGGTGAGTGGCTAGCCCCCTGCCTTTCAGTGTCCCACATTACCATGCCTAACCACTAGCATGCCCCGTATTTACTACAGGTCTGACGGTCACACACCACCCCATCCCACCCTCCTGACATCGTAGCCCATGCCCTTCCCTCGAGCCTTCCCTCCTCGAGCCCCTACTGCACATTCCTACTCCACATTGTACAGTTACCTCCCCCTCCTTTGCTCAGGTGAGTGGTGAGTCCACGGTGACATCTTACAAGGAGCCAGCAAGGCGCATTGCGCATTGCAGCCAGGAGCGGCAGCCAGTGAACAAAGTCAAGAGTTGCCTCCCCTTCCCTCTTGCCTCCCCAACCCTCCCCTATTGCCTCCCCACCCCTCCCCTCCCTTGTTGCCTCCCCTCCCCCTCCCCTCCCCTCCCCTCCTGCCTCTCCGTGAGCAGCGAGGAGGCAGCTAGCCCAAGGTGTGAGCAGGTAGGAGACCAGCTTCGGAGGTTAGTACGAGCACGGTAAGAGCAAGGCAAGAGCCACCAATAAGTGATCATGGAGCACCATGGAGTGAGCGGTGAGTGCTGACCCCCTTGCTGATTAGTGGCCCTGATTACCTAGTCTCACCTCTGCTTTGCCGTGTGTTTGTTGCAGGTCTGCCGGTCGCACTTACTACTCCTTCCCCCCACCCACCATCACCATCCTCCTTTTCCTTTCCTATACCCCCCTCCCTCCCTCCCTCCCACCCTCCTCTCCATCCCGGACCACCACCTCCACTACCGCCATGACTCCTTGACCGTCCCTTGTGCGCTGCTGGTGAGCACAGCTACTGGCATGGTGCTAGGAGCTAGCAGCCAGGCGCGGTTAGGAGGCGCAGCCAGGAGGCGCAACAAAGGGGGGCAGCCAGGAGCAGCCAAAGGGAACACCCCACCCCACCCCACCCCACCCCACCAGGACCCCACCCCACCCCATGCCCCTCGCCACTCACCACCCCTACCATGCCTTGCAATTCGGAGCAAGCCCTTCCCCCCACCACCACAACCACCACCTCCCAAGCCAATACTAGCAGCCAGAGCAGCAGCCAGGAGAGGCAGCTAGGAGGCATGTGGTGCAAGGCATAAGTTGTCGGGAGCTAGCTGCCATATGGCAGGTGGTGCAGAGCCAATACAAGGAGCCAGCAAGGCGCATTGCGCAGCACGGAGCACCAAGGCGTAAGCGGTGAGTGGTTTGCCCTTGCCTTACAGTGTCCACTATTATCCAGCCTAACCAATAGCGCGCACTGTGTTTGCTGCAGGTCCGATGGTAACTCTCAGTACCTCACCTTTCCCCCTCTCCCTTCCCTTCCCCCCATCCCCCACCCCACCCCACCACACCCTCCTCCTATCCTACTTCCCCCTTCCCCCTCGCCTTCTACTCCCTGGCATCGCAGCCACCTGCCCTTCCCTCCCTACCCTTCCCAGCAGCCAAGAGCAGACCTACTCCCACCTACCTTGGCACCTTGGCATCACTACCACCACCTTCCCACCTCCACACACACAAGGTCCCCCTTCCCCCTCTTCTTCCTGACCCTTTCACTCCCTGCTCTCTGCCAGTGAGTGGTTGCTGGTGGCTACCGGTAAGTGGCTAACACCTAGTGTCCAGCCGATCTTCCTACCTCACGTGCACGCCCCTTGGACCCTCTCCCCACACCACGCCCCCCTGCTGCTGCCCCCCTGCTGCCCCCCTGCTGCCCCCTTGCTGCTGCTGCCCCCCTGCTGCTGCTGCCCCCCTGCTGCTGCTGCCCCCCTGCTGCTGCTGCTGCTGCTGCTGCCCCCCTGCTGCTGCTGCTGCTGCTGGTGCTGCCCCCGTTGCTGCTGCCGTCCCCCTGCCCCCCTGCTGCTGCTGCCCCCCTGCCCCCCTGCTGCTACTGCGCACGAGCCCTATGGCTGCAGCGCAGGAGCCCTATGGCTGCAGAGCAAGAGCCCTATGGCTGCAGCGCAGGAGCCCTATGGCTGCAGCGCAGGAGCCCTATGGCTGCAGCGCAGTAGCCCTATGGCTGCAGAGCAGGAGCCCTATGGCTGCAGCGCAGGAGCCCTATGGCTGCAGAGCAGGTGCCACATGGCACCAGCGCAGTAGCCACATGGTTGCAGAGCAGGTGCCACATGGTACCAGCGCAGTAGCCACATGGTTGCAGAGCAGGTGCCACATGGTACCAGCGCAGTAGCCACATGGTTGCAGAGCAGGTGCCACATGGTACCAGCGCAGTAGCCACATGGCTGCAGAGCAGGTGCCATGTGGAACCAGCGCAGTAGCCACATGGCTGCAGAGCAGGTGCCATGTGGTACCAGCCATTGCACATCATCACGCCTTGCACCACAAGGTACACATAGGGCCAATGCAAGTGTGCGTCATGTTGTTGTTGCTGCTCAAGTTGCATTGATGTTGGTGATGTTGGTGTGGTGGTGCCAGGCCAGCTGGTCATGATGTCGTTGTTGCTCATGATGTTGTCGTTGTTCATGTCTCTGATACTGGTAAATGAGCCTGATGACGAGTGTAAGGTCCACACCGAGTGTAAGAGCCCGGCCTACAGTAATAGTCAGTTCCTATCATACAGATATGATTACATTATTAAGATGAGCCATTCATACTAGCCATAGACACAGGTAACATGAGTTAAGGTTTACACGGACTTCATCAAGGGTGGACATACGCTTGAGGCATCAACCTAGCCATGCATCAACACAGCAATCTTAAACAACCGTAGGTCAGCTGTGACACGTCCTGCGGAATATTTTTCGCATATCACGTACAGGCCATCCCAGCATGTAAGACTTGCACCGCTGGGCTCAGCGCGTCGCTGTTAGCTCCCTGCCGGATGTCCACCTCCGTAGCCTGCCAAGAATCTGGACCAAGCGTAGCCTAGACAATTGTCCAGTCGACGGAGTGCGGTACAATAGACCCCATGCGCATCGCAAAGCTTCTAATCGCTTGAGTGCTGACTTTCGTGCCCCTTGCAAGTGGAGCGACCGACGATGCCAGTGAGAACATTACGCTGCGTAGCTGCTAAAATGAACGCGTGGGACTCATATATTGTGGACCCGACTGCGACCATGCAAACCCGGCCCCCGGTCCAGCCTCAGCGAATCTAAAGCTGAAAACATATCTGTCTGCTCGTCATGGCACAAGGTACGCAATAGATTAGGTTGCATGTTGATGCATTCAGTGTGTGCATCTTGGCAGGGAATAGTACCACATCACACATGATGTGGTGTCACATGGCACATGTGTAACATTTAGGCCTGAAACTTGTGTGGTGATATGACAGTGCTCATAGCAACCCCTTGCCGCAGTTTCATCTAAAGGTAATATTGCAGGCAATTACAGCATAGTTTCAACCGCAGACTCCATTGCTATGGATGATGTCGTTGCCCAACAACACACCACATGCAGCACCTGCTATGTGTGCATTGCAGGTGCATATCCTGCGTTTGCATATCTCAACAACTTCGTGCGGATGGAGGTCGTGTCGTTTCTACAGGTCAGAGCACCATTCAACATTGCTCATACCACGGCCTACTACACCCCACAACTCCTCAATTGATCTAGGCTGAGCTTCAGTGTTTTCTCAGGCAATGGCTGTATTGTAGAACGGTACATGGCTGGGCGGAGGGGGCTGGAGGGTGGGTTGGGTGGGCTGCAGCAGCCGGCTGGGCGGAGGGGGCTGGAGGCTGGGTTGGGTGGGCTGCAGCAGCCGGCTGGGCGGAGGGGGCTGGAGGGTGGGTTGAGTGGGCTGCAGCAGCCGGCTGGGCGGGAGGGGCTGGAGGGTGGGTTGGGTGGGCTGCAGCAGCCGGCTGGGCGGAGGAGGGGGCTGGAGGCTGGGCCCGGAGGGCCACAAAACATTTCAGTACAAGCAGCTCCTGCCCTCTCCTTGCTTTGCCATCCGATGCAAGGGCGCAGTAGCCAGTACCTCTGGCCTCACCTGCACACCCCAATGCACATTAACATCCTGCATGTGTATCCTGTCATTATCATGTGTAATCTTGATCTGTCTTGTCTCACTTACGACTTGTGTGCATGACATGCATGCATGCATGCAAAGATGGCAGATGGTAGTATGGCAGAAAGCTGTAGAGATTGTAAAGATGAGGAGGTGCCGATTCAGTTGTTTTGTTGGATAAGCTAAGATTCAAATCATAGAATGTAAGTACCTCCTTCACGTACCTTTTATGTGGTGATGGGGCTGGGCGGACAGGTGCGGCACCACCGCTGCCCGGTGCTGATGGGGCTGGGCGGGCAGGTGCGGCACCAATTGCCTTACACCCAGCTCGGAGTGTGTTGTCCACAAGGGTGGCTGGCCCTAGGGCATCACCACGCGCTGGGCCGCTAAGTTTAGAAGCATCGCGTACTTCCCAGATAGCGTCTGTCCCCTCCACATTAGGTGCCACGCATAAAGCTGTCCATGCTTGCCATCTGCCTATCACGCATGGTGCAGTCGACACCGTGCAAAGAACGCATCGGTCTATCTTCACCACAATGCCCTCAAGCAGCACGGACCGGCCTTTAAGGGGATGTGGGAACGTAGGCATGCACCTGCAGAGCACACACAGCAAGTGATGCATGGGATGTATTGTTGGGCAATGACATCATCCATGGCATTGCAGTCTGCGGTTATAACTATGCTGTAATTGCCTGCAACTTTACCTTTAGATGAAATCACGGCAGGAAGTTGATATAAGCACTGTCAGCACACCACACAAGTTCCAGGCCTACTGGTTACACATGTGCCATGTGACACCTCATAGTGTGTGACATGATATGAATCCCTGCCATTGTTCACTCACTGAAAGCATTGTGGTGCAGCTTAACCCATCGCGTACCTTATGCTAAAGTGGAGCTGACTGTGTAGTTTCAATCCAGAACTCGCCCAGGCTGGACCGGGGGCCGGGTTTGCAGCAGCCCTGCATGGTCGCGGTCGGGGCCACGGTTAGTTAAGCTCACGCGCTCATTTCTGCAGCTACGCATCGGAACAAGAGCGAAATGTTCTTACTGTCAGCTAACCCAGCAAGACGGCCGACGACATGTGTTCGGCAAAAGGTCACAACTCGAGCACGGGGCTACGTGGGGCTCACCACAGCGCTTCTAACCTTCCAGCTATGACCCAAACAAGCTTTGCTTCGAGGGGTCCACTTTGGCGGGCGCAAGGAATAATCAAGGGACAGCCCTGACTAGACCTATGCAGCAAGCGGGTGCAAAAATCGCACGAGGTGGCCTGGTTGGCCCATGCTGGCCCATTCGAACATTTTCTCACGGGTGTCACAGCTGACCGTAGGTTGACCATCAACATCAGCAATAATCGCTGTCACAACAACCCACACAACAAACGATAGAGAAATGAAGGGAACAGAGCAACAGCGTTGCCTCAGAGCATGGTACACAAGTGCAGAAACACAATGACGTTGCAAGGACACAATCACAGAAGCAAAATCGGCTCCCGCGCAGTAGCCATCGGCTCCCGCGCAGTAGCCATCGGCTCCCGCGCAGTAGCCATCGGCTCCCGCGCAGTAGCCATCGGCTCCCGCGCAGTAGCCATCGGCTCCCGCGCAGTAGCCATCGGCTCCCGCGCAGTAGCCATCGGCTCCCGCGCAGTAGCCATCGGCTCCCGCGCAGTAGCCATCGGCTCCCGCGCAGAAATCACCGGCTCCCGCGCAGAAACCACCGGCTCCCGCGCAGAAACCACCGGCTCCCGCGCAGAAACCACCGGCTCCAGCGCAGAAACCACTGGCTCCAGCGCAGGTGACGCTGCTAATTTGTGTGAGTGATTGTGTAGCCGTAGTCAGCAAGCAAGAGGGTAGCATAGTATTGTGCGCAACCTGCTTGCTAGTGATGTCTATCCCATAGGTAGTGTAGCGATGCAACGTTGTGTTGTAGTGGTGGACGATAAGGGAGGCCCTTGGCCCACTATGGGTAAAGTGTCCATGTGTAGTCCAATTGTCCATGCACACATAGAGACAAAGTAGAGCGTTGTGCCGTGGGGCGCTGCCATCCAAGTATGGGCAGAGGGGGAGGGCTGACATAACAATGACACCCTTCCACCTACGCACTCTCTTGATATGTTTGAGCAAGCACGCTTTGGATTGGGAGGGGGTGGTGACCTGGGTGCATTGGGGAGGGGTAAAAAGATGGAGCCCGAGCATGCTAAAGAGAGCTATGGTAATGTGAATGAGATACGCCTTGCCCCCCACCACTTTGTTTATATCAAGAGGCAACACGTCAACATATAGGTCATGTATGGGTGGTCCATGGGGTATCGGCCTGCCATGTAGCTGCTCACATGGCTGCTCATCCTTCACTCCATTGGTGTGGGCATGGGGGTACCTGGAGCGGGGCGGCATGCCAGCGTGTGGTGCATACACAGCTGGTCCTGGCAGCATGCTGGGCTGTGCACACGGCTGCTCATCCTCGGTCTCGTTGGTGTAGGCATGAGGGTACCTGGTGCGGGGCAGCATGCCAGCGTGTGGCGCATGCATGGCTGGCCCTGGCCGCCTGCTGGGCTGTTCACACAGCTGCTCATCCTCCGTCTCTTCGGTGTTGGCATGGGGGTACCTGGTGCATGGCAGCGGGTCAGCATGTGGTGTATACTTGGCTGGTCCTGGCAGCGTGCTGAGCTGATCACAAGGCTGCTCATCCTCTGGGTTGTTGGTGTGGGCATAGGGGTACCTGGTGCAGGGCAGCAGGCCAGCATGTGGTGCAAGCGTGGCTGGTCCTGGCCGCGTGCTGGGCTGTTCACATGGCTGCGCATCCTCCGGCTCACTGTTGTGGGCGTGTGGGTACCTGGTGTGGGGCAGCAGGCCAGCATGTGGTGCATACATGTCTGGTCCTGGCAGCGTGCTGGGCTGTTCACACGGCTGCATATCCTCAAGCTCGTTGGTGTGGGCGTGTGGGTACCTGGTGCGGGGCAGCAGGCCAGCATGTGCAGGTCTGTGCTGCATTTCAGGTGCGTTGAGATGTACCTCTGGAGTGTGTTCTGAGTGTGGAGGTAGGGGCCTGCATGGTGTAAGGAGCAGGGACAGTGAGGTGTTGCATGCCCAGCCGGTGTTTGCCCGGACCATGCGTCTCCAAATGGTGATGACTTTCGTTTGTCTCAGCTTGGACCACCAAGGTTGGCAAGCCCCTAGCTGTCTCCGAATAGTTTGTGATGATTTCCATCCTTCACCAAGTTGTTTATTCTCCGAGTTGTCTCCGAGTTGTGTCTCCGAGTTGTGTCTCCGAGTTATGGTCTCCGAGTTGTGTCTCCGAGTTGTGGTCTCCGAGTTCTCTCCAAATAATAACTCCGAATGTTTCTCCGAGTTATCTCCAAATGGTGTCTCCGATTGTTTCTCCGAGTGCACACCCTTGCTGAGGCTCATTGTGCCCTTCAGCTCACAACAGTCAGGCATGCAAGTCCAGGCAGGCTGACATGTAGACAGGCAGTGTCGGACATGAAACCTCTCGTATTCAACGCGATAGGTTGGGTTGGAGCTGCTCATTAGCGATGAGTGTGCCTGCGTCCTTCGTGACCCCAGGCCAAAGCAGCGATAGTTCAGCTGCAGGGCGATCAGGACCAACGCTATGCACAGGCATATGTATGTTTTACGAGGCTTACTCGGCACTGCGAGTTTGCAGTGGCTGGCCGCGGCGAGCGTCCAGGGTGTCCAAGTGGCGGTCCACATATCTCACTGCGTCAAATAACGAGCTGGTTTCAATGGTGTTCACTGTTCTCGCGATGGATGCGTGCGTGCTTCAGAAAACTTCGTCGGTTTTCGCAAACAGAAAAAGTCCTCTTGCTCCTACCTGGAGCCTTGCAGTCCCAGGGCTATGTGCCTGGCACACAGGGTGATTTCAGCTACAGGTACCTCAGGTACCTGCTGCAGCCTGATCCAGCCTGATCCAGCTGGTGCTACACACATGCCCTTTGGACAGAGTGGACTTAGCAACAGCTGGTTGGCATGGTTTGTCTTGCTGGTGGTTCTTGCCTTGCTGCCGTTGTAATGTGGACCGTTGTTACATGCACAATTGACGATGAGGCTTGTCCAACAATCTCACAGCTCAAGGTCTCAAGTGTTACAGTGTCTCAAGTGTTACAGTGTCTCAAGTCTCAAGGCTTGTCAAACAGTCTCACAGTCTAAAGGTCTTACAGCGTCTCAAGTGTTATGGGGCTTGTTGGGGGGTGCTAGGAGGTGGTGGTGGTGCATTGACAACAACCATGGGCAGCACCTTTGCACCAACCTTTGCACCACCTTGAGATACGCGGGCGACACGCTGTTTCACGGGCTGCGTGCCCCACCACGAAGGAATAAGTCCGGGTGGGGAATAAGTCCGGGCTCTTTCCAATATTCACTGACGCGGTTGTAGCGCCTGCACGGCGACCTGGTCAGCGGCTCCTTAGATTTGCGGCTGCTTTTGGAAGAGCGGCACTCCTTTGCCAAGCAATCTCGCAGCACACAGCTCGCAGCACACAGCTTCGCTCGATCCTTCAAGTTCCTACGGCTGCAGGTGAGCTCCGACTCCGGGCTCCGGAGCGATGGAAAGGGGTGGAGTTAGAGTTCGAAAAAGTGCAGACTCCAACTCCGCCCGGAGTCCATTGGAAAGGGGGCCTCAGCCGAGCTAATCAGGAAGTAGTCAAGACGACGGCGATACGCACCTTTCAGGCGGTGAGTGTGCAGCCGTGCAATTGTTGCTGTCGAGGGAAATCACATTTTGTCTTCTGGCCTGTCAACATCTGTCTTCTGGCTTGTCGTGCAGAATGTCCAGCAAGGGTATTTTGCGACATTCTGTCTGGCAGTTGGCAACGAAACTCCCTGTAGGGCAGAAGCGGTAGTGACAGCAGCTAAGCGTAAGTAGAATGCGCGCCACGGCAGGCTGTAGTAGAGTGGCTGAACCTGAAATATAAAGTTGGACTAGCTGTTCCCTGCTTTCCTTGCTGGCCCCTGCTTCTGTCCCCTTGCTCTCAGTGATTGTCACAGAGGCTTTGTCTGTGACGTGCGTTCGTCCAGGATGTCTACGTCAGACGATGGTTCTATTGACCGTCTAGAGAAAAAGATCGCGGCATTTAACGAGAAGGCTGATCTTCTTGAGAAGGACATCAAAAATGCAGAGGAACAAGAGCTAATGCAGCAGCAGTTGCGTAAGGAAATGTGCTTCCTGCGGGCTATGTTGGTGGAGTTGTGCAAGGAAAAGACAATCTTGCAAGGAAAAAGTACGTTGCAACGGCACACACGGCAGGTGCTATGCATGTCATGTGGTTGTATGGTATCGGCCACGGTGCAATGCGTGACATGTGGGGATGTGAGCAATGCACAAAAGTTGGCGTGTTGACAATGTGTCGAAACCTTGTGTTGCACATGTATTGGTAGTGATGTGGATTGATGTTCCCTTGTGGGGCAAGCGTTTTGTGTTCTTGTTGTGCGTGCAGAGGCAGCAACACAGGCACATGTGAAGCGTATGGCAGGTGCGTGGCTAGTTCTGGAGTGGTCATGGCAGTGTGAAGGGATGCAATACATCATCATCATCATGCACATCATGCCCATCATGTCAGTTGCTATCATGTCAGTTGCTATCATGAAACCTGATTTAGAGTTGCTGGCATTGCTACACGACATGATACCAAATGATCACATGGCCATGTACAGCCTCACGCTCGAGCGCCCCATGGCTCACAGTTCTGGCACACGCCCATTTGCCAGTGGCCATTGTCTCTTGCAAATTGCACCCACGCCTGAGCCACATATGTCCAAGTGAGTCATATTCCATCCACAGGCTTGCCCAGCCTGATCGTACAGCCAATCATTGCTGAGAACATCAGGCCCTGCGTCAGACCCATGCGAGCATGGACTTGCTCACAAGCTTAGCGGAATGCTCATGTGTGTGGGGAATAGGCAGGGCACATAAGTGGGCGTGTGGCGAGGTGCAAAGTCCTCCCTGGTTTGTGATGTGCATGTATGTGATGTAGCACTAGTGCATGCCACCAATGAAGCCCATGGTGTTCCTTGGTGTGCTTGCAGAGATTGCAGCACAGACACGCGCGGTTCAAGTTGCTGCAGGTGGGTATTCTTAGGGTTGTCATGGGAGTGTGAAGGTAGCAAGTTTGGTCGAGGGCTTGCTCCCTTGACGTAGGCCGACAAAGTAGCAGAGCATTAAACGTCATCACTAGCCTCGCCACATGCGTGTTGTATAATCAAAACACCCCAACAACTCTTGCGCCTTTCTCAACTGTTCGCTTCTGCCTGGCACACGCGCCTAGACACCACTAACGACCCATGGTGACATGTTGGGATTTGAGCAATGCACAAAAGTGGGCGTGCTGACAAGGTGTCGAGACCTTGTGCTGCACATGTATTGGTAGTGATATGGATCGATGTTGCCTTGTGGGGCAAGCGTTTTGTGTTCATGTTGTGCGTGCAGAGGCGGCAGCACAGGCACATGTGAAGCGTATGGCAGGTGCGTGGCTAGTTCTGGAGTGGTCATGGCAGTGTGAAGGGATGCAATACATCATCATCATCATCATCATGCACATCATGCCCATCATGTCAGTTGCTATCATGTCAGTTGCTATCATGAAACCTGACTTAGAGTTGCTGGCATTGCTACACGACATGATACCAAATGATCACATGGCCATGTACAGCCTCACGCTCGAGCGCCCCATGGCTCACAGTTCTGGCACACGCCCATTTGCCAGTGGCCATTGTCTCTTGCAAATTGCACCCACGCCTGAGCCACATATGTCCAAGTGAGTCATATTCCATCCACAGGCTTGCCCAGCCTGATCGTACAGCCAATCATTGCTGAGAACATCAGGCCCTGCGTCAGACCCATGCGAGCATGGACTTGCTCACAAGCTTAGCGGAATGCTCATGTGTGTGGGGAATAGGCAGGGCACATAAGTGGGCGTGTGGCGAGGTGCAAAGTCCTCCCTGGTTTGTGATGTGCATGTATGTGATGTAGCACTAGTGCATGCCACCAATGAAGCCCATGGTGTTCCTTGGTGTGCTTGCAGAGATTGCAGCACAGACACGTGCGGTTCAAGTTGCTGCAGGTGGGTATTCTTAGGGTTGTCATGGGAGTGTGAAGGTAGCAAGTTTGGTCGAGGGCTTGCTCCCTTGACGTAGGCCGACAAAGTAGCAGAGCATTAAACGTCATCACTAGCCTCGCCACATGCGTGTTGTATAATCAAAACACCCCAACAACTCTTGCGCCTTTCTCAACTGTTCGCTTCTGCCTGGCACACGCGCCTAGACACCACTAACGACCCATGGTGACATGTTGGGATTTGAGCAATGCACAAAAGTGGGCGTGCTGACAAGGTGTCGAGACCTTGTGCTGCACATGTATTGGTAGTGATATGGATCGATGTTGCCTTGTGGGGCAAGCGTTTTGTGTTCATGTTGTGCGTGCAGAGGCGGCAGCACAGGCACATGCGGAGCGTGTTGCAGGTGCGTGGCTAGTCCTGGAGTGGTCATGGCAGTGTGAAGGGATGCAATACATCATCGTCATGCACATCATGCCCATCATGACATGTCAGTTGCTATCATGAAACATGATTTAGAGTTGCTGGCATTGCTACACGACATGATACAAAATGATCACATGGCCATGTACAGCCTCACGCGCGAGCGCCCCATGGCTCACAGTTCTGGCACACGCCCATTTGCCAGTGGCGATTGTCTCTTGCAAATTGCACCCACGCCTGAGCCACATATGTCCAAGTGAGTCATATTCCATTCACAGGCTTGCCCAGCCTGATCATACAGCCAATCATTGCTGAGCACATCAAGCCCTGCGTCAGACCCGTGCGAGCATGGACTTGCTCACAAGCTTAGCGGAATGCTCATGTGTGTGGGGAATAGGCAGGGCACATAAGTGGGCGTGTGGCGAGGTGCAAAGTCCTCCCTGGTTTGTGATGTGCATGTATGTGATGTAGCACTAGTGCATGTCCACCAATGAAGCCCATGGTGTTCCTTCTATGTATATCAAGGCTTCATGTCTCAAAGCAGACAACACCTGTTCAATAATTCAAATCAAGGGTCAGTTGCATAATTGACAGAGCATGAAGGCAAGACTGCTTGGTGTATTTTCATTGTGGCTTTGAACCTGGATTTTCGATCAACGGGCGTTTGTACCTGCCCAGCGGCTAGCTTTTGGTCTTGAACCAATCAGCAAGTATGGCTCAGAAAATTAAACGATGAAAATAGCGTGGCGCACAAATGCTCACAGCTTGACAAGCATGCATGTGCCCACAACGTGCACACAACATATGTATGGGACTGCAGGCTAGTCATGCATGGTCAACATACTGACACGTTGAGCATTGTGACTGAAGCAAAACTGACGTGCATACCTTTTAGATTCTGTGCCTGCCTTTCAACATCGCATGCTCAATTACTTGCATGGGTTATCACTCTGCACAACTATCACATGCAATACATTGCACCTCGAACCTCTCACCATGCACCGTTATCACAACTGAATAAATGGTCGTCATCTCTGCGGTTCCACGCCCTTGTATTGGCAACCACCGCTTTTCATGAATTGCACTTTTTCACCAGTCTTGTGCATACTGTGCTTTATCGTCGCATGTTGCCGCCATGTGCGTATCACGTGCCTGCCACATCACATGTCGATCAGCTGCCGCCCACTTACACACCCTGCATGCATGATGCGTAAATGTGCATGGACATCACATGATAGCTCAAGATTGGTGTGCATGTTTAAGGGAGGTTTTGCTTGCATGCATACAGCAGTAAAGTATCTGTGAACGGTTTGTGCATCAGCTTTGCATTGTCTCAATCGTTTAATGCTTTCACAAGTTTCCGATCTTCAATCTTTTTATAGTTGTAAATTGTCTCATGCTTTTCATTCCTCTGACCACTTTTAACAGGCTCGCTGTGGCATTAGTGATGCATTTGATGTATTGACACTGCAGGCGCTGGAACTGGCGAAGCGCCAACTATGCCGTGGCACCAAGGTACGCCGTGGGACCAGATTACTTATGGAATCAAGTCTCTGTGGGCGTACCTGATACCTGCCTATCATCCATGCGAGGAGAACAAAAAGGTAAAGGCACATTGTAGCCATTGACCTGCAAACACATTGCTTACCTTGCAATGTGCCTCTATAGTTTGTCATATACTGCTCACTTCTAGTTGCTGTATGTACATACCTTGAAGTTTCGTTTTAATCCAAGTTGCGTGTCATGTACAAACGCCCCAGTACACTCTCAAGTGGCTGTTTGCAACGACCACCCACTTTATTCTGAAACTTGTAGACATACGGGGATCAAAAGGTGGGCTTCAACTTTACTGCCTGCCATTTGTTTATGGCTGACTTTACGCACTTTCACGGTGCTTGCAGAGAAGATGACAAGAAAGTTTAAGTGGTGGGTCCTTTGGCTGCCAGCAATTATTGCGGTGGGCATCTTGCTGGCGCTGTTCTTCCTACTTGCCCGGCCGATTTGGGGCAAAATCACATGGGACCTGAACGTTGGTCTCTTATCAAGGGTAGCTTTGACAATGGCTGCCATTGGTGCAACCCAATGGCTGCACACGAAGTTGAACTGTGGTGGCTGGTGCACAGCAATACTTTACCATGTGTTCAAGTGGCGTTGCTTTGTTTTGTTGCACAAGCAGGTTGACTCATGCGCTACCAGCTATCACACAGCAGGGGGTGTGTGAGGCTGCTGAACGCTTGTGGCGCTCGTTGTGCTAGTCGTGGGCGTATGCATGTTTGGTCGGTGGTTGCTTGTTGAGTGCCGTTATGCGCATAGCATGGCATAATTCGTGCCTTAGTGCACGTTGATGGGAACTCGACCAATGTGCTTTTTCCTACGAGTCTGTAGGTCAGGTGGCTACCCATTGAACCACCAACACCCCTAACGTCAAGGGACAACGGCTTTTCCGGACTCATTTTTGCACGGACTTACACGCGGATTGAAGCGCCGGAATGCGGGCGTGCTGAGCCACACGCTCAGCTGGTCGGGCATATTGCCGGGTATCCGACCCTACCGAGCCTGCGGGCTTGGTGTACGTTGACCCACTAGCAGTGAGTCCTTGTTTAACGCGATGGATAGTGCGCGATGTGCGAGGAGCCCGACTTCATGTCCAACATCGTGACCAACATGCGTTGGCCCAGGGGCTCTGAAACTAGGACGAGACCACAGTAGGAGCACGGCGGTGGCAACTACATCGATCCCTTGTTGTCACAACCATGAGCGTGACTATACGGAATGCGTGACATGGACTAGCCATGCAAGCATGATAGGTGGTTGTATCTCGGTAGATGGTGGTTTGTGGTTAATGGTTGCTGTGACCTGGCCACTGTGGATGGATTTGTGTCTGTATCCTGCGACTTGCATAATAGTTCTGACATGGTTGCATGGGGGTTGGGTATTTGTAGTGGATTGGAAAGCTGTGGCGGCAGCTTAGAAGACCTTACCACCTGTCCGATGTAATCACGGGCACCCAAGTCTGGAGGTATTCTCAGCTCACTGCCATCGGCATGTGAAGGCCGGCACCATCCTGGTGACGGGTATCAGCTTTGCCTTGCTTGCTGCTAGTCGAGGCGTCCTTACTCATTCCGTTTGCTATCTTGCATTTCTCTTCTAAGCTCTTTTCCCCGGAGGAAGGTAGTCAAAAGCCTTCACTTGCCGACAGACGGACGTCTGGGCGTCAGCATCTTCACTTCGGCTGCAATCCTGGGCACTCCGGGGTGTTCAGGCTGCAGCCATCCATAGCTTTGCAGTGCGTGTTTCTTCAACACGTTCGCCCAGTACATTAGCGTGTACATCCGCATTCGAGCTTGCGCGAGGTGGCTGCCATAACTCAGCCGCCTGTACTGGGCACACCGTTGTAGCTCAACGGACCGTACAGCTCCACGGACAACCCAATCTTCGACGCAACAGCACCGCCCCAGGTTCCAGCCCCACCCCAGCCTGCAGCAGCCGAAGAGTTCAGCCCATGGCGCTCGTCCCCATGGCAGTGCCAAAGCTCAATGGCACTTCCCGGCTTGCCTTCAGAGCCTTCAGCCTCAAGCTGCGGGCGTACCTAGGTCTCAATCTCCACATCCCGGTGAATGCGTTCCACCACTAGCTAGCCAGCTCTGCCATGGATGGCGTGTTTTTTCAGTCCATTACAGATGCTTATGAGCAGCTGGTAGATGGCTAGGGTGATGATGTTACGTGGTAAACCAGCGAATAATAGGTTGTGTGGCTCAAGACCTCAGGGCGTAGTCAATGGAGAGGTCTCCGGGAGTCGAACCCGGCTTTTGACACCGGTCACCACACTTCCTACTACCACACTGGTTATTAGAGGGTATACGAACGGCGGCCTTATTGGCATAATAGCCTGGCGCATTCCCACGTTACATTCCCCCCCACCAGGTTCATTGTTGAATCAGCTGTCCTCAGCTGGTGTGTCTAGGTGATTGCCCCGCCCCGGCTACTTGCAGTAGTGCCGGGACTCGCGCCTTTGCGCTTAGTGTCAAAAGCATTAGTAAAGAGTATGACATCTAGAGCTCTGGCAGTGCTCCATGTTGTTCAATGTAAGCTTGCATTGCCTCTTCACAGTTCAGGAGGTTCTTCTGTGGCTCCCACGTGTCATGCTCCTCAGAGTAGCCAGCCCACCGAACTAGGAACTCCAAGCCTTTCTTCGCCTCTTTGCTCTTGGGCCGGCCCTTGCCCCGGTTGCGGCCTTTGAGCTTCACGACCCTGTGAGCCAGCAGCTTCTCAACCTCATAGACAGGTTCTCCTTCTAGCCACTGCACAGGAGGCGGTGCCGCTAAGTTAGGCGTTTGGTTCCCACAGTAGGGCTTGACTAGTGACACATGGAACACGTTGTGCATGCGGTTCCAGCTAGGAGGCAGATGCAGTTGTACTGCCACCTTGCCAATCATCCGCAGCACTGTGAAGGGCCCCACATAGCGTGGTTTCAGTTTTCGCACTCCTTGCTCATTTTGGTTGTTTCTCATGTTGACAGTACTGAGCAACACCTGTGCACCCGGGTGATACGAGACATCACGTCGCTTGCCATCGACCAAAGCTTTCATCCGCAGCTGAGCCACTCGCCAGCAATGTTTGGCTTTCCGCACAGCCTTTTCGATACCCTCCACGAACTCAGCTGCCTTAGGCACTTTGCGTGGTAGGTCCATCACAGCTGGCGTCAGCGGATGCTGGCCATAGTTCAGGAAGAATGGCGAATTGCGCACCGTCTCGTGCCATGAGTTGTTGATGGCGAACTCAACCCAAGGCAAGTGGTCTGCCCAGTCACTGTGGTTCTCATCGACATAATGTCTTAGCATTTCTTCAATGATTCTGTTAGCTCTTTCGGTCTGGCCGTCAGTCTCAGGATGGTAGGCACTGGACATACACAATTGGGTGTGGCACAGCTCGCACACATGCCTCCAGTATTGGCTGTTGAAGATGGGACCACGGTCACTCACGACCGAGGCCGGCAGGCCATGTAGCCGCACCACTTCACGATAGAACAGCCGGGCAGCGTCTGCAGCACTGATTGCCTCGTGTGTAGGGACCAGATGCACCATCTTGCTGAGCCTGTCGACATAGACCATGATGCTGTCATAGTTTTGCTTCCCACTCTTGGGCAGTTTTACAATCATGTCCATACTTAT
Source organism: Haematococcus lacustris (assembly GCA_030144725.1). Classification (NCBI taxonomy): domain Eukaryota; kingdom Viridiplantae; phylum Chlorophyta; class Chlorophyceae; order Chlamydomonadales; family Haematococcaceae; genus Haematococcus; species Haematococcus lacustris. Next base: position 103,964 of record JASKMD010000011.1, read on the forward strand.
GCTTTCCCAGCGACGACCAGGTATAGACAGGGGTTGGAGCTTGCCGGCCTTGAGACGGGTGCTGGGCTTGTTGCGCTGGCAGGCATCACATTGCCGCACATAGTCCTCCACATCCTTGCGCATGCCCGGCCACGTGAAGTAGCGGTTCACGCCATGCCATGTTTTGCTGATGCCCATGTGACCAGCATAGTTGGCATCATGGCATGACTCAAGCACCTGCCTCCTGACAAGGGGGCTCTTAGGCACAACCACCTTGCCACCGGACATCCATAGCCCTGCTTCACTCAACTCATAGGCTTGTGTGTAGGCACGATCAGCGAACCGCTCGTCGGTGCTGTAGCCTTTGATAATTGCCTCTATGAGTGAGTCACCTGTTGTCGTGCTGTACTCGGTGCTCGCCGTAGGTGTGTGTGTGGCCGAGTCCAGCTGGGTCTCCCCCCCACCAGGCCACTCATCACCTGGGGCAACAGGGTTAGGGACGACAGCCCGGCCATCAGCGCATGTGCGTCTGTGGCGGCGTGTGTCAGCTGGAGGGCATGGCGCAGCCGGTGGAGGCTGACCAGTGGACTGCTGTTGCAGCAGCCCAGCTTGGCGCCGTGTCAACACCAGGGCATACACGCCAGACACACATAGGGCGGCACCAACGGAGACCATGATAGGCTCTCCGTCATCGTCATCACTGCCAGTGCTGGTCATCTGGTATGTCAGAGCAGGATTGCGACTCAGCGGATCTGCCACATTGCCCTTCCCTGGCTTGTACTCAATGTGATGGTTAAAGCGTGCCAGGAACTCCATCCATCGGGCTTGCCGCCTGGAGAGATTTGTCTGTGTCTTGAGATAGATCAATGGGTTGTGGTCAGTCACGATGGTCACATGCACGGCCCCGTCAAGGTAGCAGCGCCATTCTTGCAGTGCTCTGATGATACCCAGAAGTTCTTGCTCTCCTGTGGTGTATTTCATCTGTGCAGGGGAGAACTTGTGGCTGGTGTATGCCACCACTCTACCACCTTGCAAGAGAACACCTCCCGTACCGACTAGTGAGGCATCAGACCACACTTCAAACGGCTGGTTGGGATCAGGGAGCGCCAGCACTGGAGTGGAGCACAGAGCTTGCTTGAGAGCGTTGAAAGCTCGTAAAGCAGGCTCTCCCAGTTGTTGCCAGTTAGTACCGGCAGCCACTTTCTCACCGGTCAAGTGTGTTAGTGGGGCAGCGATGGTGCTGTAACCAGCAATGAATCGCCGGAAGAAGTTGGCCAACCCCAGGAAAGCTTGTAGCTCTTTGAGGGATGAAGGGACAGGCCACTCCTTGATGACTTGCACCTTGGCAGGGTCTACTGCAATTCCTTGCCTGCCGACGATATGCCCCAAGAACTTCAGTTCTGGTCTGTTGAAGTCACACTTGCTCAGTTTGGCATACAACTGGTTGTCTTTCATTACTTGCAGTACTTCTTTTAAATGCATAGCATGCTCTTCTGGTGAGCTGCTCATCACCAGGATGTCATCCAGATACACGAGCACAAAGCCCTCTTTGAGCTGTTTCTCGAACACACGGTTCATGACACGTTGGAATGTAGCCGGTGCATTTGTCAAACCAAAAGACAGCACTTTGTACTGGAACTGGCCTTCAGGTGTCACAAATGCCGTCTTTGGCACATCCTCAGGGGTGATACGAATCTGGTGGTAGCCGCTCTGCAGATCCAATGAGCTGAAGATTGTTTTGCCTTGTAGTTTGTCAAAGAGGTCATCAATGCGTGGAAGGGGATACCTATCCCGCACTGTGAGCTTGTTTAGTGCTCGGTAGTCGACACACATCCTCAGAGTCCCATCACGCTTTTCCACAAACAAGACTGGAGCGCCGTAAGGACTGCAGCTAGGCTCAATGAGCTTTTTAGCTAGCAGCTCGGCCACTTGCTTTTTCATTTCATTCATTTCTCTGAGGGTGTAGCGCCTTGGACGCTGATAAGGTGGCACGTGATCAGGTGCCATGCGAATGGTATGCCCGACTCCACGGTCAGGTGGCAGCCCTGATGGCATGTCTTGGAAGACCTCGGGATACATGTCATGCACCAGGGAATCCACCTCACTCTGTGGCATGAGCCCATGCACATGTTGTTCAGTTTTTGGTTTTTTAGCACTGCTCGCAATCACAGAAGCAAGCGACCCACTGTGCCATCCCTCAACAGCATCACCATCATCAGGTTGCACCAACACCAAGACGCTTGGGCAGCCTTTCCTGAGTGCTCGCGCTGCTTGCTGCGCGCTGCACTGTTCCACAGGCTTGTTGCTGTTTGCCATGTGGGTCAAGACTGCAATGCCAGGTTGAAATTTGAGATGTTGAGAATGAAGCTTGTGTTTTTTGCCTTGAACTTGGATGTGGCAGATGTTAGTGCTGACGTCTAGTAGCGCGTTATGCGACTTTTGCCAATCAGCACCAAGAATTAGATCAATGCCATCAAGCATCTGAGGCAGAATTTTTGCCACCACAGGTGTCAACGACTTTTGTATGCACACCATTCCATGCACCTGGCTGGTAATGGGTAGCACAGCATTTGTAACAGTGCTACTGGGTCGCTGGGGTGTCCTGGACTGTTTCATGGTACCCAGCTGCATTGGAACTGCAGTGGACATACCAGCGTCTCTGTAAGCTGAATCATGAGCCACAGCAATGTTTACAGCGTTGGCAAAGGTCTCTGGTGCATGGATGTCAACCATGGCACGCAGGGTGGGGTGCAGGCCTCGGCGGAACCGGTCTAGCTGCTCCTCCTCAGTTATGTTAGGGATCTGAAGGAACAGGTGTCTCAGCTGTGTGGCAAAGGATAGTGCTGTCTGGTTGGCTTTCTGGGAGGCCTCATGCAGTTGGTCCCTAGCTTTAGCTACCTCAGACTTAGTCCTGAAGGCTGCTCTTAGTCCTGCTGTGAAGGTGCTCCATGAGAGGAACAGGGAAGGGTCACCTCGAACTGAACGGTACCACGCTTTAGCCAGGCCATCCAATCTTACACTGGTGCTCACAATCTTCTGCTCATCAGACAAACTGTGATACAAAGAGAATATGTCCTCCACCTGAAACAGAAAGCTGTTCACGTCTCCCTTGCCATCAAACTCTTTCACCTCACTCAACTTGATCAAGCCTTGCACTGATGAGGTAGTGTGTACAGCAGGGGGTGGGATGGGGGATGGTGGTGGGGCAGGGGCAGGAGTGGTAAGATAGTGCAATGCCTGCATCACGGTGCTATTGTTTTGTGACACTACTTGCACCTCAGCCCGCAACGAATTCAAGGCAGCCATGACTGTTAACATGTCTGGTGTTGCCGGCTGGTCATAAACATGAGGCTGGGTCTCCATCTATGGCTGGATTCTGGCTGCTTTACGGGCTCTGCGTGCTACCACAAATGCCGTGTTGGGGTGTGGCTGCGGCTGTGTGTTGATGACAATAGGCTGCGCCGCAGCACCTGGAATCTGAGGCGTCGTGTGTTGCTTGAGCAAAGCGTACAGGTTGTCCTTCTCCTTCTCTAGAGCTCGGTTGACGGCGTGTAGTTGGTCAGCGGTCTGCTTGTAGTGCTTGCAGCGCGGGCAGTCTTGCTCCAACTGACGGTTAGGGCGGAGGCGGGGCTGAGGTGGAGCTGGAGGGTGGGCTGCCGTACTAGATGTACCTCGCTCTTGGCGTGGTGGTAGGAAGTCTCGCTCCTTGCGGGGCGGGGCTCTCGCAGTTGCCTGCGGCGGTGCCTCCGCGAAGTGCGGGATGGGTATAGGCGTAATACGCCTCTCTGCTCGAGGAGCAGGCTTCTCTGCTCTGGGAGCAGGCTCAGCGGTGGCCGCTGGGTCGTCCGGGTCCTCGCTGTTGAGGATGTCGTCGACCGTCCAGTCTCCGGATCGCTTGTGGGCCACTGCGCAAACAGGTCACGATGATCGTACTGAGGAAACCAAATGTAACAGTGCTACTGGGTCGCTGGGGTGCATGGCTAGCTCGTGATTTGTACGACTGGCGGCAGTACAGCGACAACGCAGTAGCAGCTGAGCTGAAGCGATACTAGACTGATGCTACTGGTAGCGTACTCTTTAGAGGGCGCGGCGTGGCGGTCGACTCGCGTCCAGAGAATATCAGATGTGATGGCCGGCCGGGAGGCTGCCGTTCGATGTCCGGTTGAGACAGCGTTTGGTGACTGTGCTTACAATGTGGGTCTGTTGTTACTCAGTAAACAAGTGTTGAGAACCATCTGGACTCCTCTCAAGACGATGCAAATCAAATATCACACGATCCTGCATGGGAAATCCTACAATGAAATTATGCAGCCTGTTCCATGCATCCTAGCTAGGCCTGTGAACTGTTACAGCATTGTTTGCCGCAAGCACCTGCACCTTGTGCTCCAGTGGTGCTAGAGTGACGTCTGCTATGGGGTTGGTATTCAGCCACTTCTCTGACAGGATTGTGTACGTGGCGCCTGTGTCAATCATAGCCACACATTCTCTGCCTCCAAGCCTTGCTGTGAAGACAAAGGGGAGGGCTAGCTGCTTTGTTTTCATTGGCGTGCAGACAGCGCCAAGGATGTTTGGAGTCAGGAACGGTTGCTTAGAGACATCATTGTGTACATCTCTTACATACACCAATGTGTTAGGCAACTGGCCCTGCTCAATACCTGGTAAGTCACATCCATAACTAGTCCAGGCAAATTCCTAGCAATCAGCCTCATAAGGGCACTGGCACTCTGGGTACGGATAACCGCAACCCTCGCACAGCTCAGGCTGGTACACAGGGGCTGCTGCCACAGGCCAGGTCTCAGCTGGCTGCCAGGTGACCTGACGCGGGTATCCACGGCCCCTGCCTCGGCCCGGTGGCATCCCCCGGCCTGGCGCTGATCCTGAAGGCTGGCCACCACGCCCCCTGCCACGCCCCATGGGCGGCGGTGCTGCGTACGGGTTGTACCGGTACTGACGTGCACCCCTGACACCCCTTGCATGGTGCGGAGCTGACTCATGCTGAGGCACAGCTGCGCTGGAAGGGTGGGTTGGAGGGTGGGTTGGAGGGTGGGAGGGCTGAGCCGTTGGGACATAGCGCTGCTGCGTAGGCTGACCACCCACTTCACGCCAGCTGCCATCCACATTCTGGATGTGGCGGCCATCATCCGACACTGACATGCCCTGCGCATTGCGAGCACCAAAGGCTCTTTGAGAGAAACCGCCACGGCCACTAGACCGATCACCCCTGTTCCACTTGGGCAAAGCAGCTACAGCATTGTGCTGTGCATCTGGTGCTACTGCCACAACAGGTTTGGTGGTGCTGGCCATGCCTGCCTCTTTGCCTGCAGCATACTGGATGCATGCATTCAGATCAGTCCATACCAGGCCGTCACTATCTCGTGCGCACTTGTGACGCAGGTCAGGTGTGAGACCTCTGACAAACATGTCACAAAGGATCGGCTGCGGCACTTCAGCAGCCTTGAGGGCCTCTAACCTGAACGCTACTGCGTACTCTAGCACGGCTTGGCCTGGTTGCTGCTTGACAAGGCCTTGCACAAGCCGATTCATGGCAGTGTGCTTCGTATCGTGTAAATGATACCCTATCAGCTCCTTCATGTATGCTATCACTTCATCAGTTGTTATAGCCTTGCCCTGGCTGTGGGCTTGGCTCACCTTGACACCAACCACCTTGCGTAGGTCATCGGTAGTGTGGAGCAGGAGTGTCTCAGTGAGCTCCTGATTCAAAGCAGACGCATAGCGTCGTATGTCAGTGACAAACATATCAAAGTCCCTACCCTCTAGCAAGTCTTTGCTGCTCCACTTTTTAATGACAGGGAGCGTAACTCTTACATTGCTTCTGGCCACTTGGGTGGGCTCTACATGCAAGGCTGCAGACTCTGCACGGCTTACCGGCTCTACAGCATGCAGGCGCCCAGCTGCATTCAGCAGCTGTTGAGCTGAGCTTGTGAAGGCATTTATTGCCGCTGTTTTGGCCTCTCCTGGCCCGGCCGTTGCGACCACTGTCGCTGCAGCGGCGACCTCTTGGGCCAACTGCTGTACAGGCTGAGGTTGAGGTTGAGCATGTGGTTGGGGCTGGGGTGCACTCGGCACCGCGGTCGGCACTGCGGTCGACAAGTGAAAGGTGTTATCAACTGCGGGTGCTGCTTCGCATTGCACACCCATTTGCGAAATTGGCATACCTGCAATGGGCGTGAAGCTAAACAGCGGAACGCTGCTGGCAGCATTTTGCTGTCCCGCGCCTATGGCCGCGTTACTGGGTTGTTGGGCTGCTACATTCTGCTGCCCCGCGCCTAAGGCCGCGAAATTCTGCTGCTCAGCTGCTTGCGCGCCATGGGCAGCAACATTTTGCTGTGGTACAGTGCTCAGGTTTGCTAACCTCTGTTGCACCTGTTGTACCTGCTGCTGGTTTGAGGCCGAATGAACAAGCTGATTCCGGGCCTCTGTATCGATTTCTGGAAGCAAAGCATCACCATACAAGAAGCACAACATGTCACGGAATTCCCTTTTTGTGCGACAAGTCAACAACTGTTGGTGTTGTGCACGCGACAAGCAACTCAGTGCACCGCTCATTGAACGCACCTCAGCGGCTGTAAATAGCAAGTTAGACATGTCGACTAGCAAAGGGCTGACGAACGGCTGTGAACGGCAGCTGAACGGCTCTGCAAACGCTCACTTACCCATATCGCGTTTCTTCTTCCACCACTCCCACAGCTGCTCGCGATATTGCTGGAGAATCAACTCCTGATGCGGCTCCCACGGAAAACTAAGTCTTCCGCGGCAGTTCGCGAGCCAGTTGTGGTGCTCAATACGACTAAAAAATTCGGGGTATTCCGCAAACGCTGTCTCTACGACGAACGCCTCGAAATCGATTTTTGTGACCCGGAGGCGTCAGCCTCGGTCGGAAACCATTGTTACGTGGTAAACCAGCGAATAATAGGTTGTGTGGCTCAAGACCTCAGGGCGTAGTCAATGGAGAGGTCTCCGGGAGTCGAACCCGGCTTTTGACACCGGTCACCACACTTCCTACTACCACACTGGTTATTAGAGGGTATACGAACGGCGGCCTTATTGGCATAATAGCCTGGCGCATTCCCACGTTACAGATGAGGCCGACTGGGCAGAACCATAAGAGGCCTTGCTGGACTTAGTGGAGGAGCAGCTGATAGACCCACCCAGCCACCAGGCAGGCCTCGACCCAGCCCTCGTGCTAGGGTGCAAAGGGTGCAGCAGCGCCAAGGCTTTTGCCACAGCCTTTGAGAGTGCTGTGAATGAGGCCATCAGGCGAGGCACACTAACCCACTTCACTACCATCAACCACCTCTTCTCCCATTGCCTGCAAGTGCCCACCATGTGCCAGGAGCAGCGCACCGAGCTCAGGGACGAGGCTGTCCGCCTGTTCCCCTAGGCTCTGCCGGATGCAGAGGACCGGCAGGATCAGCGCGCCTTCAGGGCTGCCTTGCATGCAGTCAGTGCAACGCATGAGAATATGCTTGACAGCATGCGTTACGTGCCTGCCACTGCTGATCGCCCACCGCTACGCGCAAAGCAGGACTCAGTGTCAGAGGAGGTGCTCCTGTCGCGGCAGCAGTTGGCTGAGCTCCAAGCTCAGGCGCTGCCGCAGCCCCCGCAACGCCAGCGTGCTTGGCAACCCATGCCACAGCCCTTGCAGCAGCCCATGCAGCAAATGGGTTACCCCATGCCACACCCTGCCTTGCAACAGCCGTTGCCATCTGTCCTGCCCATGTCCCGAGCTTATGCTGCGCCACCAATGCAGCTGGGTTACGCAGCCATGCCTTAGCCTGCGTCGCAGCATGCACCCATGCATCATGCTCCCATGCAGACCCAGCGCTCGCGGCCTACCAAGACCTGCCCTCTTCACCCCTGTGCTGGCCATGACTTGGCTGAGTGCAGGCAGTTCTAGGCGATGCCGCCTCATGAGCAGCAAAGAGTCATTGATGGAAATGCTCCGCGTGCAGCGCATGCCGTGGCTGCGCACCCTGCTGGCGGTGTGGTGTCGCGCGCCATCACTGACCCTCGGCAACGCACGCCTCTGCTGGACAGGGGGTATGTGCTTGCTGCCCCAGCCCATGCGCAGCACACCTGCAGCTACTGCCACAAGCGTTACCATCCCTCTGGGCGTTGCTTCAAGCTGTACCCACACCTGCAAGCAGCTCCTCCACCTAGCTTGTCGGGTCCTGCTCGAGTACACACCATGTCAGCAGAGGGATCCGGGGGGGCGCATGGGACATGGATGGGCGCTGGGTCACAGGATGCGCGAGTGCAGCCCCTCTCCTACTCAGAGCATGGCAGCTTCTGTGTCATCTCAGCTTATGCATCCAGAGCAGTGCCATTCACGCCTATGTCTGCCGCCCTACCTGCTGCTGTCACCCACACCCTGCCTAAGGTTGCAGCCCCTGCTCCTCGTGCTGCCCCAGCCACCACCCCACCATGGGCTCTGTGTTACCCTCTCTTGCCACCCAGCCCGGCCTGCAGGAGTTGGCTGTGCAGCTGTAACACCTCGCTCAGCGTGTGACGCGTATTGAGCAGCACCTCTCGCCCTCTAACGCACCTGTTGTTGACACTGCTGCTCACATCGTTGTTGAACCTCCTCAAGCGGCCGCTGTGCGCGCTGCCTGCCACACCGTTGTGCCCAACCAGCACCTAACCTACTTCTCCAACGTCACGGTGCAGTCAGGGTGTGCAGTGGCTGACAGTGAGGGCCAGCTGCATCTGCTCCGGGGTGTCATGCTGGACGGGGGCAGTGACAGTTGCCTAATCTCACATGAGTGCGCAGCCGCGTTGAACCTGCACCTTACCCCTTGCAGCCGCCGCCTGTCTACTGCCAGTGGTGCACAGGCCCTAGCCACCCAGGTTGCCACCCTGCGCGTGAGCCTCAGCTATGGCACACCTCATTCCCTGGTGCACGACCTAGAGGCCATCGTCATGCCTCCTGGTAGCTCCCTTGTTATGACCTGCTGCTTGGAGCCAACTTCCTTTCGCAGACCAAGGGCGTGTGCGACGTGTACGACAGGCAGTTCACCTATTGCCCTCGGCTGCACAGCCATGGAGACACCCGCACCTCCCTCCCAGTTACAGAGCCCAAGGGCTGCCTTCCCCTCCTTTACTCTGCGCCCATGGGCAGCAGCCAGCTGCTCGTGGCTTGCCCTGACATGTGTTCTAGTGCACGTGCTAGTGCTGATGACATGTTTGAGAGTAGTGGTATGGCTTGTGGCCAGTCCCTGCACCCGAACAGCGTGCAACTCGTGTCACGTCACCCCATGTCAAATTTCCTCGATGTGGGCATTTTTCTCGTCCGGTTATCTATCTAACCAGGACGTCGAATGATGGACTGCAAGTTCTGTGCGGCTCCTTGTGTGGTATTTTATACGTTCCGGAAGACAGATACGCGTTGCCTTCAGATGTAGGTCGTTTCATGTGTAAACGGTAAACATAGTTATCAGCTCAGTTTCTGCATCTTCTTTGACTGATTCTAGCTGCGTTTGGTTGCAAAAGAACCACAGACACCTATGTGGAGACCACCTTGACATTGCTGTCACATGTGGACTGAACCCGTGTTTAAGAATGCGATTTAAAGCGCTGTTGCATGCTGGTTTGAAAATTAGTTTGGGTGCGCCGTTCACGCCGCGCTGGGTCCAAGCTGCCTACAGCGGTTGCTAAGAGTGTCTGCGTGGCGCCAGAACACGTCGCGTGTTGGGGGCCAGCCACCCGGCAAACCGCTGGGGCTGGCTGCACTCTAGTCAGGCCATTAGCAGCTCATCGCGCCGATCGGCGGCCTCATCCGTGCTAAAATGAGTTGGGAAGTTATCTCCTGAGCCATGGGGGTGCAGCCGGCTACCCCTCCCGTTGCACCATCACAAGGGACATTTGACTTTGCGGCGTGCCTGGTGAGAGTTGAGTTGTCATTTTAACGCGGAACGCCTTATCTTTGCGCCGCGCTTGCGCCTGCGCACCCGAGCTGCTGGCACCCACGGCCAGGCACGCGAACGGTTTCGCTCTGCGCAATGGGCCTTTCAAGTGCTGCTTCACAACACCCACAACGCAGGATGCAGAGTTCTCCGCTGCGGTACACTGCGGTACACTTTACGCATGGAGGCCAGTTTTCTCAACGTCCACACAGCCAGCTCAGTCGCACTCTGCCTGCTCGTTTAAATGCTGCAGCACCATGTATCGTAGGTCAGCACGCAAGGTACCGGCTGGCACATACAACCCCACTGCCTTGCAATACTCGTCCAACATCTGCAGCTTCTTGCCCAAGGTGCACACCTGCATCACGCTATCTGGTGCAAATGAGCAGGTTGAGGCACTCATCATACCAATGCTTGTCATCCCTCTTCTGATCGAACATGGGCATGGCCACAAATGGCTTTGTGATGGAGGGCCTCATACACACACCCCTTTTGGTTTTGGTCGTGCCAGGGGCAGGGGTCGGGGCTAGGGCTGCAGCTGGGGCAGGGGCAGGGGTTGGGCTTGGGGCTGAGGCAGCCGGGGGGGCTGGGGTGGGGGCTGGTGCAGGGGCTGTGATGAGGGCTGAGGTGGTGGCGAGGGCTGGGATGAGGGGAAGAGTGGGGACCAGGGCAGGGGCTGGCACGGGGGCGAGGGCTGGGGCTGGGGCTAGGCTCATGTTGGGCTTGAGGCAGGGGCTGGATTGGTGGCTGCATGGAGGCTGATGGCATGCTGTCAGCCGGCGTATTGGAGAGTGGGGAAGAGTGGGGAAGAGGGGAAGAGTGTGCAACTGATGTTGTGCAGCTGGCTTGCCCATCATGTCAGTCCATCATCCAGCAGGGGCACTCACATGATGGGTTGCTGCTCCTCAGCAGGTGAGGTCAGTGGGTTGGTGGCAGGCCTAGTGAGGATGGAGAGCCCCGGTAGGTGCAGCAGTGCCAGCAGGGCCGGGTGGTGCTGGCTGGACCCCTGCAGCTGGGACTGCGATGGGTGCGAGGGTGGTTGGTCTGGGAGATGGTGGGGGCAGGGGGCATGGGCTGGCCCGGGCCGTGCAGTTGCTTGCGTGGGTGTGGAGCAGAGACTGGGCATGGGATGGAGCTGGCTGGCTGTGTGACTACGTCCGGAACGGCAGGAGGCTGCCTCCCCCTCCACATGGATCTCCACCCGGCTAGTGCTGCCAGCGGGCGTACACGTTGCACAACACGCACAGCCGGCAGCATGGCCCCCCTTCCATCTGTAGGGGTGGGATTTGGAGTACAAGCCCATACCTGCAGGCATGTGCACACGCAAGCTTCTTAAACCCCTCTTGGGACAATTCTTGGGAAGAGTTGAGACTTTGGCAGGGGGTCCTCAGTTCAGTTCCCTACCCAATGACGCAGGGCTGGAGACTTCGATTCACTTCGATGGTCGTCATACTGGCATCAGCATAGTGGGGAGCATGGAGGAGGGTTTGCCCACCTTTTGGAGCCTAATCGACAAGGGATTGATGCACCTGCCACTGCTGTGCTCCTACTGTGGTCTCCTCCTAGTTCCAGAGCCCCTGAGCCAGCGCATGTTGGTTATCATGTTGGACATGAGGTCGGGCTCCTCGCACATCGCGCACTATCCATCGCGTTAAACAGGGACTCACTGCTACTGGGTCAACGTACATCAAGTCCGCAGGCTCGGTAGGGTCGTATACCCGGCAACATGCCCAACCGGCTCAGCGTGTGCCTCAGCGCAGCCGCTCTCCGAACGCTTCAATCCGCGTGTGAATCTGTGCAGAAATGAGTCCGGAAAAGACCGTTGTCTCTTATCGTTAGGGGGGTTGGTGGTTCAATGGGAGGCGTAGCCAGACCCGGTCACATCACATCTTTAAGCCATCATATTCAGTCATATGACCAATTCCTCAGCAAGTCATATGATCGGTCGCGCCCTAGTCCCCATGCTTGAACCATGCAGCATACGAGCATCTCTCCCGATGCACCGTCTCAGGCAGTCTAGGGTCTCCCTCTAACCCAACCCAACGCCCCGGCGGGGGTGACCAGATGGCTAGGGTGACGAGGCCGACAGGGCCCGTTCTAAGCCCTAGCCTTCTCACGGTGATGCCTTGTGGCCGACAGTCTCAGTGCCCGCCACTTCAGTGCCCTTGCGGCCGGCTCAGTGTTGCACGTGGTTCTCCCCACGGTTTCGGCCTGGGCGCAGAAAGCCACGGGAACCGCACGCTGCGGGCTAGAGGCGTGGGCCAAGCGGCTGGTGAGGTCGCGGGGTCCAAAGGCTCCCGAAACAGCGGGGCCGAAAATCCAAGGTGTGTCGCGTGGGAAATCCTGTCGCGTAGCACGTTGCGCAGCGAGACGTGGTATCAAGATGAAGCGTGTAGTCTTGAGGGAAGCTGAGAAATGAAAGCTTTAACTTGTTGACTGGCCCACCACCCGCAGGTCCGCGAAGAGGTCGACAAAAAGCTGTGTAGCAGCGGTCCCTTGTCCCTCGCTGTTCTACCCCGGTGCTAGGCTGGAGCTATGGTTCTGGGCAGGAGTAGTTGTGTGCTAAGCAGCTGTGCTACAGAGCAGCTGTGGTGCTGGGCAGCAGTACTTCAGAGCAGCTGTGAGGCAAGGCAGGAGCAGCTGTGCTACAGAGCAGCTGTGGTGCTGGGCAGCTGTGCTATAGAGCAGATGTGGTGCTGGGCAGTCAAACGGTCCAGTGTGGCCTTTAAAAGGCTGCACGCTACACAAACCTACCATTCATCCTAGCTGAGTGTCTGGATTGTTACAACATGGCGCTTAGGATTGATTGCACAAGCAAGGAACACAGTTTTACGCTGTGCCTGCCTGGCAGATTCAATGGCGGTTACAACACTGTTAGTGGCAACAGTAGTGTAGGTGCCGACAGTACTGTAGGCACCTACAGTACTGTTTGGGTGCTCGCGAGGTACCCTGATAGTAATGTAGGCACCTACAATACTGTAGCATGGCCGTATCTCGCCAACCATGCAAATTGAGGAGTTTTCGTTTCCACCACTGACCTTACATGTCGACTTATGATCAGAGCCTCCCAACTCTCTTGAAAGAGGGTGTGTCCTTTACACGAGGTTTATTTCTCGCTCAGGATGCCGATTGCGCATCGAAGCACACCAGTGTGTAGAGGACTCGCTTGGTTACACGTAATGCCTGTTCTCAGCTCTATTGAATGTGTACATGATGCGCTACCTGGGCGTGAACCTGGCATACATTTTGTGGGCAGATATCACCATGCACGCCTCCTCCACCCTCGACCTTCCTAATGATGCCTTGATGACGCATACGCAAGTATGTGTGCAATCGCGCTTTGTGTTGCGATGGCCGGAACCGCGAGTTTGAAACCTAAGAAGCTGAAATGCTTCTTTAACGCACCCACACCACTGCTAATGCTGCGATTAGGACAGCTGCATACTTCTTAGCATCGATTAGCTTTCACTCGTCATTTGTGTCGCTCGCGCTGTCACGCGTAAGACGGAGTAGTTGTCTGCTCTAGCGGTTCAACAAGACACTATGTGCACCCTTCACCTTTGATTATAGTGGACTATCTGACCTGATAGTCAAACTGACCGCGGGACTCTTCATACTCAAGCCTTTTCTGCTCGTTTCGCTGTCTACGCCCCGTATTCGTTGTAGCCAGAGCATGTGTGCAGATGCGCAGTCTTCGTTCTGTCGCTAAAGCGGTTTCAGTCATCACCACCGGTTCGGTCCACGGTGCTAACACCAACTGTCAAATGCATTCCCACTCCCACCTGGCCCGACTCGCACCCCTCTAGACTTCATAGCAAAGCACCCAAGCAACACCACTATTCACATCCACATTGACCACTGTGCTGCCTCTACCAAGATGCCATGGCCTAGGTGCCACTGCCCTTGCCCTCTCATTCAAACGTCCCTGTACTAGCATGGTTAGAGGCAGTAGAGGCGGAGGCAGCTTGCTTCAGCCTTTGCTTTAGCGACAACTTGTGTCATGCATGCCACGACGTGCATACCACATTGGTTGGGTACAATAGATGAGCAACATATACTTGATGGCAAACAACTAGCAAGACTGCAAGCACCCTTCCCAGGCAACTGCAACGTCCAACTGCACTCCCTCCCCGTACCACCAAACCGCACCACCTCATGGCGCACCATCTGGGCGGGCGCAAGGGGGTCAGCAGCCAAGGTGGGCAGGCGGGGGCCAGCAGCTGGGACGGCAATACAACACCACTTTGCCACTGGTGATGGTGCAACCATCCATCTGGATATGGATTGCTGGCGCTTGTCTCAATAGGCCTGCGCATGCGCACACACATACACACACACAATTCAGCTCAACTACACCTCAACCTTGACATAATGGAACACCATGAAAGGAGTATAATATGAACAACATTGAACAACAGCAAGGTTACTCTGGAACTACCCCATGGTAACACCACATGGCAACACCCCATGGTACTCACCCTCGAATGTGCGTTGGATGTCGCAAGTGAGCATCAGCTGGTGGCGACGTACTGTGGAAGGCCCAGCTTGAGGTTGAGGTGGGGCATCAGGGAACTCTGCAGCTTATTACTATCACTTGCAAGGCAAGCACCTCGTTCTCAGACTGCTGCAACGCTTGCTGGGACTGGTGCAATCGCTCTTGGCACACTTGCAGGTCGGTGGCGGTGCGCATGTTGACACTCTGGCATGAGCGAAGCTGAGATCTGGCCTCTTCAAGTTTTGCCTCTGTGGCAGCAGCTGCCTCTGTGGCAGCAGTTGCCTCTGTGGCAGCAGCTGACTCTGTGGCAGCAGCTGCCTCTGTGGCAGCAGACATAAGAACTTGCTGTTGTTGAGCTGCTGCCACAAGAGCAAGCTGGCGAGCACGATTGGCCCTACCAGCCTTGGTGCGTTTGCTGAGACCACCCATAGGGTGGCTGGCTGAGCTTGGGTCAGATTAGGGTGGGCGGTAGGTGGAGCCGGGCTAGGAGGTGGTGGTGATCGGCGTAGTGGTGGTTGTGGTGGTGGCGGCTGAGATTGGGTAAACCCTCACCATGCTGTTGAGGGTCAGCTATGCACGAAGTTGCCTACCATGTTGTTGAGGGTTAGCTATGCATAAGGTGGTTGTAACTGTAAGGTGGGGACTTAAGGCTGAGGATGCCAACATGGGTGTAGAGATTAGGAGGGGGTGGTGGTAGGCACATGGTGTAGGGCAGGGTTGGGCAGTAACTTACCAGCAGGTTGGTGAAGGGAGAGGGGGCTTGCTCTTTGCTGCAGGGTAGGGGAGGGAGAGGGCTGCAATGTCAGGGGGGGGGGGGTGGAGGGGGAGGGGAAACGTAGGAGGGCTGGGCTGAGCTGGGCTGGATGGTGGTGGCAGGCTAGGAGGTGGTGGTGGTGGTGGTGGTAGTGGTGGTGGAGGTGTTGCCAGAGATTGGGTAAGAGGGCTCCTGCAACAGTAGACAAAGATGTTGTTGGGGGTAGCTATGCACGAAGTGGATAACTTCCTGTTTACTTATGCTTTGTCTACATTGAGAGCGGTAGCAAGGGCGGGTCATTCTGCTTCATACGACATACCCATCAACAGCAACATAGCAAGCTTGGTGTAGGCTGCACACCTTGAAATGGAAGGTACATCTAAGCTTTAGGGTCATCAACGGGTATGCCTCCACAGAAGTAGAACTGGGCGCGCGTCTACATCCAGGAAACACTGTCGGGTTAATTGAGCCGGGAGGAATCACAAGCGCCGGCTGTACTTGCTTTCAGAGCGTTAGGAGGCAACCACGGTATTGCGAAGCACTCCCACAGCTGACTTGCGCTGCGCGATGTGGTGAGAGCGACCGGCTGATTGGTGGGCGCACTTTTTCGTTTACGGGGTTCCTGGCATTACGGGCGTATAGAAGACTAAGCGGTCATCGCATGCCGCACGGTGCTACGTTAATCGCACACGTCTCGGCACCGGAATGTCCATGACATGGTTGTGTAAAAGGTTTTATCAGAGTTGGGAGGGTCTGACTTATGACTATGTGCCAAGTGTCAAGCCGTGAATCTAAAAAATGTTGTTACTTATTTGCCTGTGTGGAGGCGTGTAGACAATGCCGGTCCGTGGCTTCAACAACGTCTTAGCCGCCCGTCTCTCCACACTCGCCCAGGCCTGCCCACCGCCCAACACGAGAACAATAGACGCGTGTCAACTCGCAAGGCTGTTTGCGTACTCCGCATAACTGGTCACCCTCCACGCCCTGTCCAACAGATGCGCGCGTTGCAGTACAAGGTCCACCTTCTGCTCATCGATGATGCGCACCAGCGCAGCCTGCGTTTCCGTGACCTCGTCCCGCCTGCCGGGCCCGCTAGCATAACGATGGTTAGGTTGCGACCGAGCTTGCGGCCTGCCGTGCGCCTGCTCAGGAGCGACCACCGCGGCGCCAGGCTCTAGGAGCGTGACATGACAAGGCGAGAGGCCGTGTCGTCGGAACCGGGCATGCACCTCCGCCCCCGTCATCTGCATCGATAGCCACGCGCACAAGCAGCCATTGCACACGACACAGGCTGCGCGACACCACCAAATTACGCCCTGGCTCGCGGCCCTGAAAGTGTGGAAAACACACATCCGGGACAAGCTCACGGGGCCGCTGTTCCCATGCCCTGACACATCCGAGGAAGTTGTGTGAAAGTCGCGCCTCCCACCTATACCTCTCCCTCTCCGACACAGCTCTGACCTCCACCCTGCCCTTGGGGGACCCCCTGCAGCCAGCCGCCCAGCCACCCACCGCCTTGTCGATGCCTGAGACATGGAACCATGAGGGGCGCTGTGGCAGGGGGTCGGGTCCTGCCAGCTCGCAGTGCTGCAGCCCGTCACAGCGCTGCATGTTCAGCCGCCCCTGCAGCGCACGCAGCGCCTCCAGCCCTGCTGCTGACCCCCCCGCTGCCACCCCACCACCCTGACCTTCCAGGGGCTCAGCTGCAGGCAGAGGGCCGGGGGGAGGGGCTGGGTAGGAGGGGGAAGCCCGGGCTGCGTCCCTGGCTGGGGGGGTGGGGGGAGCCTTGGGGCTGGGGGAGGAGGGAGGCCGCAGCGCCGCCAGCTCCAGCAGCCGGGCGAACACCGCCCCTGTGATGAAGGCGTCATAGCCTGCGGGCCACACAGCAGCAGGCGGCAGATACCAGGGTCAGGGTCAGGGTCAGGGTCAGGGTCAGGGTCAGGGTCAGGGTCAGGGTCAGGGTCAGGGTCAGGGTCAGGGTCAGGGTCAGGGTCAGGGTCAGGGTCAGGGTCAGGGTCAGGGTCAGGGTCAGGGTCAGGGTCAGGGTCAGGGTCAGGGTCAGGGTCAGGGTCAGGGTCAGGGTCAGGGTCAGGGTCAGGGTCAGGGTCAGGGTCAGGGTCAGGGTCAGGGTCAGGGTCAGGGTCAGGGTCAGGGTCAGGGTCAGCAGATTGAGTAGATCCCTGCCCTGGCCCACCCTGTGAAGTCCCCCGGACACTGCAGAGCTGAGGGTTGAGGGTCAGGAGCCACAGTCCCCCTGCAAGCCCACCTCAGGTCCTCCCGCACACCTCACCCCTGCTGGTGGGGCAACACACCCTCCTCCTTCCCTGCGCCTCACCTCAGCCACCTACCCCTGGTATGCCCCCTGGCCCCTCACCACTGCTGCTCCGCCCCCTGAGCACCCAGCCCCTCACCTGCTTCATGCAGCCTGGTGGAAGGGGAGGGGGGCAGGGGGGCAGCAGGAGGGGGGCAGAGCGCCTGGAGGCCAGCAGCCAAAGCCCCCCCCCCCTCCCCCTCCCCCCCCCTCCCCCTCCCCCCCCTCCCCCTCCCCCCCCCTCCCCCTCCCCCTCCCCCCCCCCCCTCCCCCTCCCCCTCCCCCCCCCTCCCCCTCCCCCCCCTCCCCGTCATCAACAACGGCTGGCTTGACCACCCCCACAGCTGCTGCCTCTGCCCCCGCCCTGCTGCTGCTCGCTCCGTTGCCCGCCCCGAAGGGATTTGCTGAGTGGAGTGCAGGGGTGGTGGGGGAGGCAGGGGCGGGTGCCAGCACCTCATACTCCACAAAGCCGGGCGCATGGCGTATGGGGGGCTGCGTGAGGGGCAGGTCCAGCGCTGCCCCCAGCTCAGGGTCCATCAGGGCGGCGTGCAGCTCCTGCAGGGGGGTAGGGGGGCAGGGGGTAGGGGGGCAGGGGGTAGGGGGGCAGGGGGTAGGGGGGCAGGGGGTAGGAGGAGAGTGGTCAGAGGGTACAGGGGTAGGGGGGGGGCAGGGCAGGCAGCTGTGGCACTGCAGGCAGGCGGTAGCAGAGGGGGGCTCAGACCAGCCAGTCCAGGGGCTGTGTCCAGGCCTTGGGGGCGGAGCCCGCCCCCTGCCTGCCCTTGTCCAGCCCCGCTAGCCCTGACCTGCAGGGGCTGCTGGGCCATCTGGGCAACAGGTCGACCCGCCAGTAGCCGGCCTTGGGGGGCGGTGCCGGGGGCCAGCAGGCAGGCCGCCACCGCCTTGGTGTCCCACACCTGGGGGAAGGTCCTGCAGGGGGACGAGGGGGAGGGAGGAAGCTGGACAGAAGGTGGCCGGGGGTTGGGAGACCTCCTACTCCCCCTCCCCCTCCCTGCTCTGGCCTAGCTGCCTTATTTCCCCCCTCACCTGCCCACCAGGTCCTTGTACTCCGGCCAGCTTCCGGGCAGCTCCCCGGCCACCAGGTGGTGCATGAGGTAGGCCAGGTCCAGCTGGGCGTTGTGCAGCACCAGCGGCACCCTGCTGTCGCGCAGCGCCTCCGCCACAAGGGCTGCGCCTGCTGCCTGGTGCACCGCTGCCAGGGGGGCCAGGGGGGTCAGGCAAGGGGGGGAGGCAGGGGAGGGGGTGGGGGGGGAGGCTGGGGGGGTGGACGGGGAGAGGGGTGGCGGCTGGGCTGGCATGACGGTCAGCTGCACTTCCCAGTCTTGCCGCGAGCTGCCTGCTGCTGTGGCCTGACCTGGTGGGGGGGGGCTCCTGCTGCCCCGGGGGGGGGGGCTGGGGCTGTGCAGGGTGGAGGTGAAGGAGGGCAGGTCAGGCCGCCCCTGCAGCTCCAGCCGCAAGCGGTCCTGAGGCAGCAGGGGGCAGCAGGAAGGGGGGGGGCAGCAGGGTACGGGTCAGGGTCAGGGAGGCCACTGGGGTCAGGGGGGCAGGTTGTGGGGGTGGGGTGTGGGTTAGGGCAACTGCCAGGCCACACCAGAGGGTCTTCTACCAGGCCAGCAGGGCCAGCCCAGCTGATCCAAGGCTGCTGTGCGGCCCAGCGCCGTCACACTCACAGCATAACTGACCAACCACCACTTGAACCACATCTGCCCCTGCCCTCCCCCTCCCTCACCACTTCCCCCCCCCACCACCCCTGCACCCCCCAGGCAGCCCACCTCAATAAATGAGGCCAGCAGCTGGCTGGGTGCGGCCAGGCGCAGGCTGCTGCCCCCCAGCCCACCACCACCACCCAGCACTGCCTCCTGCTGCCCCTCCTGCTGCCCCCCACCCAGCCCCTGCGCCTGCTGCCCCTGCCTCAGCTGTCCGGAAGGCTGGGGGCGCTGGCGGCTGAGCCAGGTGCAGGCGCGCTGCTTGGCTGCCGCCACCAGCCTCTGCTCCGAGGGGTTCAGGCCCAGGGCCACGCGGGCCAGGGCGGCACTGCGGCTGGCACTGCGCTGCTGCAGCCGCTGCCGCTGCTGCTGGCCTGCTGCTGGGCTGCCTGGGGAGGGTGGGCTGCGGGGGGGGGTGAGGTCAGCAGGGTCAGCCCCCAACTCCTCATGCAGCTGGGCCAGCAGCGCGTCTGCACACAGCCACCCAGGCAACCGGGGTCAGGGCGGGGGGTAGGGGGCAGGAGCGTGCGCCCCACCTCAGGCCTGCCTGGGCTGCTGCCTGTGTGGGTGGCTGTTGGAGGTTGCGGCTGCCGCCTCACCTCTCTCAGCCAGCGGAATGAAGGGCACGCCCGCCGCCACCCACTGGCCCAGGTCCATGCCCTGGTCGGCCAGGAAGGCCAGGCTGCTGGCCTGGCAGCTGAACACGGGTTCACGGGCCGCACCGCCAGGCACTGCGCCTGGGGGGGCAAGGCAGGGGCCACGGCTGGGTCAGGTGCTGGCGGGGTGGGTGTGCTGGACAAGGGTGCGGGGAAGAGGGGGAGGGGGAGGGAGGGCGGGGAGGGAGGGAGGGGAAGGGGGGAGGGGGGGATGAGGGGCTCACCACTGTGCGGCCACAGCCAGACGTTCCAGGTGCGAGCCAGCCAGTGTCCCCCGCCTGCTGCCTCCTGGGGGGCCTGGACCTGCTGCCCCCCCCCCTGCCCCGGCTGCCAGGGGCTGCTGTGCCCTGAGGGGAGTCCTGGCGGCTGCGCCGGCTGCCAGCTGTAGGCAGTGAGGCCCAGCTGCAGGGGGAGGAACTGGGCCACGGTGGCGCGTATGAAGCTGTACCTGGAGCTGCAGTCGTGCGAGTAGGGGGGCGGGCAGCCGTCACGCCACAACCCTGCAGCATCAGGGGGGAGGGGGGCACCAGGGGGGGGGGGCTAGGTGCCCTGCTGCTGCTGTGCTCTGCTGTCAGGGGGGAGGGCGGTGCAGGGGCTGGTGCGAGGCAGCAGGGGCTGGAAGGAGTGGGGTGACTGCAGGGGTAGCAGCAGCTGCGGTAGGGGAGAGGGGGAGGCCAGGGGGGGGGGGCTGGTGGGCTGGTGTGTGGTGGTGGGGGGGGGGGAGTGTCGCACCCGTCATCTCACAGTCCATGGCACAGAAGTCCGCCGTGTTGATGGCCTCTGCAGCACAGCAGCCGGAGCGTGCTCAGCTTGACAGACTGAGAGGGTGTGGGTGCGGGGTGGGGGGTAGGTGCTTTGAGCTCATGGCTCAAAGGGTTAGGGGCGCTGCCCTGATGGCTGCCAGGAAGTGAGACGAGGTGGTCACTCTAGAGTGGTATGCAGAACAGTGGGAAGTGCGAAGAGGTGGGAACAAGCAGCCTTGAGGACAGTCATGAAGGGCGGGGCAGCAGGTCAAGTCCGAGGGCACCGCCCCCCGGCCACACTGACAGAGGACAGGCAAGGCCAGCCGAGGGTGCCTGAGGGGGCGGAGGGGGGCCCAGGGGGGGGGGCACCCAGACTGCCCCTTGGCTTCCCTCCCTCTGTTCCACCAGCTGCTCTGGACAGCAGCAGGCTGGTGGGCTGTTGCTGGCTGTGTTCAGGCGACCTGCCTGTGATGTCGGGCAGCACGTCCCAGAAGTTCAGGCGCGTCACTTGCTGCGCCTGAGGTGCCAGCACTGGGGCTGGACTGCCTCCACTGGCATCCGCGGCGTTCAAGGGCCTAATGCCTTCCCTGTTGCCCATGCTTGCAACGGCATCCAAGGGTGTTCGGAACCCTGGCCTCGCCTCTGCCCCATCCATTCGCAGCGTGGCTACGCTTGCGTGAGGCGCGAGACGCAGCGTGAGACGCTGCAGCATCGAGGGGCGCAGTTCGCGTCGCCGGCATCCACCTGGACGTGCAGCCCTCATCGACCTCCTGCGATGGTACTCGCTCGGCAGACGGCTACAAACTATTGTTTAAGCAGCGCTTCAAGGAGAAGAGAGAGAAGGGCGAGGGGGTCTTGCTAAGGTTGTAATTTACCTCGCATCCTACACTACCCTGCACCGCCACCAACCCACTGCCTCGCATGGAACACTGTTAGAGTAGCAAAAAGGCTGTTGGGAACATGCAAATTGTTTACCTTGCATGGTACATTAAGGTAGCATGGCGGCGCTATAAGGCTGACTGCGACACACAGCCGAAACACACGCTCTGCCAACTGCATGCATTAAGGTAGCATGGCGGTGACAGTCCAACAAAACTTATTCAACACGGAACAACATGTTGGGCTGTGGGTAATCTCACTCAGCTACTACAAACATGTAACACCCCTCAACTCGCACATGCACAAGATGCACAGAGGGGGTAGTGGATGACGCCATGCATTTCATCTTTAAGTGCACTATCACGAGTTCCATCAGTTCCAGAACAGTAATGAGAACTTGCATGATTTCATGTTGAGCCCATGTGCACCTTTGTTTGTGCACCTTGCTTTGAAGTGCGTTACAGAAAGTCCCGAACCCCTAAAGGGGGAGGGCGGCCAAGCAGCCTAACGGCTGACGGCTTAAGCGGTGTAAGCCACCTATCTGCCATCTGTCCCTAGGTCCCGTCTTAACCCCCCGCCCTCGCAGGCTCCCTGGTCATGGCCTAACGCCATACCTTTGCAATTGCAATGCAGAGCACATCAAAAGGTGCTATCACAACATCCGTCCGCCCCTACTCACCACCCCAACCACGATGACGCCATGCTAAACACTGAAACCATGTCTGCCGCTGTGCAGGCAGCATGCACGGTGTCTACTTGATCACGTGCCTACTTGATTACACGCGGAATGCTTCAATGACGCTCAGCAATGCCCACTGCGTTAGCTTACTCTCAGCATGGCGGCAGCTCTCTGCATGGCAGCTGTCGGCCTTGTTGCTGGCCACATCACCAAGGACACCCGCCTGTTCTCAACCCTTCCCTAACCTCTCAAACGCTTGCTCTGCAGCCTTAAGCCACGTCCTCAAGGTAGTTCCATGCAGGTACTTCCATGCCCATGCAAACCCAAGCAAGCATGCATGCACACATATTATCTGAAAGGAAGTATTACAATGCAAGCGTCAAAGAACAAGCCCCACGCTCTGCCTGATGATAATCACGGCCGCCCGACCATGCTGCCCTGGCTGCGGTCAGTGGCCTGGAATACAAAACAATACGGGTCAGCCCCTGATTTACCCAGCAGCACCTGCTGCAGCCGCCTGCCTGCCTGCCTGTCAGCCTGTCATGCTACCGTACAAGCAATGGCAGCCCGCAACACATGCAGCCTGAAACAAATTAGCTCAATATGGGCAGCCCCACACAGCCTCGCAGACCACCCCCCTACCTCACCACCCCCCCACACACCACTGGCAATGATGACAATCACTCCTGCATATAGCCATATACCACTAGACTCACACCACTGTAATCACCCGTCCTCTGCCTGCTCGCCTCAGCTCACCACAGCCCAGCCCAGGCCAGCCAGCAAGCAAGGGACATGCAGTGGGCTGTAGCCGCGCACTGCACCTCACCATCTCCAGCACACCACTTACCACGCCAACAACTGCTCAGGGCAGGGGCAGGGAAGAGGCATCTCCCTGCCCCTGCCCCTGCCGCTTGCCCTGCCCCCCCCCCGCCCCTGCCTCTTGCCCCCCCCCCGCCCCTGCCTCTTGCCCCCCCCCCGCCCCTGCCTCTTGCCCCCCCCACCCCCGCCCCTGCCACTGGCCCCCTCTGCCCCTGCCTGCTACTCTCAGGCCGCTCAGGCCCTGGCTGCTGCGACGCTGTCCCCGGGCGGCCTGGCTGCTGCCGACATTGTGTAAGGCGGCAGCGCCCTCATGCCCAGCAGCTTCAGGGGGGCGGCCAACAGGCCCCCTGCCTTGCCCTGCTCAGAGGCCTCAGGGGAGGGGTCGGCCTTCACCACGCTGTGCTCGACCACATGGCTCACCAGGCCACCGCCTGCAGCCCAGCAGCCAACACACCAACCACCTTGCAACCGCCAGCTCACAACGGCCACCTCTCACCTCTCATTGACCTCTCATTGCAGCCAGGCCCCTACCCCTCCCCCCTGCCCCTGGCTCCCCCCCGCCCCTGCCCCTGTCCCTGGCACTGCCCTGGTCCTTACCCTACCCTGGTCCTGGCCCTACCCCTGACACTATTCTGCCCGTGCCCCCCCCCTACCTCTGCCTACCTGCTGCCGCCAGCCTGCCCCTCCTGCTAGCCTCACAGGCCCCTACACTGGGCTGCTGACCAGCTCCATGCCAGGCTGTGAGGGGGGTACCCCTTTCCCATCCCTTGCAGCCACTCAGCCGCGACCCAGGTCATGCAGCCAGGGCGGCTGTGTGGCCTTGCTGTGAGGCTGGGACATAGAAGGGCCGTGAGGGTGGCGTGATGAGCAGTGTGCCAGGCCAAGGTACATCAGGCTGCCCACCTTGGCGCTGTGAGGCCTTGCTGCCCAGCATGTTGGGCCGGGGCCGCTGCAGCCAGGCAGGCGGCCGGGCCTGACGCAGCGCAGCGGGCCAGGAGTACAGCGTGTCAAACAGGTCGCCCACGGCCAGGGAGTAAAGCGTGCCCACCTGCACATCCCACCACCACCACCATCACCACCACCACCACCACCACCACCATCACCACCACCACCACCACCACCACCACCTTGCTGACCTTGTTGACTTACAGCGGCTGCAGCCCTGTTGCCAGTGACCCAGTGAGCAGCAGGCGGGCCTGACAGGCTGAGGGGCGCAGGGTGCCTGGCTGGCGGCAGCAGCTGGTCAGGGGGTAGTGGGCGACAGGGGCTGGGTCAGGGCCAGAGGGAGAGCGGCAATGGGGGTAAGAGTGGGGGTGAGAGTGAGGGTGAGGAGTGGGTGGGCCCGCAGGGAGGGTGAGGGGCGTGTGGGGGAGGGGGAGCATGAGGTCCAGGGCATGGCAGCGGGTGCCCAGGTCCTGGTCCTGGCTGTATTCCCCCCTGGCTGCTGCTGTGCACCAAGGCCTGGGCCAGGGCTGGGGGCCACTCACAAAGAAGCCGCCGCCGATGATGTTGCCGATGGTTGCCGGGATGAGGTTGTGCACGATGACCTGGCCCACGGTGCGCCCTCAGCAGGGCCAGGGAGAACAGGAACTGCAGGGGGGAGGGGGGGGGGGGGGGGGAGGGGGGAGGGGGGAGAGGCTAAGGGGGTGGAGGCTCAGGGCAGTGGGTGTGGCTGGAGGCTCATGGCTAGGCTAGGCTAGGCCGCCACACCCACAGTGCGACCCCCAGGTTAGTGCTGGGTGCACCTGGTCAGTGCTGGCTGGCAGGTTGGCAGCAGGCAGCTGGGGCAGGCTGGCATCAGCTTCAGGGGCAGCAGCAGCCGAGGCAGCAGCAGGGGGCGCGGGGGCCTGACCTGGTTGGCAATGCAGTGCTCCCCACCAATAGCCACGAAGGCCATGATGGGCAGGAAGATGCCGACGGCCTTCCCAAACACATCCTGACAGCCAGGGCAGCAGCCAGGGCAGCAGCCAGGGCAGCAGCCAGGGCAGCAGCCAGGGCAGCAGCCAGGGCAGCAGCAGCAGTCCAGTCGTCAGCTCCAGCATCCACACAAGGAGGCCCTGCCGCATACAGCCTGGTTCACGGCAGCTGTGTCCCCCCTCCCCCTCCCCCTCCCCCTCCCCCTCCCCCTCCCCCTCCCCCTCCCCCTCCCCCTCCCCCTCCCCCTCCCCTCCCCCTCCCCCTCCCCTCCCCTCCCCTCCCCCTCCCCCTCCCCCTCCCCCCTCCCCCTCCCCCTCCCCCTTCCCCTCCCCCCTCCCCCCCTCCCTCTCCCCGGCCATACCTGCGCAGCGTTGGCTATCCATATGGCCAGGTTGACCAGCCAGTTGGCCAGCACGCCCTTCATGAGGCAGACTGAGAAGGGGTACGCCACCTGAAGGGGGGGCAGCAGGGGTCAGGGGATGGGGGGGGGCAGTAGGGCAGACGGGAAGGCAGGAGGGGGCGGCTGATGGGCAGGAGGGGGCGGCTGAGGAGCAGGGGGGGGCCAGGGGGTCACCTAATGGGCAGGGGGGGGGCCCACCTTGTGCTCTGCCAGGTGGATGGTGAACTCCTCCCGACCATGAAAGATCCAAGCCTGGCCACAGGGCAGCAGCAGCAGCAGCAGCAGCGGCAGCAGGGGTGGCAGCAGCAGCAGGGGTGACAGGGCAGGCAGCAGCAGCAGAGTAGGTGGCCAGTCCGCTGCGCAGGGCAGGGCAGCAGCAGCAGCAGCAGCCCCAGCAGCAGCGCCGCCCCACCCCCCTGCCCGCGCCGCCTGCTCACCGCATAGACGATGTTGGCCATGATGATGCTGCCCGCAAGGTTGGCGAACCAGGACAGCACCCAGCACTGCGGGGGTGACAGAGGAGGCGGGCAGGCAGGCGGGCAGGCGGGGGCAGGCAGTAGAGGGGGTCAGACTTGAAGTGGGCCAGCCAGCAGGCAGGCAAGGGGCGGGGGACAAGCATTGGCACATTCATTATGCACCCTGCTAGTCAGACCCCTGCTCGTTGCTTACTGCCCCCCTGCCTGCCTGCCCCGCCCCCCTGCCTGCCCCCCTGCCTGGCCCCCTGCCCGCCTGCCTGGCCCCACCCCCCTGCCTGGCCTCCACCTTGAGGAGGTGCCACCAGCTGCAGCGCCCCTCATGCACTGCCGTCAGCATGTACGCCGTGTTGCTGGTGAACAGGTCAGCGCCCACCTGCAGGGCAACAGCCGCAGGGCACACACTCTCACACATGTGTGACACTGGCCAGGTCACTCAGGTGCTCAGCTTGCTCACACATCACACCCAGATGCGACCATGATGTTGTGGCGGGGTAGCAATGCAGGTAGACAATGACAGGATCAGCATCACTCGGTCACACCCAATGACTCAGATGCAGCAGCTATGTATTTCATGTCAGCAGGGCACCCCTGGGTTAGGCCATGCAGGAGTGCATGGAGCCATGCATGGTGGACGAAGACTGAGGTGGTCAAGGTGGGGCCGGGGGGGTGTCAGGGACGCCTTCAGGCAGGCCAGGACCCACTGCCCCCCCTCCCTGGGTGGCCATCCCCTCGGGTAGGGGGTGAACGATTTGTGCCTCCTCCCCCTGGGGTCCTTGGTGGCCAGTCAGGGTGCCTGTGGAGAGGGCTGGGGGGGCCAGGGCGCTGGCCTGCCCTTGCTGCCCAGCAGGCAGCAGCCTGCCCCCCCCACCCTGTACTAAGTCAGCCACGCCTTGCCGCTGAGTCCTGCAGGCAGCTGAGCAGCGGAGCCTACAGCCAGCGCCACCGCCCCCACCCACCCCCCGGGCTGCCAGGCTGTGCGCTGGGGTCTGGGGTGGGGGGGTCAGGCTGCAACAGCTGGCGGCAGCAGCGGGCTCAGCAGCGCAATGGCACCCACCACACAGATCATGAAGAGGCCCAGGGGGAAGCCGAAGGCGCCGTAGATCAGGCTTTGCAGGCCCGGGTTGGATGCCTGGATCTGGGGGATCTGCAGGGCCAGGCAGCAGGGGGGAGAGGGGGCAGGGGCGGCACCAGGCAGAGCGTGGGCGGGGGCTGGCCACAGGGCAGGGTAGGTAGCTGCTGTTGGGCCTGGACCAGGTCAGCCCAGCAGCAGGCAGGCAGGGCTCCAGCAGCAGGCGGCAGGCAGTAGAGGGCGGCAGCAGCGACAGGCAGCAGGCAGCAGCGGTGGAGCGACTGCACGGCTTGTCAGGCCTGACTGGAGGCCACCCTCCAGTCACAGTGACATCACACCCAGCGCCCAGTAAGTCTCACACGTCTCACCCTCACACATCACACTGTATACTCCCCCCTGCTCCACAGGTCAGCATGTGCGTCTCCTGTGGCCCCTGCCCCTGCCCCTGCCCCTGCCCCTGCCTGCCGGCTCCCACCTGGCCCCCAATGACCATGCAGACGGTGAAGGAGAAGCCAATGTAGAAGGCGGCAATGAGGCCCATCACCACCTGCAGCCAGGCAGCAGCAGGCAGCCCCCCTGCTGTCTTGCTCACCCTGTTGCCTGGAAGGAGGGTTAGGAGGTTAGGTGGAAGGGTTAGGTAGAAGGAGGGGGCGGGCAGCAGGCAAGGTGGTGGCGGGCAGCAGGCGCGTGGGGGCCAGCAGAGGGGGCCAGCAGGGGGGGCTGCGGTCTATGGGTCTGGCAGCATTGAGGGTGCTGTGGGGCTGGCGGCTGTCAACAAGCAGTCAGCCCAACCGCTGGCGGCATAGGGGTCAGGGGTCAGGGGTTCCCTTAGGGGAGGCCCCCCTGCCTGCCCCCCTCCTTGTACCCCACAGCCAGTCAGGCAGGCAGCTGTAGGCCCAGGGGGTCAGGGGTCAGGGGTCAGGGGTCAGCCCCACCTGCTTGTCGAAGCGCCACTTGGACTTGAGCTCCCCTGCACCAGTCAGTCAGTGAGTCAGTGAGTGAGTGAGTCAGTGAGTGAGTCAGTGAGTCAGTCAGTCAGTGAGTCAGCAAGTCAGTCAGTGAGTCAGTGAGTCAGTCAGTGAGTCAGGCAGGCGAGTCACCTGGTGCAGGGCGGGCAGCGGTGTCAGGCTGCAGGGGTGGGTGGGCTGGTGTCAGGCTGCGAGTGTGATGTGTGATGTGTCAAGTCAGGGTGCAGAGGGGCAGGTCAGGGCCAGCTCTCGGGGAAGACCAACAGAAGGCCGCTGACAGCACCAACTCCCCCTGCACTCGACTGCGCTCGTGTAAGGGCATGCCGGACAGTGCCTGCCCCCTTCCCCCCTGCCCCTCATGCTCTGCTGCTGCTCCTACTGCTGCTGCTGCTCCTGCTGCTCCTGCTGCTGACCCTTTAGACCCCTTCCCTACCAGTGCTGAGTGCGCTTGTAGGCATGCATGTCAGCTAGCCTGCTGCAAGCCAGCAGCGCAGGGAGGCAGCAGCGCAGGGGGGCAGCAGCGCAGGGAGCGGCATCACCTGCCGCCACGATGTGCTCGTACAGCTCCTTTGGCACCAGGCACAGCTTGACAGACACCTCGTGCGCATGGTTGGCCTGGCCCGCCACACTGCGAGCGCAGGAGCAGGCAAGCGCAGGGCACACAGCCCACTGCCGGTCCTTGCAGCAGCCAGCCAGTGAGCCAACAACAGAGCATGATAGCATGTTGTGGGGTGCAAGCATCTACCAGTTTGACCCACCTCCTGCCAGGCCTGGCCCCTGCCCCCTGGGAGGTCACGGATGCAGCCGTGCAGCGATGTGGGCCAACGGGCTGGCAGTAGGCCGGTGAGCCTCACCTGTGGCAAGCCTCTGCAACTCTGAGCGTGATGCGGCTCGGCTTGCAGTCTCGCTCCGTGACTTCGAGGACTACTTGGTCAGGTACGTCTGAACATTCAAGGCGCGCGAAGGCGAGGGTGAGGAGCGTGTGCAGAATGAGGCGACGGTGTCGGAGAAGTAAGGCTCTCACCATCTAACCTCGCCATAACTACGCGCTGGAGAGATGAAGGCTAACTGAACGAATGGCAGTAGGCGCTGTTGTGGTCGAGCTTTACGGTAACGGTGCACCTAGCACTACGAGGGATAGGAATGCTGCGTGTTTAGAGCGGCAATGCGGGCGATAAAACCAGCTATGGGCTCGCCATATCAAAGTGCTCGCCATGCATTCCGACACCAACCATGTAAATAGTCGCGCTCACGAGGCAGCTTAAGTAGACCGCCCCCTTTCATTACCCCTTGGCGTGATCAAAGTTGCTACTACTACTGCTTAAGTGTAGGATTCACCTGCCGAGCCTCTCACCGCACGATGGGGCTTCATCACAAATGCAATGCGGACACTGAGAACTACAACCTGAGTTCGCAGCAAACCTACTGACGCTGTTGCCATGCCTGCACATGAGCTGTTGGTAGAGCAAAGCGAAGGCAAAAGCAACATATAATCGGCGGTGATGCAGTGTCAAGGAGCAGTACTCAGCTTGTCACAACAAAATGCGTCACCTGACATAAGGCGTGATGGCATTTACTTAGCAAAGCTTGCATTTGTAGCTGAAGTTGAAATGTTGAGTTGTTACATGAGGCCAGCATGATAGTTGCTGCGAATGCTTGCATGGGAAAAACCATAGACTGCATGCGAACGCATTGTGAACGCTTGAGGGTATATGAGGGCTAGACAGTGATGGGTAATACAAGATACGTGTATCGATACCGATACGTATTTTTTGTATAATACAAGAATACACGTATCGTATTAAAAAAATACAAGTGCCGGCCGGCAAGTTGCGTCGATGCCTTAGAAGCAGCTGCTGGCTGCTGCCACAACTAGAGTCCGCGCTAAATCAATGCCGCGCGGGGCTAAAGCCATCGGCCTGCTCCCGGAGCAGCCGGTCGCATGTGCCGGCTTTACATGCAAGGACATCAAAGTTGGGAGGCCCTGACTTTCCGACGTCGCCGTCCTGCCCAGACATCAAGGACAGGCTGCGGGACTGGCTGCGCTGCTCCTAGCTGCTCCTTTCCCGCGTGACATGTTGCCTCTGTATCGCTGTATTGTATCGATACAAAAAATACACGTTTTTTCTTGTATTTTCTTGTATTTCCTGTATCGATACATGTATTACCCATCACTGGGGCTAGATGAGATGGCTGCGGTAGCTTGAGAAACTCCAGTTCATCCTATCTTCAAGCGGAAGGAGTCTCAGCAAGCCCATGTAGTCAGACCCTCCCAACTCTGACAAAGTCATTGACACCTTGTCATGGATGTCCCGGTTCCGGGACGTGTGCGTTTAGCGTAGCACCGTCTGGCATGTCATTAGCCAGATTTTCTGTCAACGAAAAAGTGCGACCGCCGATCAGCCGGTCGCTCTCTCAACATCGCACAGCGCAAATGCAATGTGGAGGTGCTTCGCAATGACATAATGGACTCCTGACTCAAAGGGCAAGTACAACCGGCGCTTGCGATTCCTCCCGGCTGAATCAACCCGAGAGTGTTTCCTGGATGTAGACGCGCACCTGATTCTACTTCTGTGGAGGCTTACTCGTTGATGGTCCTTCCACTTCGAGGTAAACACTGACTGTGCAAGCATGTGCAGCCTACACTAAGCTTGCTATGTTGCTGGTGATGAGTGTTGTTGATGACCGCTCTCAATGTAGACAAAGTTTAGGTAACTAGGAACATCGTGCATAACCCGGTTTGTTAACCCAAAGCTAACATGGGTTAACCAAGGGAGGAAAGTTAACAAATTGTTAACACGACCGCCAGGTCGCGCTCCGCAGTCGCGATGGAAGGCAAAGCAACCGCGACCCCCAATGTTCGAACCAATGCACACACGCAGCCTTTCCGCGGCAAAGCTATACGCAGAGCTACTGTGCTCGGCCGGTGTTTCACTATGATGTAACTCTGCTTGGAGCAGGCCATGGCTGGTCGGCTGTAGCTTTGGGGGTTGGCTGTAGCGACTTTGTGTTCGACTTCATATATGGTGACGAACAAGGACGCTATTGTCCCGTTAGCTAGGGTGGTGGCGGGGATGATGGCGGCAGGCATCGCAGGCGAAAATGCATCGTGCAAGTGCGTCGTGCAAGTGCGTCGTGCAAGTCAGGCTAATCAGGCTAACTAGTCAAGCACTCTCCGCACTAGCGGGACTAGCTCCGGGTAGCTACAGCTCTCTACGGCGCTACGGGAGGCACATTACAACATCAGCATTATTAAGGTTGTGTGCTTGCTATGCTAGGCGCCATTGGCCGTAATGAACAGCACGCAGCAACAAAAGGACCACAATGGCTGCGCGGCTTGCTCAGCGGCTCAGAGGCTTGCACGCCGGCGCACCACTACCTCTCAGCTCATACATACTAGCCCACGGTTACCCCAATGCTCTCAACGAAGCCCATTACCTGGCTCTGTAGATGTCGGGAGCGTTCTTTGTTGTATATTCGTGTATAGACCTCTAGTAAACCCCCATCGCATTAACAATTTGTTAACCCACGGTAATTGAGTTTTACTCAGTTGTAATCGTTAATAGACCTCGTTTTAAGAATCGTTAACTGCAGCGACCTGGTGTATTAACAAAAAGTGCTCCCAACGAACACGTAACAGCCGGCCAGCACCATCGCAGGGGACAAGAAGCATGACATTGCGCGGCTTCGCCGCGCCAATAGAGCCTCGCCTACGTAAAACTCAATTACACTAGATAATGGAGTCGCCAGGGCCGTTTTCGGCAGTTGAAAAAGGCTCGGTCTCGGCCCTGGCGCGGGGCAGCTCTCGACCTCAGCCAGCGGTCACGTCGCTACGCTCCGTGACCGCTGGCTTCGAACTCGAGCTGCCCCGCGCCAGGGCCTCGGCCTCGCCTTTTTAAACCGCCTAAAACGACCCGCGACACCATTATCTACTACGTAATCGCGCACCTGATTCTACTTCTGTGGAGGCTTACTCGTTGATGGTCCCAAAGCTTAGATATACCTTCCACTTCGAGGTAAACACTGACTGTGCAAACATGTGCAGCTTGCTATGTTGTTGTTGATGAGTATGTCATATGAGTATGAAGCAGTATGAAGCAGAATGACCCGCCCCTGCTACCGCTCTCAATGTAGACAAAGTATAGGTAACCAGGAAGTTAGTCACTGCGTGCAAAGCTTCCCCCCAACACCATCTTTGGCACCTGTTGCAGGAGCCCGCTTACTTAATCACAGCCACCACCACTACCACCACTACCACCACCTCCTAGCCTACCACCACCACCCAGCTCAGCCCTGCCCCCTGTCCCCCCCCCAAATTGAGGACTGACATGTGTCAGCATGTGCAGCCTACACTACGCTGACTATGTTAATGTTTAAGGGAACTCCCCCTTTTGGTGGTTCAATGTTGCCTGGTGTCTGCTTGTGTGACGTGGTTATGCTGTGGCATTGTAGTGGACATGCGCAGGCACATTACAGAGTCAAAGCAGTGTAGTTGCCAGATCATGTGTGAGCAACTTCTCTCACAACAACACATCCGCAGATGGCTCTATTGCGAGCACCTCGCTGACACCAGCCCCTGCATTGCATGATGGCACGGCGACTGCAACGGCCGCTCTCAACCATGCCTTTGTGAAACGTGCCCTCCCCTACGCGTACAATCTCAGCGTGACAGCATGTCTCAGCGTGCGCGCTAGCGATGAAAAACTGTGGGCCCCTTCTGGGTTGTTGCTGGACTCCGGCTCCAGGGCCTCGCTCATCTCCCAAGGGCTGGTGGACTTGCTACGCCCGCTGGTCCACCCCTACCATCTGCCCATCCTGCAAAGCGGGTCACGTCATGCTAGAGGTGGGCCTAACTCTTAACACAGCCCATGCGGCTCGCTCCCGCCACCGCTTCTATGTTGTTGACAACAACCAGCTGCCGTACACCTTCCTCATTGGCATAGAGGTGATGCACCAACACGGCGTCCAAGTCCACCTCCGTGCCCACACCTTCACCTACAGCCCTCAGCTGGCCAGCCTGGGTCAGCTACACCCACGCCACGCCCTGCCCTTGCGGTTTGACAGCAGCAGCTACCCCCATGACGATGACCATGTTTCGGCCACTGCGCATGATGGTTTCCTTTATGCCTGTGTGGCCTGCCCTGCGCAATGCGAAGGGGAGCAAGGCGGCAGCGGTCAGGCCGGCGTAAGCTACTTGGGGGCTCTAGGGGTAGAGCGAATGGCGGTCAGCGCCTCCCCTAGTTGCAGCGTCGCCCCCAGTGTTGCGGAGGCCAACCCCATGTCGGAAAGTCAAGGGTCTTACACGGGGCCCTCGTAGCAAGCCCGGCCACGGCACGGCCAGACCGCAGCGGCCAGCTCGTTCCCTTAAGCACCAAGCGTTGGGTCTAGGAGGTGCTCGTCGCCGCACACGCAGCAGCGGCGCACCGCGGCAACACCCCCCACAGCAGGCAGTGGATGGGCCGTCGCCGGCCAAGAACTCTTCGCTACCATCCGTAAGGGCTGCACCTTGCGCAACATCACGGCCTTGTTGCTCATCCTTTGCGCCTTGCTGCCCACACTGCATGCGTGCCCACCCAACGAGTTGCCAACCGTGGCAGCCCTGCCCGATGCCTACAGCTCTGTCAACATTGAGCACACCCTGCCAGGTGGCCGGCAGCACTTGCCTCCTGATGTCCGCTTCACAAAGCACGTTAAGGGCATGCTGTTGGGGACCCACCGGGGCATGATAACAGCTGAGCATGCCGCCCTGCAGGCAGTTGTAACAGTAGTGTTTGTGGGGTCAGGATGCATGGTCGGCTGAGAGATAAATGTCGGCTGCAGCCGCCAGGCATGCTGAGTTATGCGGCTATTGTTGCCGCTGCGACTGTCTACATACTGTTCGACAGCCTCCGACTCGCGCTGTGGTAGTGCAATGTACTTACATCGTCGAGAATCAGCTCATCCTCAAAACAACTCGCTTCCCAGTCTTAAGTCACTGAGCCAGTCATTCGATCAGCAGTCCACAGAGGTCTCGTAACCAAGCCTCCCTAAGCCTCGAACACTGCAGGATCTCATCATAAGTAAAAAGCAAGTCACACCTCATGGGATCCTGCATTGAGAAAAGAAACAGTAACATACCATTCATCCTAGCTGAGTGTCTGGACTGTTGCACTCTCCCCCACTCCGAAAAGCTACGTCCCGGAGCTTGCTGATATCAGTCAGAATCTTGCGACAACAGGCAAAACAGGCATGCACGGACAGGCAGGCAGAAACATGCTTCATGCTTCATGCAACGGACAAGCAAATGCATGAGCTCCATGTGAACCATGCTAGAACTGTTACAGTTCAACTTCAGACCTGGTATGCATGAGATTTGAATGCGCTTGCAAGTCTTTTTAGCCTTGCATGCGTGAGATGTGACTTTCGGTTTACTTAAGCTGAGACCAACCAGGCCTTGGGGGTTATATGGATTGGATTGGGGATCACTGATTTGAGAGCTGAGAAGAATGTAGTTCAAGACTGAGACATGTAAGGAGGGATCCTGGCTACTCGATGTCTGAAGCGCGCGACTTCTAGAGTACGAAAGCATCAGCAACAGCCACTACGCAGCCACTACCACTGTCAGAATAGATTCTGGCCTCCGTCGCCAGCCATGTATACTGCTGCCCCGGCTATACTCTAACATTTGGTTTCCTCGCATCGATCATCAGCCTGTGTTCTTGCCTCACGCAACGCAGTAGTCGAGCTTTTGAGGTACTTCCGGGCAGTACCTCCGGTGCAAGAACGCCGAAGGCTCAAGCTACCATCGCAATGTAATGTTGCCCAGACGCCCAACTCGCTTGCCCAACTCGCAGCGCCGACCTGCAGTGTTTGTACCTGCAGTGTTTCAGATGCCTACCCGCGAAAGCGGTGCCCACCTGCGTTAGCAGTGCTTACCTGCGTTAGCAGTGTTTACCTGCGCAAGCAGTGCTCTACCTGCTGCATGCAGTGCTACCTGCTCTTTGCAGTGAAATCTGGACTCCGTACCTCGCGGGACCTTAGTACCTCGCGGGACCAGCCCATTGCTTAGCTTCACTTCGCAGCCCAAGTTCGACACGCAGCCCAAGACAGGCGGGCTGGAAGCCTTCGTTTACTTGCAGCCCAGTTACAGTTTGCCAGCAGCCTGCGTGCACCTCCATCAATACCACCACCACCCTCACGATACGTTGACATTGTAAAGCCAGCCATGTTTAATTGGCTGTGTCTTAGCTTCTACCAGTCCATTAGGGCACACAGTCTGGCCGAAGCACCAACCACGGTACCATCATAGCCATCAGCACAGTATCAAACCATTTCTGGTCACTGGCTCAACAACCTGAGCACACCACCATCAGCCCCACCACCACCCTTTCTCCAGTTACGTTGACACTCGTTGTAAACACTACCAACGCCAGGCATACACGTCGACCTATTGCTGGGTTATCATCATCAGGTAAAACCATGAGCCTCAGACCACAGAACATACCACCAGCCATGTTACAAGGCTGTGTCTCCACCTTCCATTGTTACCTGGCACGCTGCCTTAACATTCACGGCCAGGTCGGGATCAAACCTCCTACCACAGTTACACACCACTGATCACAGTCCACTGGCTCAATCTACCATCAGGCCAACCCATCAGGCCAACCCACAACCCAAGGCATCAATTATCACGGTTACAATCATCGAAGGCCACATCAACCTACATTATTGCAGAGCTCAGTCATCAGCCACAGAGACGACACCCAGCATAGCTCTAGCTACAGCCTACACTCCTGCATTCCTTGCAGAGAACATCATACACAACATGGCAGCAGAGCTACACAGCCCAGCAGCCTGCCCACAAAAACAAGCCGCATAGCGTCACACAGCATGCGCACATCCTGGCAGCCTGAGGTAGCACACCTGAGGTAGCACACAAACACTCCGGGCATTCCATTGGCCCCAAACACTCCGGGCATTCCATTGGCCCCAAACACTCCAGGCATTCCGACTGCCACGGGAACGGAGTCGCTCTCCGCACCCCATCCTCAACTGCACATCGATGAGCAATCAGCGACTGCAGATCCACAGTACCAGCGCCTCCTAGCGGCTGCACTGGCTGGCAACACACGCCAGTTTCAAATCCAGGGAAACCTCATGTACCACATTGGACGGGGGACTCGCCGGCTTTACATCCCGGTGGGACCCATGCGCACCGCCCTACTCCGTGAAGCACATGACATCCCCATCTCCGGACATCTCGGTAGGGACAAAACCTACGCATCAGTTCACAACTACGTCCGCACCCGCACACACTGCCAACACAACCAGACCAACCGGTCTTCTATATCCCCTCCCTATTCCTCAGCACCGCTGGGAACATGTCAGCATGGACCTCATTACTCAGCTGCCTTCCACTGCAGCTGGACACGATGCCATCTTTGTCTTCGTCTCACACAATCACAACAACAACCATCTCATACTATCACCATCTTCTCTTACTATCTTCTCGTGCTACCACTATCTTTGCTTTCTTATGCTTCTCTCCATTCGGCTCATTTCCTGGACGATTTCTGGACGATGTCTTCACCGTCAGCTGACAAGCTCTACTGTGGACACCGAGACTACATCAAGACCTTTAGCTCGTGCTCTCTTGCATGAAACTTGCAGGAGATTTGCATGAGGTTTGCATGATTGCTTGTTTGCATGTAGCCTGTGCATGTCTGCTTTTCACTTGCCTGCTTGCTCTGTGATCGCATGACTGTTTTTCCCAGACACTGGAAGCTCCGGGACGTAGCTTTTTGGAGTGGGGGAGAGTGTTACAGTTCAACTTCAGACCTGGTATGCATGAGATTTGAATGCGCTTGCAAGTCTTTTTAGCCTTGCATGCGTGAGATGTGACTTTCGGTTTACTTAAGCTGAGACCAACCAGGCCTTGGGGGTTTTATGGATTGGATTGGGGATCACTGATTTGAGAGCTGAGAAGAATGTAGTTCAAGACTGAGACATGTAAGGAGGGATCCTGGCTACTCGATGTCTGAAGCGCGCGACTTCTAGAGTACGAAAGCATCAGCAACAGCCACTACGCAGCCACTACCACTGTCAGAATAGATTCTGGCCTCCGTCGCCAGCCATGTATACTGCTGCCCCGGCTATACTCTAACAAGAACTAAGAAATCAGAGTCTTGAGCTGACCGGTGTCTCGTTCTCCTCCTCCTCCTCCAAAGCTGACCAAAGAAACCATCGTGACAGAAACTGAGAAACAGAAGATGTGGTAGCTATGTTCAGCGCAGGTTGCAATGGGTGATCGGTCCATGCCGGCTGCATAGTGCTAGAACAGAGTTGGTGGGATGTAGACAGACATATGCCTTGTCCCTAACCAAAGTGGATGGTCGCGGGGTCATGTGCTTGGTTGCAGTCATGCCCATGTGATGCAGGTCGGTGCGCATGGGAGTTATATGGCTCCCCCGGCTCTGCTGTAGTAACTGGCATGTTAGCCAGCCAGTGCAGCCGTAAGGAGACGCTGGTACTGTGCACTTTGAGGTCACTTGAGGTGCAAGGCTGCGAAGCTCAAGAGCCTAGGCGTATGTGCCCGATCGATTGGATGCAGAGGTGTGTGTGCCTGACTGCATAGTGTGTGGCCCATGCATGAGTTAACATGAGAGAAGCAGTACGGCAACTGCAACCCTAGGCAAATGCATGATCGCTTTGCCCCGTGCCGTTGTGCGCTACCTCAGGGGACACCTGGGCTGCTCGATTGTGCGTTACCTCAGGGGACACCTGGGCTGCTTGATTGTGCGCTACCTCAGGGGACACCTGGGCTGCTTGATTGTGCGCTTCCTCAGGGGGCACCTAAGCTGCTTGATTGTGCGTCGGCTGTGCGGCTAACGACTTGTTTGTAATGGTAGGCTGCTGGCTAGGGAGCTTTGCTGCCATGATGTGTGGATGCTACCTCAGGCAGAACCTGGGCTGTGAGAGTGTGCGCATGTCGTGCAACTATGCGGCTTGAGTGTGATGGCAGGCTGCAGGGTGAGCTGCCATGGTGTAAGAAGGTGCCCTAATCTCTGCAAGGAATACAGGAGTGTAGGCTGTAGGTGATGTCTCTGTGGCTGAAGCCAGCAGGATGCATGAAGCTAGAGCTGTGCTATGTGCCGTCTCTGTGGCTGATGCCAACAGGTTGTGGAGTGGCAGTGCGACCGTACTGTGAGGTCTCGCCTAATGCGGGATGTGCAACGATGCGACTGTGCTGCAGGTGCGGTGCGAGGACAGCTTACTGCGTCTTCGCCTCCTAAAAAAACATCCGAGCTCTCCGCTGTGGGGCTCCACTGTGCGGGTTGTGCTGCAAGTGTGTCGACCGAGTCTAACAAGAGCGATGTCGACAGAAGAACTGTGCGCTAGAGAAGCAGCTATGTGTGGCGTGATTGGTGCTGGGCTGAGCTGAGAGTGCATGCCTAAAGACGTCAAGATATGACTACTGGGCTGGCCCCCATGCCACTGTGCCCTGCTTGTCGTGTCTATCAGCTTGAGACTATGCCTGGTAGGCTGGGTGCTTTGCCAACTGCATGTTATGACTGTCTGCAGGCTGGTGCACTGCAAGGTACTGATCTCTGCTTGTGCAGGCTGATGTTGGTTGTGATTACCAGCTGGGTGTGCTTGGGTAGGCAGGTACGCTTGTTGGTGGTGCAATGCATCTCTGCTTAGGGCAGGAGTGCACCTGTGTTTGTTCCATGCTTATGGGCTGGGAGTTGTGTTCTCTGCTTGGACAGGTTGATTGTGTTAATGAAACTCTGGTAGGCCTGACTGATTGGGTCTCAGCAAGGTGCTGGATGTATGGTTGATAGTGATCATGCTCTGCGTGGGGCAGGCTATGTTGAGACTCTGCTAAGAGCAGGTTGTATGTGTAGGGTTGGCTGCAATGTTACAGGTTTGCAACACGACTCTTGCAAGCTGGTGCTCTGCAAGGCTATGCTCTCTGCCTAGTGCAGGCTGTGGTGTAACTCTGCTTAGACCTGCAGTTTGGCTGCAGATTCACAGGTTTAGTGATAACTAGTTCGCTAAGCTCCCGTTAGATGGGGTGGTGGCGGGGATGATGGTGGCAAGCAGCGCACGTGTAAATGTGCAAGGCAAGCTAAGCAATCCTCCGCGTCAGCGGGACAAAGCAAGGACTAGCTAAGCTCTCCGTGTAAGCGGGTAAAGCAAGCCTGCGAAATAGCAGTGCAAGCACAGCAGGTACGGCTGCACAACACCTCTGCAGAATCAGCAGGTAACTCTGCAGCAGTAGGCCGCTGGAGCTGGGTTCATCAGCTCCGACTCCGTTGGCACCTCCGAATCAGTTGGCTCGGGTGTCACTGCGCACAGGTCCATACGATCGAACAATTGCGGAAACCAAGTGTAACAGTAGTGTTTGTGGGGTCAGGATGCATGGTCGGCTGAGAGATAAATGTCGGCTGCAGCCGCCAGGCATGCTGAGTTATGCGGCTATTGTTGCCGCTGCGACTGTCTACATACTGTTCGACAGCCTCCGACTCGCGCTGTGGTAGTGCAATGTACTTACATCGTCGAGAATCAGCTCATCCTCAAAACAACTCGCTTCCCAGTCTTAAGTCACTGAGCCAGTCATTCGATCAGCAGTCCACAGAGGTCTCGTAACCAAGCCTCCCTAAGCCTCGAACACTGCAGGATCTCATCATAAGTAAAAAGCAAGTCACACCTCATGGGATCCTGCATTGAGAAAAGAAACAGTAACATACCATTCATCCTAGCTGAGTGTCTGGACTGTTGCAGCAGTGGTAGAGGGCCATGATATCGCTTTCTCTTACAGTCTGTCTGATCTTCTCGGGTACCACGTGCCCCGCCCCCCCACATTCTCGATCTCATTGAAGCTTGGGTGCAGGCTTGCCTTTTGCGCTCGAGCTTGCTCAGAGGCACTCAGCTCATGGAGGTGCTTGTTGAGCAGTGCTTCCACACCACCAAGGAACTTGTTCATGATGTTCCTTGCATTTCGCAGACAACTCTCAAAAGAGTTGATCTTGTCCTGTAGCGCGACTTTATCGCCTTCCACCACGTTGTAGCTGTGCTATAAGGACTCAATCTGCCCCTCCAGCTCACGGAAGCGCGCTTGGCTGTGCGCATTGCCCGTGCGCAGCTCTTTCTGAGCTCTCTCGCGCAGGGTGCGCTCGAGTTGCGTCCGGCGCTGTGCCGCTACCAGCTCGTTTGCTCCGGCATCAAGCTCGGCAGCTCATGTCGCAGTTGCTGCTGTTGTGCAGCTGTTCACCTCGATCTTGAGCCGGGCGATGTCTTGACGCAAAGAAGTGCGCATTGCACTGGCTTTTGCCTCCTCCTTAGCCTGTTTAGTAGTAAGGAATGGGAGCGAGAGTAGCTCCTAAAGCCGGGCTGTGACCTGCACCAGGTCACTAGACGCAGTCTGCAGCTGCGTTGTTGCGCTGGTGAAGCGCTCCCTCATCAGACGGGTGTGCTCAAGTAGCTCTGGACTTTTCGGTTGGCAGCAACTGAGAGGTTTTCTCTGCACGATACACGAAGCTGCTACGCGAACGCTCTACACGACTGAACAATGCATCTGAATTAAGCCCGAATGATAAGTGGAACGACGAGAAGTCAACGGCCGACGTTAAGTCGGAAGAAGCTCTGAACGTGGCCTACCATGGTCTCAGCAAGCTGTCCGGTAAGACAACACGAGCAGCGACACTTGTAATCTTGACCTTTTTCACCCTGCTGCAGCTGACCCATTGCTGCAACACAACCTCTGGGTACAAGAGCACAGCGCACCTGCATGACTCCGATCGCTCCCACTGCAGTCCTACACAGGGTGAAGATTACTGGAAATGCCAAAACAGTCAAGAAAAGACGCAACACCGCGACCAGCAGAAAGACATCAGGTGTACTGCCCTGACTTACCCTGCCCTAGCCAGCCCTGGGCAACAATGCCCACTCATGATTGCACTGCCAAACCCTGCGTTGACCTGCCTGCATACCAACCCAACGCACGACACACAGCCAAAGGGAACCCCCCTGCGGCCTGTCTTGATGTTGCAACAGCCAGCTTCCACCATGCCAAAGGGCGCCCCCCTACGGCCAGCACTTACCATGCCAAAGGGCGCCCCCCTACGGCCAGCACTTACCATGCCAAAGGGCGCCCCCCTACGGCCAGCACTTACCATGCCAAAGGGCGCCCCCCTACGGCCAGCACTTACCATGCCAAAGGGCGCCCCCCTACGGCCAGCACTTACCATGCCAAAGGGCGCCCCCCTACGGCCAGCACTTACCATGCCAAAGGGCGCCCCCCTACGGCCAGCACTTACCATGCCAAAGGGCGCCCCCCTACGGCCAGCACTTACCATGCCAAAGGGCGCCCCCCTACGGCCAGCACTTACCATGCCAAAGGGCGCCCCCCTACGGCCAGCACTTACCATGCCAAAGGGCGCCCCCCTACGGCCAGCACTTACCATGCCAAAGGGCGCCCCCCTACGGCCAGCACTTACCATGCCAAAGGGCGCCCCCCTACAGCCAGCACTTACCATGCCAAAGGGCGCCCCCCTACGGCCAGCACTTACCATGCCAAAGGGCGCCCCCCTACGGCCAGCACTTACCATGCCAAAGGGCGCCCCCCTACGGCAAGCACTTACCATGCCAAAGGGCGCCCCCCTACGGCCAGCACTTACCATGCCAAAGGGCGCCCCCCTACGGCCAGCACTTACCATGCCAAAGGGCGCCCCCCTACGGCCAGTTACCACTATGCCAAAGGGTGCCATTCATGATTGGCCCGCAGCGGCGCAACCACATGCCCTGTGCCTCACCATGCAGGCTGG
This sequence comes from Haematococcus lacustris, assembly GCA_030144725.1. NCBI lineage: Eukaryota > Viridiplantae > Chlorophyta > Chlorophyceae > Chlamydomonadales > Haematococcaceae > Haematococcus > Haematococcus lacustris. Next base: position 145,564 of record JASKMD010000011.1, read on the forward strand.
TGAGGCAGGCGGAGTACAGCCAACCCACCGCATGCCAGAAGCGCACGCTCCAGCCACGAACGACACGCTTGCCATGACGCAGCCCCGTGCCCAATGCCCCACCATGCAGGCTGGTGAGGCAGGCGGAGCACAGCCAGCCCACCGCATGCCAGAAGCGCACGCCCCAGCCACGAACGACACGCTTGCCATGACACAGCCCCGTGCTCAATGCTCCACCAAGCAGACCGGTGAGGCTGGCAACACACAGCCAGCCTACCTCATGCCAGCAGCGCATGCCCCAGCCATGCACAACATGCCTGCCATGACGCAGCCCCGTATTCAATGCCCCACCATGCAGGCCGGTGAGGCAGGCGGAGCACACCACGTACCAGCAGAGCACGCTCCAGCCATACACGCTGGCACCATGCAGCCTTATGAAGCACAGCCAGTTAAGGAGCAAACAGGGAGGCACCATTCATGCATGCTGATGGATACCAGCAGAGAGGGTGGCACGGCTGCTGACAAGACCTACATTACACTGGTTTTATATAAGGATGCCTTCCATGACATGAAACAAGCCTACTTGCAATGGAAGGTCATGCATTGTTTATTCATAGCAGTAGCCTGTGCATGGTGGTGGATCCATCACCATGCAACACTTCACCTCACTCCGACAATCTCTCAGCCCATCGCTCAGACCATCTCTCAGTCCCAAAACTGCTTGCGAAGGCATTGCAAAAGGCTGCAAAGATGGAGAGCCATTTCCACTACATCGGCCCTCGTCAATTTCCTGTACATAGACGGGACCATCGATAGACACACCGCCATACTTAAGCTCACAGTCTGCATGCACACCTGGACTACACAAGGCCACTACACTGTGACGGTAGGCAAGTCCTCAGTAATCGTTCATCACTACAACACCACTCTCCAACGCCACACTATCTACAGACTCACCATCTTAGACAAACAACGATGCCCTACCAACGCCATCCCCATGGGCCACCTTAAGACCGCCATCGAATGGCTGGGCACTCTGAGCACGAGCTACTGCGCCATGGCAATCACATACATTGCATGGCTCCTACTTGCATGCGGGGACGTTGAAGCCAACCCGGGACCCAACACACACTACGTCCAGCAAGTGGGTAGCAGCACATGCCAAGCCGACTCCCTTAACAACATCGCGGGACGGAAATGGGTCAGCATCGACGATATCGACACCTTTTACGAACAAAGGCTCACACAGCTCAACACACCGGACGAATTTAAAGCCTGGCAAATGGCAAGAGGCGCAGAAGGCTACGACGATGGAGTAATAGACCTGTACCTCACATCTAAGTACGGCCTGATGGCGACAAGCGTCGCTGATTTAAGACGACCCCAAGACTGGACTAAAGACAGCCTCAATAGTCTAGCACAGCGCCACGAAACGACCGCATTCCTATGCAAAAGACTGGGCCACAGCATGGCCATGACAAGCCTCAATGGGAAATGGTCACTCAAGGACTCCCTAGAACCAGCACCCACTCCCCTGGCACGCATCGCA
>JASKMD010000011.1:147591-215911 GCA_030144725.1 Haematococcus lacustris
GGGGCTGGCGGCAGGGTGAGGGGTGGAGCACAGCGGCTAGGGCCGCAAGGGGCAGCCCCAACCCCAGGGCCTGCTGCACCGGCTGCGACAGGGCCATGTGCAGCAGCAGCAAGCAGCAGCAGCAGCGGCAGCAGCAGGAGGGGGTGGGGGGGGGGTGGCGGTGCATCGAGGGCCATGGGGGCTTGGGTGGGGAGAGGGGAGGGGCGGCGGGCGGGTGCAGCGGCTGTGGGGTGCGGCAGGGTGGCGGTGACGCGCCACAGCGCCGCCTCCACCACACAAGCCGCCCCCTGGGCGGTGAGGGCGGCCTCCAGCAGCAGCAGCAGCCGCTGGCCGCTGAGGGCAGGCGCCTGCAGGCAGCGCAGCAGCCACAGGTGAGCAGGCGGGGGCTGGCAGGTGGACAGCGCCCCAGGCAGCCACTACGCCACGTCATTGGGGCCGCCACTGGCGCTGAGGGACCCGGGACAGCTAGCTGGAGAACACCCCCCCATCACTGCGGGTGCTGCCACTGCTAGTCCCATCCAAACGTCTCCCTCCTCCTCCTCCTCCTCCTCCTCCTCCTCCTCTCTATGCTCCCTTCTCCCCTGCTGACCTCTTCTACCCCGCACCTAATCTCTTCCTGCCCCCTTGTCCCTCCGCTCAACAAGCACACACGCACACATGCACGACAGGCAGGCTGGCCCAGGACTGGGCCTGGCAGGAGGGTGATGCGAAACAGCCTGCCCCCCCTGCCCCCCCTGCCCCCCCTGCCCCCCCCTGCCCCCCCTGCCCCCCCTGCCCCCCCTGCCCCCCCTGCCCCCCCTGCCCCCCCTGCCGCCTGTGTCCCAGACCTTGAGCTGGAAGGAGGTGGCCCGCGAGGGCAGCAGGGCCCGGGGGGCAGGGGCCGGCGCCCCCCTGCCCGGGGCCGCGCTGCGGACCTGTGCCGCCCCCCCCCTGCGCGCGGCCTCAGGCTCCTGGGCAGGGGCAGTGGGGGGGCGTGCAGTGCGGGAGGCTGCGCTCCAGGTGGCGGGGGGGCGGGGCAGCGGCACGTTGGCCAGCTCCCTGTCCACCGCAAAGGACCAGGCAATGGCCCAGCGGGAAGTCTTGCCCTGCAGCCGGGTGGGGGACAGGGGGACAGGGGGAAAGGGGGAGAGGGGGAGGGCAGCGCGGTGGTGGGGGTAGGGGGGGTGAGGGGGGAGAGAAGGCGCAGGGGCAGGGGACAGGGAGAGGCAGGGGGGGGGGCAGCGAGGCCGCTGCAATGCCTGGGTTAAACTAGGCCCCCGCCTTGTCCCCTTGGGTTCGGTTAAGAGGGTTCGGTTAGAGAGGGTGGGGTGAGCCTTAGGTGCCCCAGGCCCCCTCACCACTTGCCTCATTATATCTCAAGTCTACAGCCCATCCTCCAAGGGTGCTTGTTGGTTACGTTGGCGATTGGTTGGTTGTGGGGTCCCTGCCTTGGCTTGCAGCCACCCCTATCACCAAGGCCATCATGAGGGCAGGGGGGGCAGGGGCCTGGTGCATCAGGGCTCTGACGCTGCCCTGCCTGGAGTGTCCACCCCCCCTCCGGTCACGCTCATGAGTTGAGCCGGTTTGGACCCCCTGGCTGCCCTGGCTGCTGCCTAGCGCTCCCTCACCCTCACCTCAGGGCAGCACAGCCCGGCAGCAGCCACCTCCCCCCCTGGCGCCCCTTGCTGTCCTGCCACCCTGGTGGCAACCACCTCCCTCACCTTCCCTCCTCCTGCCCCCCCCCCCTCCTCCCCTCGCCTCCTCCCCCCCTCCTCCCCCCCTCCTCCCCCCCTCCTCCCCCCACCCCCTGTTCCTGCGGCCGTCCCCCTCACCTGCGCCAGCTCAGTGGTGCGTATGGCCCGTGACGTGGCGCGCGTGCAGCTCCCTGCGCAGCGCCTTGAGCGTGGCCTTCTTGCCCACCATGCTGCTGTACCTGCAGCCGGCAGCGCACGGCCAGGGGCGGCAGATCAGGGCGGTGGACAGCGCTGCGGGGGGCTGCAGGCAGGGCACAGCGCAGGCAGGTGACAGGCACAGCCAGGCACAGGCAACAGGCTTGGGTGAGCAATGTGGTGAGGGGGGCGGGGGTGGGGGGCGGGGGGGCGGGAGGGGCGGGGGCGGGGGGGCGGGGGAGGGGGGGGAGGGGGAGGGGGAGGGGGCGGGGGTGGGGGCGGGGGCGGGGGCGGGGGGGTGGGGGAGGGGGTGGGGGAGGGGGTGGGGGAGGGGGTGGGGGAGGGGGTGGGGGAGGGGTGGGGGAGGGGGTGGGGGAGGGGGTGGGGGAGGGGGTGGGGGAGGGGGTGGGGGAGGGGGTGGGGGAGGGGTGGGGGAGGGGGGGTGGGGGAGGGGGGTGGGGGAGGAGGGGCTGGGGGGAGGGGGTGGGGGGGGAGGGGTGGGGGAGGGGGGTGGGGGGAGGGGGTGGGGGGAGGGGGTGGGGGAGGGGGGTGGGGGAGGGGGTGGGGGAGGGGGTGGGGGGGAGGGGGAGGGGGGTGGGGAGGGGGGAGGGGGAGGGGGGAGGGGGAGGGGGGAGGGGGAGGGGGTGGGGAGGGGGGAGGGGGAGGGGGGTGGGGGAGGGGAGGGGGAGGGGGAGGGGGAGGGGGAGGGGGAGGGGGGAGGGCAGCAGGTGGGGCAGCAAGGCAGCAGCACAGCACTTGGGGGCCGGACAGCCCTGCCAGGGTGAGGTCCCCTGACCTCCCTGACCCCCTACCCCCTGGAGCCTGGAGCCCCTATGAGCTCCCCCCTGCCTAGTGCCCGCATTGCCTGACCTGGGCAGCTGCCCGGAGGCTGAGCCCGGTCATCAACACGCCAGGAGCGCTATCTAGCAGCACACCCCCTCCGCCTGTGCCTGCGCCTCTGCCCTGACAGGGCCTGACAGGGCAGGGACTAGGCCTGGCAGCACAAGGCTTGGCAAGGGGCGGGGCGAGGTGTGACCAGGCGCCGGGTCAGACCAGGGCAGCGCAGCACCAAGGTGGCATTGAGGCGGGCGAGTCAGGCAGGGCCAGCCAGGTAGACCCACCCACCAGTGCACCCTGCTGCCCAGTCTCACGCTGTCCTCAAGCATCCCTGCACAAGGGTAGGGGCAGGAGGGGGGCAGGGGGGGGTTAGAGGCAGGAGGAGGGCAAGGGGGGGGGGGGGGAGGGGCAGGAGGGGGGCAAAGAGAGGGGGGTAGGGGGGGGGGGGCAGTAGCTACACCCGCTTCACAATCCAGCCCAGCATGGCCCCCCCCCCCCTGCTCCTACCCCCACGCCCACGCAGCCCCTTTCCCCCGGCCACTTCCCCCTGCCCCCCCCCTTGGGTCACGCACTGAGTACGAAGGCCAGCTCGCCCCCCGGGTAGCAGCTCTCCTCCACCGTCCCCCCACAGGCAGTGCCCGGGTTGCTGCTCGCCTCCTGCACCACGGCACCACCACAGCAGCCCTCCTGACCCTCCCTCACCCTCCCTCACCCCTGGCAGTGACCCATACAGCCAACTGAGCTCACTGACTACAAATGATGGACAGCCAAGCAGCCAGTGCCACCTGTCCCTCACCCCTGCCCCCCTGGGGCCCCCCTGCCCCCCTGGGCCCCCCTGCCCCCCTGGGCCCCCCTGCCCCCCTGGGCCTTGTCTGCCCCGGCGCTGCCCTGGCCTGACCTCCATGGACTCAAAGAATGGCGGGTTGCACACTGTGAAGTCGAAGGTGGTGTGCGGCTGGGTGAAGGCCGGGGGCAGGATGCCGCCTGGGTCCCCCTCCTCGGGCTGCAGGGCAGAGGGGCAGGCGGGGCGGCGGGACAGGGGCAGGCAGGGGGGGGGAGAGGGGGGCACAGGGAGGCAGGCAGGGGGTGAGGAGCAGGGGAGGCAGGGGGGGCAGGCAGCAGGAGGGTTGGAAGGGGGGGGAAAGAGGGGAAGAGCAGGGTTAGGGTTAAGGTTAGGGTCAGGGGAGGAAGGGATGAAGAGGGATGAGAGGGGAAGGAGAGGAAGAGGTGGGGTGCTTCAGTTAGGGCGCAGTTCCCCAACCACCGCTGCCCTCCCCCCCCCTGGAACCCACTTCCTGAGCGCCCCCCCCCCCTCCCGACCCCTTCCCCCCCTTGCCCCTCCCTCTGCTCACTCTGCTGTGTGACTGCTGCACTTGCAGCAGGGCCGCCAGCTGCGGGTTGCTGTCCCTGTTCTTGTGCGCCCAGCGCAGCGCCACCTGCGTCACGTCCAGGCCGGTCATGTGCCAGCCGTACAGCGCCGCCCCCAGCAGGCAGTAGATCAGGCTGGCGCCGCAACCCACGTCCAGGCCACGCACCAGCGCTGCAGCACCAGGCAGCACCAGGCAGTAACAGCAGCAGCAGGTAGCTGGGGGCAGCCACACCAAGCAGCAGCAGCAGTAGGCAGCAGCAAGCTGGCTGCAGCGCAGCTTCTGCCCATCTGCTCTGTTAACGTCATCCTATCACTCTCAGTCCCTCTGCCTCACACTATTGACCCACCCCCTCACACTTTCTGCTCTCACTTTGTGGTGTAGGCCGTTGTGGGGAGGACAGTTGAAGCAGGTCGTTGACCCAGTGCAGGTAGTTGCAGCGGTTGGTCACGGTAGGCACCAAGTGGCCCTCTGGCAGCCACCAGGTCAAGCCAAAGTGAGCGTGCAGCAGGCAGGCGGTCAGCTGCCGCGTAGCTTCCCAGCTGGTCCAGTCAAAGCTGGCTCGGCCGCCTGCGTGCGGGCAGCAGGCAGGGATGCGCAGCAGCAGGGTGCCGGCAGCAGGCCCATGTCAGGCAGGAAGGGGCTCACAGAGCGCCTCCACCCTCACCACCTACTCTCCCCCCCCTCCACACACCTCCTCTCACACACCCTCTCACACTCACTGTCGTGGTCCAGCTCTGCCCCCCTGGCCCTGGCCAATGGTCCCACCCCCGGGACCATCACACCCCCCCCACCCCCTGTCAGCCCCCCCCAGCAGCCTACAGCCCGGCCCGGCCCCCTCTGCGCCAGCAGTCCCTGCCCCACCCCACCTGCCCCCCTCCCCTGCTGCCTGGTCTGAGGGTTAGGCACACCCACCCCGCCCCACCCCATTGCACCGCCCCCCCACCTGCCCCAGCCCCCCCACCGCCCCAGCCCCCCCACCTGCCCCACTCGGCAGGCGCAGGTGCTGCCGCAGCTCCGGGTACTGCGCCGCCAGCGCCACGAAGTCAGGCTCGTCCAGCGCAAACACGTTGGCGGGGTGCATCCGCGCGTTGCCCGCACGCCCGCCCCGCACCACCGCCCTGCCCGCTGCAGCGGGTGGGACGCCGGGGTGCAGCATGTGGGGGTTGGGGGGGTGGGTGGGCTGGGGGGGCAGCTGGGGGGGCTCCAGCCCCAACATGTCGACGCTGGCCCCCGCATCCTGGACCCCCGCCTGGCCCCCCTCCGCCTGCTGCTGTTGCCCGGGCTGCATGCGGTGCCTGCCAGCTGGCAGCGTGTGTGTTTGATGGTGCGGGTGGCTGTGCGCATGAGGGTAGGCGGAGGGGCTGGAGGCAAGGGTGGGCAGCAGGCTCAAGTCCTGGCCTTGCACCGGCTGCAGCAGCTGGCTGGGCTGCAGGTCGGGGTCGTGCTCGCCCTGGTGCCAGCTGGCAGGCGCTGGCTGCTTGCTGCGGCCTGCCCCTGACCGCCCCCTGCTGCGTTGGTGCGGGCCTGCCCAGCTGCTGGCAGGAGGCGGGGCGAGGCTGGTGCGTGCGGGGGGCTGCTGCACCTCCTCCTCCTCCCCGCCTGCGATGCGCACCCCTGACATGCCGCCCGTGAAGCTGCTGCTCACCTCGTCGCCCTCCTCCACCTCCTCGCCACCACTGCTGTCATGGCAGCCCCCCATGGCACCTGTGACCTGCATGGCAGCCACAACCCTCTGGGCCGCATGGGCCAGCAGCTGGCGCTGCCGGCTGGGGCTGGGGCCAGGGTCATGGGGTAGGCAGGGCTGGTTGACCTCCCCTGGGTCAGGGAGGCCAGGGGTGCAGGTCTGGTCCAGCATTTCACTGCCCCCCTGCAGGCAGCTGGAGGGGGCGGGGGAGTGCTGCGCCGCACGCTTGTTGCGCTGAGCTGGCCCTGCCCGACACCCCAGCCCCCCAGGCCCCTGCAGCCCTGCCCTGTCAGCTGCCGCCCCTGCCCCTGTGTCGCCCCCTAGCAGCTCGGCCTGCCCCAACAGCATCCCCAATGCCTGCGCGCGGGCTGCTGCGGCAGAGTCAGCTAGGCCGCGCGGGTTGCTGCTGCTGTGGCTGTGCGCTGCAGCCAATGCTGCAGCCAAGATGGCGCGCTCCTCGTCTACATCAAACTGATGCACAGGAGCAGGGGAGGGGCAGCCACTCCGGGGGGGCAGCAGTGCAGGGGATGAGCAGGGCACAGGGGAGCAGCTGGGGCCAGGGCCTGTGGGCGCTGTCTGGGCGCCACAGGCCTCAGGGCTCTCAGTCGTGGCGGGTGACGCTGTCCCAGCCTCAAGTGAAGTGCCAGGATGGGGGTCTTCCACCAAAGCTTCAGTTGCGTGGCTTTCGTGGGAGGTGTCGCTGCTCCCAAACGCCTCGCTGTATGCTGACTCAGTGAACAGCAGCGCCTGCTGCAGCTGCTCCTTCATCTGCAGCACCAGCAGCAGCACCGGCGGGAACGGTAGGGGTTGGGGTAGGGTCATCGGCCTGGAGCCTGCCAGCTGCTCAAGTCAAAAAAACCTCGGCAGCGTCTTCGTCGTGCGGATGGCTGCATAGATGCTGGGTGAGTCGCGCAATCTGAACGCAGCAAAGGACAGCCCGCAGTTGCAGGGTGCAAGCACCGGCTGCTCGCCATCTCGGCCGCGCAGCTGCCTGGGTTGCCACTGACCTGCTCTTTGTAGCCTGCTATTGCGGAGCACAGTTCGGCCTCCATTCCGGGGTAATGTTATCAGCATTCCGGCATTACTGGGTACGAGCTCCCGTGAGTTACGGTGTAGTGGGTCAGGATGGGATGGTGTTCTGTACGCAAACTATGGAATACTCGCATGCACTCTGGAAGATTTTGCGACTGGGGCGACCCTCGTCCCTCCCTCCCATTTGAGTCAGACTACTAGGGACCATCATAGACATCGCTAGGGACCACTCAAAAGCTGGTTATGGAGCTGTGTGGAGTATACCCATGCGCATGGCACATGGCACACGAGTGCCTACCACCTACACCATTGCCTGACCCCTGAGGGCTAATGTCTAGAGTTGGCATGACCTGAATGCACTAATGTATGTTGGTGACAGCTTAAAGCAAGGCCCACACTACTGTGCCACAGCAGGCTGCTGCTGCTGCTGCTGCTGCTGCTGCTGCTGCTGCTGGGCCTTGGGTAGTAGTAGTTGTTGTTACACTAAAAAGGTAGCGCTCGGGTGGAAACAAGCCAACCCCAAAAGGTAAAGACTGAGAAGAGAACAGGTGAGAGGGAAGAAAAGGGGAAAAACCTAGAAGAAACAGAGCTTAGAGAAGGAAGGGGAAGGGAGCTAAAACTTTTAAAAGCAAAAGGTGAGGGGGGAGAGACCTACAAAAGCGGAGGAGCCAGAGAAGCGGAGGAGCTAGAGACACAGAATGTTTGAGCTAGGAGGGCTAGAAAGGAGAGGGGAGTGAAACACGTTAAGAGTCAGTGGGTCTAGGAGGGGTACCCGGGAAAGTGACACAAAGGGATCCGTCTTGAGCAAAAATGAAGGGATGGGGATGGGGGAGGTTCCAGCCAGGAGGGTTGGGATGGGCTAGGGTGAAGTCTTGTAGGTGATGCCAAAAGGTAGTGATGGCAAGCTGACTGGCTGCAGAAATGGGGGAAAGGGTGGATGGAGTGGTCGCTTGAGAGGTAGGGTGATGGGTGAGAGCCCAGAGACGGCGGCGGCCAAGGTCCTTAGCATCAAGGGCTGCCATGCAAACTAGGCTCCAGAGGGAAGGAGGGAAGGTAGGGGTGGGGGGAATGAGGCACCAGAGGGAGGATTGGTGAATTCGGGTGCCGAGGCTGAGGGAGAGCTGTTGGCGATGGGGCAGCTCCAAAAGCTGTGTTGGCGGCTGTGGCGGGGATGGTGAGAGGGGTCGCAAGGGCAAGACCAGGGCGGCTTATCTCGCAGCCGCTTGTAGCCCAGGCCAGGGTACTCCTTGCCCTTAGTTGGTAGAGCTGCCTGGTTTGGCCACCAGCTCCAGCGGGCGCCACCTGCTCTCCCCAATGCGCTGCATGTTCAACGCTGCATTGCAGTCCCTGTCCAGCCACTTGCCTGGCTGTGGTGCTGACTTGGCTTTGGCAGCCTTGCCCTGGGCCTTGCCTTGGGCTGGGTGGGCTCAAGTGCCTGGTCAGCCTCGGTGCGCTTGCTGCGCTTGGCTGGCGTGGGAGTGCTGGGCCCAGGCTTTGAGGCTACTGGCTGTGTGGCCTCCTGGCTGCTGCATGGAGCCGGTGGGGGCTTGCGGGGGGCCACTACCGGGCACCACATTATGCCCCGCACTGGCTGGTCACGCTGCTGGCTCCAGGCTGGACGCAGCAGGCGGAGGTCCACCTGCCCTGTGGGGGGCTTCCAGTCTGCAGGCTTGGTGGGCTGCTCATGATCCAGCTGCTCCTCGTAGGGCTGCTGGCCATCCACTGCTGAGCTGACTCGGGTGGTGCTGTGCTCATCCACAAGCACCACCCTGCCCTGCCGTTGGTCTGTGCCCCAGAGCCAGCACACCACCTTGCAGCAGGCCCGCAGCACCGCACTAGCACCCCAGCCTACCCCAGCCTACCCCGCTTAGGCCAAGGCGCCTGCAAGGTCACTGCTGCATCCAGCCTGGAGCAAATGGCGTGGACTGTTGTGGTGCCTAGCGTCAGGTCAGTGGCTCCGTGCAGCCTGCCTGGGCCCTGCACCCACCGCCCTGAGCCTGCCACAGCTGTCAACCTTGACAAGGGTCAGAAGGGCAAGGATAAGGGGAAGGCCGCAGACGACTTCCCCTTGAAGCCAGACACAAAGCAGGTGGTTGTACAGGGGCACAAGTGCAACGCTGAGTCTGCAGCGCATTGTTGGGAGCAGGCGGCCCCACCTGGAGGCGACGACATGGAGGCAGTGTGCCGTCCTAGCACCAAGCCATGCTCGATTACAAGCGGGCAGCTGCGTTGTAGGAGTTCAGCGGGGCTGATGCCCGTGCTTGGCTAGGAGAAGAGTTGAGGTTGAGTCAACTGTTTGTATGCGTCACCATGCTCCATCACAAGGGAGCAGCTGGTTCATCATCCGCCATAATCCTGGATTGATCATAGCTTTAGTGGCTGTTGCAGACTACGCTGTTGCATTTCAAATTAGCCGTCACGTCATGGGCTTTGTCAAGCTGTTCAATAGTGCCACTGCGTATACAGCTTGACAATGACGGCTGTGGGGTTAGGATCAGTGTTCAAGTGCTACGGTTCAGTGTCGAGGGCTAAGACGTTGGGTAAATTGGTGAGGCACATGGGTTAGAAATATCCTCCTCGAGTATGGGGAGATTGCGTTACAGGAACACCATACCGGGGTTGGCACAGCACACACACCATACGTACTCAGATATAGACAACCCTCCATGCCTAACCTACACTGACACATCCTGATTCAATGTTCTCTCCCAAACAATGCATCATGCAAAAGAAGTCGTACATGAAAACTGAACATTTATGCCTCGGCTAAACATGTTAAAATGCAATGATTCACAATAGTCACAGGTCCAGCAGCCAAGGCCTGCCTGCCAACGGCAAGCCGGCACGTCCGCTTATGCAAGGTCGCATGCTGTTGCAGCTGCTTACATGTTGTCATGGAAGGTCCTGGCAATGACCTCCATCTGCTGCTCCCGAGTCAGCTTGGCAAAGTGCACTGCATAGCCCGACACGCGAATGGTCAGACTGGGGTAGTTCTCAGGGTGCTCCATAGCATCCTGCAGACAATGTAATGTGGCAAGGGGTAAGAGTCAGCTCAGCCAAAGTCAAGCCACGGTTACAGCAATAATGCCACTTATCCCTAAGTGGCCCAGCAGCATATGGGGCAAAGCCAGGGACTATGGAGTCATGGTCCGAAAATACATGCATAGAAACGGTTCAAGCTCTCACCTCAAGCATTGCCCTGTTCAGCACATTGATGTTGACGTGGTGTCCACCCTGCTCAAAGTAGCCGTCCAGCACTGCTGACAGGTTGCGGGCACGATCCTGAGGTCCACCTTTACCCAGCACCTGCAGCCACACCACCACCACATGCTGCGCTTGCACCCACTGCTTTGCTGCACATTTCAGCATGATTTGGTTTATGCAGGCAGCATGATGCTTGCAATACAGCCGCCAGCATGTTACTGACCTGTGGCACCAGGCAGAAGGTGTTGGAAACGCCGTCCAGGCAGGCTGAGTAAGGCACTTTGGCCACTGAGTTCAGTGAGGCTAGGGCACCGCTTGCATCACGGCCGTGCAGGGGGTTGGCACCAGGGGCGAATGGCTGGCCTGCCTTGCGGCCATCAGGCGTTGAGCCAGTCTTCTTACCGTACACCTGTCAGGGGGTGCAGGCCCCATGGTCAGGTGTCAGTGCCGCTGACTGTGACATGCAGGAATGCACACTGCCATGCCACCTACATAAAGGAATGCATCGGGCGGCAGGGGAGGGAGAGGAACAGCCTGTTCAGGGCATGGCACTCACCACATTACTGGTGATGGTGAGCACCGACAGCGTTGGGATGCTGTTGCGGTAGGTGTGCTGCTTGCTCAGCTTCTCGCTGAATGTGGTGGCCACCCAGGTGGCGATCTCATCAGCCTTGTCCTCATCATTGCCATACCTGCACACAGGCCATGGGGCAGCATCAGGCAGGCAGGGGCAGGGCAGGGTGAGGGACCAAGCACCAGGGGCTGTTGCCAGGAGAGCAACCAGGGAGGGAGGTGCCAGGGGTAGCCCTGTGGGCCCTGTGTCTCACTCACTTGGGGAACTCGCCCTCCACCTTGAAGTCCACAGTGATGCCCTTGTCGTTCAGGATGGGGGTCACCTGAGCAGCATATTAGACAATCTGCCCACACATAAGGACATCAAAGGAACCGGCCATTGGTCAAGTATGTAAGGGCTACAGGAATGCACATATTTGCCACTGAAGGGGACAAGTGAGCCAGGTCAAACAGCAAGCTTGCTTCCTGGGTCATATAGCAGGTTAACAGACCACACCAGAAGCAGACAATGACAGCAGCACCAAGACAACCAGGCAACGCAGCCAATAGGCAGCTGTACACTGACCTTGGCATACTTGATTGCTGACAGGGAGTCAGTGACGACTGAGAAGCCTGAGATGCCAAAGGCCAGCAAGCGGCGCACGTGGGTGTCATGCAGCGCCATCTGCAGCCGCTCGTAATTGTACTGCGCAAGCACAGGGGCAAGCAAACACATTTAGGTCCATTCATCCTGCAGGCTACATTTCTTTGGCTGTCAGGTTTAACTCCAGATCACGACAGACTCATCAACTGCAGCTTGGTATCAGCTGCTGACACACATACCTTGTCATGCATGTAGTGAATGACGTTCATGGTGTTGCAGTACATGCCTGCCAGCCACTCCATGCCTGTGCATCACAGGTTTCACCCAAGCCAGAATCAGGTCATCAGCTTAGGTCACACCAGGTCAGGCACGCCTGACAAGGGGTTAGGGTTAGGTGGAGGGCTGGCTGTAACAGCCTGCAAGGCCCTACCTCCCTCCCTGCCTGCCCCTCACCCGCTTCCAGCTTGGCCTTGACCTCCTCAAAGTCCAGTGGCGCCGTCTTGTCGTGCAGCGGGGCAAACTTGGGGCCCACCTGGTCGCCGCTCACCTCATCACGGCCCTGCAGCAGCACCAGCCAGGCAGCAGCGCAAGTCAGCAGACTGGAGTGTAGAGCTAAGCGGCTGACAGCAGCAGGTGAACAGGTAGGCAGGGGGGTAGGTGGTCTCAGGCCTTACCTCGTTCATGACGTAGAGCAGCAGCTTGGGCAGGTTGGCACGTGCGCCAAAGTACTGCATATCCTTGCCAATGCGCATGGCGCTGACGCAGCATGCAATGCCTGCAGTCAAGCAGAGCAGGGTAGGCATAGGGCACAGGCGTCATATCGTACAACAATAAAGCAGGGCAAGAAGCACAACATCTTGCTAAACGTGCCATGCTCACGAGTATCCAGTCACTCACCATAGTCGCAGCCAAACAGCTTGCTCATCATAACATCGCTCTCATACTGGATGCTGCTCGTGTCAATAGACACCTGCAAAGTCATTCAGCCACCCTTGCAAAATGCTGTTAGACAGCAACAGGCATAGGTCGCAAGCAAGCCACATGAGTGGCATACACCAAACCACCGCAGAAAGGGCCACATACAGCCACTTCACAGAACGACAACAATCCAACTACAGGCTGAGGTGAGGGAAGTCAAGGTGAGTAGGGCAAGTGAGCAGAACAGGCAAGGGAGGTCTTACCCGGGCGCAGAACTCCTTGAAGCCCTGGGGCAGGACCTGGTTCCACATAATGGTCATGTTTGGCTCTGGGGCAGGACCCAGGTTGTACAGGGTCTGTCTGCAGCGCCAGGGTCAAGGCCACGATTAGACTTAGACAAACAGCTGATGCTTGCACTGTGGTACTGTGGTGCTAATACCTAACAGGGGGGAAAGCAAGGGAATGCAAAGCAAGCAAAGTGAGGGATGCAAAGCAAGCGAAGAACCAACCCCAATGGACATGAAACAACGAGCCTTGCTACATCCCTTCAATCAAGGAAACGTAGAACCTGACTTCTCAAGTGTGCACAACAGGAACTGTAACCCTATGCTTGCTACGCTTGCTACTTACAACATGCGGAAGCTGGTCTTGGTGACCATAGAAGCGCCTGAGGTGGCAGTTCCGCCCAACACACAGGTCACCCAGGTAGGGTCCCCGGCAAACAGGGCATTGTACTCTGGCGTGCGCAGCTGCCTGCACAGCACACGACAGCAGCAGCAGCAGCATGAGTGGGGGCAGTGCCTGGGTAGAGCAGGTGCAGGGCCAAGAAGGACAAGATCTTGTTGCAAGCTGCAGCAAGCATCACATCCAATGCGCTGACTGGGCCTTGCCTGACAATGCGCAGCTTGATGACAAAGTCGTCGATCAGCTCCTGTGCCTCAGCCTCAGTGATGCGGTTGGCAGCCAGGTCGCGCTCAAAGAAGATGTCCAGGAAGGCGTCAATGCGGCCCATGCTCATGGCAGCGCCGTCCTGGACGCACACAAGGCCAGGCAAGCAGGGAGTGGGGTCAGGGGCCGGCTCAGGGCAGGGGCATTGCACTGCCATACGAGCACACCCGCTTCTACCCATCACCAAGCCACACAGGTTCACACACTGCATGCGCCCCCTCACCCAGCCCTCTTGTTGGCCTGCTGCCTGCCTGCCCCTCACCTGCTCCTTGACTGCCCCCAGGTAGCCGTAGTACAGCCACTGCACAGCCTCCTGGGCGCTCTGGGCTGGCTTGCTCACGTCATGCCCGTAGCTGGCAGCCATCTGCTTCAGCTCGTTCAGAGCGCGGATCTGATCATTCACCTCCTCACGCAACCTGCGGTCAACCAACACACCCACCTAGCAGCAGTCTGAACCAAGCACACAAGCAATGCTCTTGCAGGCAAGCACCTGACTGACTGATTTCTGACTGACCTGAAGCAGGCAGGCAGGCAGGCAGGCGAGCTGAATGTGTGGCCTGACTGACTGACCTGATACGCTCCTCATCCATGACCCCGAGCAGGTTGACCTTCAGGTCCATCTGCTTGGCCTTGATCAGGGCATCCACACCATACAGGGCCACACGCCTGCAGCCACACAGATCAATTAACAGGAGCGTTGTCTCCCGTACCTTGGGCAGCTGGGATCAACTGCAAGAGTGTAGGGGCCTGCCGCCTTGCTTTCTAGCCCTAGCCTTCCAGCCTGTCACCTGTAGTCCCCGATGATGCGGCCACGCCCGTAGCCATCAGGCAGACCGGACAAGATGCCAGACTTGCGCGCCTGGGCAGACAGCCATACCCCCATTACATCAATAACAACAGCTGTCCACAGGAGTGCATTATGAAATTCGCAAAGCATGAGGTCAGACGACCAGCGGGAAAGGCATGACAAGGCCAGGCAGGCTGTAGCTCAGGCTGAGGGACAAGCTGAGGGATATCCTAGCTGACACACTCACCGCTCGCATCTCAGCTGTGTAGGCATCAAACACGCCCTGGTTGTGAGTCTTGCGAATCTGCAGCCAGCAGTCAGCAGCCAGTGCTGGGTTACTCCCAGCAGGTGAGGGGCCAGACCCCGCAGCCAAAAGCGCACAGCCCAGCCCATCTCACTCTGCCATCCCTCTCCCGCCTTACCTTGGTGTACAGCTCCTCCACATGCGGGTCAGCAGTGTAGCCATAGGCCTCCAGGGAGGAGCGCACCATGCCCACTCCGCCCTGTGGCTTGATGGCGCGTTTCAGTGGCGCGTCAGTCTGCAAGGAAATGAAGGGGTAGGCAGCTCAGCTGGCTCGAGTATGTCGGCAGCAGCAGCATAGTAGCTATCCGGTGCTGCCTGCTGCATTGCCTGACCTGCAGGCCCACAATCTTCTCCAGGGCTTGGTCAATGTAGCCGGGGCCAAAGGCAGTGATTGTAGAGGGCTTGCTGGGGTCCACGTCCAGCACACCTGCACACAACACACCATGGTGCAAACGGCAGCTGGCAATGGGCATAGGTGTCTGTGGCTGTGAGAGCATATGCAGAGGCATGGAGCTGCTCTTCTGCTGCAGGGGCATGGAGTGGGAGCGACCCACGGGCGCAAGGCAGGCTGAGAGGCTGTCCCAGAGAGAGGGCCAGGTGACTCACCCTTCTCCAGCTCCTTGTGGATTAGGTGCTCCAGCTCTGACCACAGCTTGGTGGTGCGCTCTGTGGCAGATGCCAGGAAGGACGCATCGCCATCGTAGGGTGTGTAGTTGTCCTCCACAAACCTGCAACCAGGGACGGGCAAGCTAGAGCCAGCTGCAGCCTGGCTCTTACCAACAACTAGCCTAGAAGAAGGGAAGCTGTGTACACCATGCTAAAGGTGCACTTCAAAATAAAGCTAATCTGCCAGGGAGCTGCACAGTTTGAGGACATACAGCTGTTCAAAGCGCACTACCACTATGCGCACTCAAGCAGCTGGGCCTGCTTGCTCTCACTTGCTAACATTGATGCCCACGTCCACTGCAGGCTTGGGCCGGGGATCAGGAATGGTGGCAATTGTGGATTTGTGAATGTCCAACAACGGGTTACAAGGGGGGGCCAGGGAAGGCAACAGGTCAGGAGCAGGCGCGACCACAGCCTGGGAAATGGTTCGCAGGCCTATGCGCTGACACCTTCCCAACCTGCGTGACGGAACACGGGAAGACCGTTCACAGGTAGTGAGTTCCGGAACGAGACTGACGCGCAGAGAGGCATACCTGGGCGCTGCTGACAAGAGTCGCGAGGAACGCTGGCTTGCAGGGGTGACCCTGACATCGAGAAAGGACTTGAGCATCTTGCTGTTCGTTGTATGTAACGAGTGTAAAACTGCACGCAGGTGCGCTTATACAATGGTACAAGCGCGAGCAAGGCATTAAGCAGTGTCGGAGCAAATGAGAGTGAGAAGCTTTGGACCATTTCGGCGAAAGGAATCAAGCTATCAGTCAGCGCGCTACAACCTACCAACGCCTAGAAGCATCCGAAGTATCACGCGCGGCAGTTCAGTTGTCTTCCACACTACAGCTGTCGCCCGAGTTCTTGACGCTACGTAGTTCGCCCAAGCTCTGTTTTGTTCGCTCAAGAGTAGCGACTGACTGCCACAACATACTACACGTGAAATAGTCTTCACGCCCAGACGGTCGCATACAGGATGCTGTCCGGGACCTCGGGCATCTGGCAATCCGCCCTTCGTGTCGCCGGCAGTCGCCGGACGATGCTTGGCCCTGCATGGGCTTACCGACGTGATCGACTTGCTTGTTATGCCCAGAAGGTGTTTACGCCACAGATCAATTGAACACATGCTAACCGTCGCCTGGCCAGCAGGCAGGCATTGATAGACTTGCATAGCCATCTGATCTACATGCAACTAGTGCATGAGGCCAACCTCTCCCGCATGTACCCCGTCCAGGTCATGGACGTGGACGCAGGGTTGCTGCAGCGTGAAGTGCATCACCTGCGTGATGCCTCCAGCACGTACCATGCCTGGGAAGCAGCTGGACGCCAAGGCATCCCAGAAGTCATCGGCAATGTGCACAGCATGGAGAGCTTCACTGCAGTAGATGGTCCTGGGGTAGGTGCAGGGAGTCCCTGGGGGCACAGGCTTCCTTGCAACCTTGCCACAGCAACTTGCGGCACAGGTAGCAGGTGCAGCTGGCAGGCAGGGTGACTTCGCAGTTGTTTCCTGTCAGGGTGAGATGGGTGTTGAAGGCTCACATGCCCTACTGCTGCCCATAGCTGGTACCTGCCCATGCTTGGTTTCAGTATTTTCGTTTCCAACAGGCCAGGCAGCGCAGCCAGTTGCAGGCAGGGCCAGGCTACAGCGTGGAGGTGTCCAGCACCGCACTGAGGATGCGTGGTGTGGCCTGCCCGCAGGTGCGCTTCCTAGTGTTCCTGCAAGGCTGCGCCATGCGCTGCCTCTTCTGCTCCAATCCTGGTGAGAACGGCTAGTGCTGTACAATGGGTTCTGGGCCAAGCCAGCACCCCAGCTCACCCACCCTCCCTGGAACACAGTTACTGCCAGCTGACCCAAGCCAATGCAGGCCAGCACTGCAGAGCAAGGCACAGGGCCTCCAGCCACCTCCTTGGATGCAGGGTGCAATGCAGGAAGCCTCAGTAACTGGCTGTCCCCCCTTCACCTGCCTGCCTGCCTTCCCTTAACCTGCCTGCCTGCCCCCCTACCTGCCTTCCCCTAACCTGCCTGCCTGCCCCCCTGCCTGCCTGCCCACCCATCCTCCTGCATGCCCGCCCGCCTGCCTGCCCGCCCATCCTCCTGCATGCCCGCACGCCCGCCTGCCTGCCTGCACGCCCGCCTGCCTGCCTGCCTGACTGCCTGCCTGCCTGCCTGCTTGCATGTTGTAGATACCTGGGCATTTGAGGGAGCAGGCAAGCATATGAGCTCCAGGGAGCTTGTGGCCAAGATCAAGAAGGTGCGGCTCTGACCACACCTCCTGCCCTGACATGCAGTGGCATGCCATGTTTCAGAGTGTGGGCATCCACTTGCCCTGTCTTTCTTAACTTAAACCTAAACACCCTGGCTGTGCACAATTGTCCATGCATCAGCCACATGCAACAACTCATGATAGCTTTGGTTTACACCCACCCTCCTGCTGTTCACCACCGCCTGCCCCTCCTCCTCCTGGCCTGCCCTGGCTCCACACCATGCTCATGCTGACCCCTTGGCCTCTCCCCAGCCTGCCTGCCAGGCCCTTCCGCTTGCAGGTGGTGCCGTACCTGCGCCCCAATGGTGGCGGTGTGACTGTATCTGGTGGGGAGCCCATGATGCAGCCGCACTTCCTGGCTGCCCTGTTCCAAGAGGTCCATGCACTGGGTCTCACCACATGTGTGGACACCAACGGCCAGGGCACCAAACATGCAAACTGGTGCGCTGCGTCAGGGAGGCTCTGCAGCAGAGCTTGCAGCGGTAGGACTCAGCCCAGCAGCAGCAGGCTACGGCGATGGTCTCGTGGGGTGGGGCAGCAGCGGCATAGACAAGGCTGCGCTCACCAATCCCAATGCTGACTGGGCCTTGGATAGCTGTGCACTCCATGTTCCAGCTGCTATGCTTGCTATGTCAAGCTTTTCTTGGCAGCAGCTGTTGCCGCCCTTGAGACCTAGGGTAGGTGGAGGGAGCAGGCCATGCCCTAGGCGAAAACTCCTCAATGCATGTTGGCTCTGCCAGAGTAGCCTCCTTCTTCTACTTCTTCTTTTTCTTTTTGTCACCCTCAATACTGGCCCCTGCTGCCTTCTGCTGGTGCTCAGGGATGTGGTGTTGCCCCACACTGACTACGTGCTGTTCTGCATCAAGCACCTGGACTCTCGCAAGTACGAGGAGCTGACAGGTGCGTCACAGTCCCAGGACGCAAGTCTTGGGCTGGGCTGGGCAGGGAGCAGCGCGTTGGGTCAATGCAGGCCTTGCTTGGCGCTGGCAGGGTGGGCAGCAGCAGCCGCAGTGGCCTATTGTGCATAGGTGTGGAGGGTCTGGCAAGCACTGTTGCCTTCCAGTCTAAGTCAAGCCGTGTAAGGGGGGTGGCGTTTCTGGCTTTGACCCTGACCCCCTTGGCCCTGTTGCCCTGCTGGGCGCCCTTGCCGTGGGCTGCCCTGTGACTCCTGTGTGTGCTTTGGGGCAGACGGCTAGATGCGAAGGTGTGCGATGCCCTGGCTTGCAGGGCTGCGCCAGGCACCAGCGCTGGCTTTTGCCCGGGAACTGGCTGAGCGCCGCATTCCATGGTGAGTGGCCAGGGGGTAGGGAGGGGTGGGTCAGGGCGCACCTGCCTTCGGCAAGCCTTCTTGGCTGCGTGATGCGCATCCAGACCCACTATATCCACACCCTAGGAGGACATGCAGCTGTCGGCTGCTATCAGTTCACTACCAACATTGCCTTCTGGACCCTTCATTAGGCACCCTGTTGGGTCGGCAATGCTATGCCCCTTTGCCTTAACTCCACCCTCACCCCTCACCCTGCAGCACCTGTACCCGACATGAGCATGTGTGCTAATGCCAAGTGTGGTGATGGGTGCCTCTGCTCTGCTCGCTCCTGTCTTCAGGCTCCACGCTGGCAGTTGGTGTGATGTGCTGTGTGGTGCGTGGTGCATGGTGCAGGCAGTGCCGCTATGTGTATATCCCTGGCTACACAGACGCGCCGCAGGACATTGACCTGCTCATCCAGTTCGCTAAGGAGCAGCCCACTCTGAGGGTCAGCGCCTGGCTGGGCTCCTGCCTGCCCTGCTCAAACTGTGTCAACAGCACACACACCGCCCGCACCCAGCTCTGCCGAGTTCTGACCTCTGCTGAGTCTGTCTTGCATCGCCCAGCCCCCTCTCCCCTCCCCACCCATAACACACTCAGTCCATCCATCCTGGCCTGCACCACCACTGACGCCAGCCCTCCAGCGCCCTGACACCTCCTGTTCCTTCCCTCCTGCTGAAACCCCTGCTCATCCCTGCTTCCACCTTCCCTGCTCCTGCCCTGCCCTACGCTCTCGCACCGCAGTCGATTGAGCTGCTGCCCTACCACCTGCTGGGCAAGAACAAGTGGGAGGCGCTGAAGCTGCAGTACCCCTTGGAGGGCGTGGCGACCCCCTCGCGAGAGAAGGTGCAGCAGGTCATTGACCGCATCCAAGGTGCAGGCATCTCGGTCATCTGCAACAATTGATCTGGCGCAGCTTTTCAGCCACGCCGCATGGACTCACCCGCCTTGTGTGCCCAGTGCCTCCTGCCTCCCTTGAGGGAGCAGCAGTGGCGGCAAGTGACGTGATGCAGTAGGCACTGGTGGCTGGGGTGAGGGTACGTGGGGAGGTTGGCTGGGAGGGCAGGGTCAGCAGTGGCAAGTCACACCAGTATGGCCAGTTTGTGTCTGGGGTTGCAGGCAAGACCTGCGTACTGAAAGCAGCCAGGTGCAGCTGCCAGCGCCACCAGTGCACTGCAGAGCACCAGGCTGGGGTCGAGGGGCAGGGCCACATGGTCAAGCAGGGATGAGGGAGGGTGATGTAGATGGGGTTCATGGTCTTTGGGGGTCCAGTGTGGCTGGAGGCCAGGAGCTGGGAGGCAGCTGGCTCTGCGCTGCTGCTGGACGTCTGCTGCAGCTGCTGAGTAGCCCTGTCAGAGTAGTGTGTTGTAGGGTTAGAGGCAGTGTTGCGGTGGGAGCAGGCCGTACCCCAGGCGGCAGCTGCTCCCTCAATGCACGCGGGTCTCGCTGTAATAGTGCCCTTGCTCTTGTTTTATGAGCAGCGCGAGGATGAGAGGGAACACTGGTTATTAGTGTCACTTATGCCATGTACTGGCTGTAGGAGAATGTAGCAGGATTCAGAATGGGTTAGGGATGACGCACAGGTTAACACTGTGCGGGAGAATGCTGGTATGGTGGTGCTGATGGTAGGGACTGCGCATTAGACTTCTCAGGAATATGAACAGTTTGAGCGTATTGAGCGGGCAATCACACCCCGTATGCATCACGCAGCGTTTCAGGTTTAGAACGTGACCCCCTTTTCTGCACATGTGATTGGACGCATCGTATTGAATTGCACTGCTTAGCACGAAGAATGTGTCGCATCATGTACAAAAACTATGCAAGAAATACAGATTTGGACAGTGTAGAGCTCTATTCTCAGGTGTCGACGACCTGCTCGCGACATACCTCTTCTACAACCTTATCCGCCCGTCTGTACCGATATGATGCACACTGCTCTTCTGTATGCCCTCGCGCTGCATACGTGACGTGGTAGCGCATTCTGACCGACGGGCCAATTGCTGTCACGAGCCACTGCAGGCAGAGCTTATGCGCTGGTTTTACCCCTTGTGCGGTGATTTTGGCCCCTTGTGCACGTAGCCGGCCATGACCTCGCAGACCCCCGCCTGGCTTTGCACAGGGCAGCCATCTAACAATATGCTGGGTGGTTGCTCTCAATCCTAATTAGACACCAGTCATGGGGGAGGCACAACGCTGCAGGCTTTACACCTCCATTTCTTTATTAAAGATTTTTCAGCATCCCTCTTCCAGTCAGGTTAGACAAGCAAGCCAAAAAAGGCCCATTTTTCGGACGGACCTAACTGTCTATTTACACCACCTCATGATGTAAGATTGGCACGCCTTGACGCAGCGCCGCGCACGTTAGCATCGGCTCAGAGGAACAGGCCTATGGTGATCGGCTGGTCCGCGACCCAGTCCAATGTTCGGGGGCCCCGACCAGCACACAACGCCAGGAGCGCTCCATCGCTCTTATTTGCGCCCTAAAGTATGTGTGCTGTTGCGGCGATGTCCTCGGCGATGTCCAGGTGCCTACTGGGTGTCTACAGTGTGTGCTACATGTTGCTTGCTGGGGGCTTGTCTCATGGCCGGGTTGAGGGGGTACGCGGTGAGGCTTTGGGCCTGAAACTTCTTCAGCAGCCAGCTGTACCACACACTCACACCCTGGCGCTGACTTGACCTCATCATGCACCAGTTCGGTCAATGGCGAGTGGTAGTGTGGGACACACTGCCAAAAGCATCAAATGTATGCCAAACGTGCCAAACGCCTTGCAATGCACACCGGGGGGACCACATTGGGCGCTACCACAGATGTTTCATCTTTTGCAAGCGGATTGACATGTCCGCTGGTACTGAATCAGGATAAACATAACTCGCCTCAGATTTCCCATGCCAGGGCCTTTTCGCCCCGAATGATGGCCTCTTCGGCAACCCAATGTAGGAAGAACAAAAGCAATGAAGCTACTCCTGCCGTCGGAGTCGGCGATGGACCTTTCGGTCGATGACAGCCGCACTTGAAGCACTTGAAGCTATGCCCCAGCGCTCGAAGCGAAGCCTTGCTGGGTCCGCTGTAATGGCTGAGCGTATAGCCATTGGTCGTGCTCCATGGACCCGCACTGCTGGCTTCATCGCTAACCAAGCCCAGGCAAGGCCCAGCCCAGCCCAGCCCAGCCCTTTCCCATACCGATGCATGTGGTGTTGCATTGTTGTTGTCTACAAGCAGTGCTGGAAGAGCATGCACGGGAGAAGCAAGACTGGCAGCAGCAGCAGCAGGACTGGCAGCAGCAGCACCAGGACTGGCAGCAGCGGCAGGAGGACTGGCAGCAGCAGCAGCAGCTGATGGAAAAGCAGCTCCATGCCCTTCTGCAGCGGGCTGACCTCCATGCCCACATCATAGTCGTCTCTGCAGCAAATGAGCTGGCACAATTGAAGGTACGGCCAGCCATAATTAGCCTCGTCCCTGCCATCCAGCCAACCTTCCACCTTGCATTTTATCCTTCACCCCCATTGATTGTGCAGGAACAACTCAATGTAGCCCAAGCTTCTTTGGCTCACCAAGCCCCGGGTGTTGAGCAGCTACAGCAGTCAGTGGTGAAGCTCACAACGGCAGTGTGCACTGCAGATGCCCGTGCTGTTGCAGCCGAGGCTGCTTCTGTAGCGGCCGCGGCTGTAGCGGCAGATGCCTCTTCTGCTGCCCATGCATCAGCAGCATTGCTGGAGCAGGAGCAACAGCTGAACGCAGCCTTGCTTGAGGAGACAGAGCTGTTGCACCAGCATGTAGCCATTGCTGATGCCGCAACCATGGCAGCCATGGCAGACGCAGAGGACAAGGGCGTCCGGCTGAGGGCTTGCATGGCAGACTCCAAGGAGTTACAGAAAGAGTGTAGTAATCTGATGAAGCGTGTGGCAAGGAGAGACCAGGCCTTACAGGAACTGCGTGCAGCCCAAGCAGCCCAAACAGCCACTGCGCAGGAGCAAGAGCAGCCCCCAGCTGCCACTAGCAACTGCCAACATCCCAGCAGCCGCCCGCATCAGATCGTACAGCTATGCCACACACAGGTGGCTGTGCATGCTACAGGGGGTACGTGGTGCAGCCAGCCATGCGGGTGCCCTGGGAGCTGCAGCCAGCCCTGCGGCTGCCCTGGGAGCTGCAGCCAGCCCTCATGGTGCTCAGGGTGGGGCAGCCACTAAGCCTGTGCAGGCAGCCAAGCAGACATCACAGGCACGCAAGGTGTTGCGGGCTATGCAACGCATCACCCTCCCGGTGAAGATGCCCACAAGGGAGGAGTACAGCTCAGCGGCAAGTGCAAGGGATCAAAACACAGCACGACAGCAACGACTGGCGGACATCACCAACAAACTGCAGCATCTTGAAGACACAGCTAGGCAGGTATACAGCTGTCAGCAACCACACCTACCATCCTTGCCACAGAAGGGCATCACGCTGAGTCACCTCAAGCAGCTTTGCGTCCGACTGAACCTAGCTACCAAGGGTGCCAAGAGTAGGATCCAATGCTTGGAAGCAATCTCAGAGCATCAGCAACAGCAACATCAGCAAGCACCAGCAGTGGCAACAATCACCCCTTCCAAGCGCCATGCTCCCGACAGCGTTATGCGAATGCGCTGACAACAAAGCTTGCCTTTGTTGCCGAGCCCAGCCCTGCCCTGCCCTGCCTTACTCAGCCCCCTGGTGTTGACCCTGAGCCTAGCCCTTCCAAGTGCCAGAGCCCTAGCCCATACCATGCATGCAGTGAATGCCACACAACACAAGTGACACTTTACAGAGAACACAAGTGCCAGCTTACAGAGACACAAGTGCCAGTTTGTAATGATGTAGGTTGGATGTTATAAGGTAATGATGTGAGGTTGGATGTAATGATGTATGGTAGCTTTTTAGGCAAAGTCCACCGCACATGTTATGAGATAGGATGGTTCGGAGCTGGAGTTTGTGGTTGCGGGGCAGTACTAACATTCACAGCTTTGCGGGAGCTAGGAAGCCGAGCTACCCAGTACAACCGACTGAACGGACCTGGCTAGCGAGAGAGACGGGCCCCGGCCTTAGACTTTATACGTATATATGTAGCTACCTACAGCGACCTTGTTGCGTGGACACAACTTTAGGCCCAAACAACCATGTTCAGCCTGCGGGCCTGCGCTTCGAAGCCGCTAACTTTTCTAGCACGCCGAAGCTAGCGGTGCAATCGCGGTAGCAAATAGTGGTCTGAATGTGGAGAACAGCATGGTACCCAATTTTCCCCTTGCTTGTCTAACCTGACTTCCAGTCAAACACAACTCATACAACACGGAGCAACATGTTTGACTGTGGGTAATCTCACTCAGCTACTCCAGTCAAGTTGAAGCATGATAACCCCTCTTCCAGGTTGGCTTGTAACCACCCAAGCTCTGCCTCCTCAGTGGAACCCCACGTCGGAAAGTTTCGTACCTCTAATGACCCGCAGCTTAGCACTTTTTCAGAGCGCTGTAATTGCGAGGCATTTCAGCGGTCGCTGATACGCGGCGAATCAGAGGTGTTTCATGGCAGTCAATATAGTACTGATTACGTGGGATTCATGGGGCTCTGAATGTGGGGTGGTTTAGAGGTCCATCAGCGCTGAACTAGAGCTGAATCAAAGCAACTTTAGAGGCATTTAAGGCAAATTTCACGGCCTATAACTCAGAGGCCAATATGTAGTGAATCGCGGGGGGGCCAGGGGTGGCCGATTTGTAGTGAAACATCGATGATTTGCGCGGTATGATGCGTTCTTGTCTAATTTTACTAAGCACACCAAGCCGCTCCGTGCCATAGTGCTGTATCTTGAAGTATCGCTGAGACTAGCTGTACATCCAAGGATGGGGCAGCCTGTCACCATAGAGCCTATCACCATGATGCTTGCATGAAGCTCGGCAAAGGAATACGAAGAATGTCGTAGCGTGCAACTCCGTAGGTATGTTACACAGAAGCAGCCGGGAGCAGCCAGGAGCAGCCAGGAGTAGCGAGAAGCAGTACACAGCTGGTCAGTGCCCTGGAGGTATCCCCTCGAGCCCCGCCACAATTGCATCCAATGAAGGTACAATGAAGGTGTACATCCAATGAAGGTTTCGTGAAGGAATCACGAAGAAAGTCGTAGCGTAGCGCCGCGCCATACAGGTTAATTGTACGTAGCAGTCGGGAGCAGCCAGGAGCATATCGCAGCCAGCCAGCTACGAGCCAGCCAGCCATCGCTAGCCAGCAACCATTGCGTTCGCGACTAGCCACAGCAACGATGCAACAGCCACAGCAAAGATGCGATCAGAGAATCAAGAGGCAGGGACAGAAAATGGCAGGAGGTGCAGCGACGCAGCGATGCAGCAATGCAGCCTAAGGAATGCAGGAAGTGCAGCTAGAAGGCATAACCAGGAGGTATAGCCTGGAGCCTGTGCGACGAGGAGGAGTGGAGTTTGGAGAGGCAATCGGAAGCCATGAAGGAGACGGTGCAGAATGTAATCTTACTAAGTAAACCAATCAGCAGCTGCCAAGAGAGGAGGCGCAGCCAAGGTGGGGCAAGAGGACGCAAGCAGCCAGGACTTCAGGTGAGCATACATGCTGCTGTAGTGTCAGCCCAGCCTGCGCAGTTGTGGTCATGCATGCCCTTGTTCGTCTGCTTGCTGAGCCTTAGCTTACTGATGATTGCTTGCAGTTGGAGACAGCTGGAACATGACAGTGTAGCATGGCCCAGTGATGGCAAGCATGGCGGCAACGGAGTAGAGCAGCATCCAACAAGGAGCCAGCAATGAGCCAGCAAGCATCCTCATCCCCACTTCCCTCCCTCCCCTCTGTCCCCCCTTTCCCTCCCCTTCCCCCCTTTCTCTCCCCTTCCCTGCTTTTCAAGTTTACCCCCCCCCAAATATTATACAGCATGGAGTAGAATGCAGCAAGTGGTGAGTGGCTAGCCCACTACCAGTATGTTGCACCCATTACCCAGCCAAACCGTTGCCACACCCCATGTTCATTGCAGGTCTAACAGTCATGGTTTCACCCACCTTCCCTCCTCTCTGACCAACACCCAACAACAGCCAGCTGACATCAGCGATGAGAGGCAACCCTTCCCATGACAGGCTGGTTGAGACTCCAACTTGAGGCTGCCTACCCCTCCCATACCCAGGAGCCAGCCAAGGGGCCAAGGGGAGCAGCCAAGACGCGAGGCAAAGAGGCGCAGCATTGAGCAGCAACCAGTGTGGTGCTAGCAGACATGAGTTTGGTGTTCTGGGGCAGGGGCAGCAAGGCATGAATAAAACTGCAGCCATAGTGGGGAGGTATAGTGGGGAGGTGCAGCCAGGGGACTGCAGCCATACAACCACGCTCTCCTTGCGCGGCCCAGCCAAGCCAAGCCCCATGGTGTTGTGGTGTGTTGTCACGTTGTTGTGTTACTGTTGTGGTGTGGTGTGGTGTGGTGTGGTGTGGTGTGGTGTGGTGTGGTGTGGTGTGGTGTGGTGTGTCGTGTTACCTTGTCACCTTGTTGCGATGTAGTAAATTGTCACCTTGTGTGGAGGTTTTTGTAGTGAGGGGTTAACGCCGATACACGTCTTTTATAGTGGTTTGCGAGGTAGGTATATTGGTGTAGTGAGTTGTATTGCGAGTTGTTTGTGCGCTTTGTATTATGTACTTTGCAGTACCTTTGCGGAGTTTTGCCAAGTGTTTGAGCGTAGTGACGTGTGTACTGTAGTGCGTTTGCGAGGTGTTGTGTTGCGTTATACTTTGCAGTTTCCTTGTGCAAGTAACCAGTAACGATTCACATCTGAGTCACCTCTGATCCACCACGGATTAACAGCTGAGTCACCTCCAATACGCCACCGAGTCACTAATTAAGTCACGTCTAAAACACCACAAACGCACAGCTGGTTCACCTCTGATTTACCACTAAACTACAGCTGGATTACCTCTAATACACCGCTTTTTAGTGGGGATTTAGAGCCCTATGAATCAGCTATGATTCCACACAGATACATAGCTTTCCAGGCTCACATTCAGCACTAGTCTAGACCCCTCTGAACTACCTGTGAAGCAGACCATGTTTAGAGGTCGGGCAACCTGTCATTTCCATTGCCAAATTGCGGTTTTCAGAGCGACCCCGAACCTCACATTCAGTGCACAATTAGAAGTCCTGATCAGTCGCGAATGAGAGGTTCGGAAGAGGTCCGAAACTTTCCGACGCAGTTGACTCGCGGCACCCTTACCTCGCCACTGCCCCGTGCCAGCTACATCCCAGCTCAACCCCGGTAAGCCCTTGCCATCCCCCACCCAGCAGTACAGCGGGAGGGCGGCACTCACCCTGCCTTCTCCTCCTCACGCTACGCAGTGCAGGTGAGCTGCACCTGGAGCGCAGCCTGCCCAGCTCTCACCCTCCACTTGAGCTCATCATGCTACTGCTCTGCGTTCCCTGACGAGCCTGAGCCTGCTCTCTTTCAACTGACGTGCGATAAAGGAGGAGGGCGGCCAAGCTGGTCTGAGTCATCTTCATCATCACCATTACATTTGCCTATCAGCCTTGCTGTACCACACAAACACAAACTCAACACCAGTTGACTGGCAGGACTGGCAAGCACTGGGCACTGGACCTTCATCAGTCATGCGGCAAATTGCAACAAGGCTAGCACCCTTGTGTTGTTAAGGTGTGGCTAAGGCTACCCCGTCATGCAGCCCCTGCTCTTGTGAAGGCAGCAGCTTGGACAGGGCTGTGCAGGACAGCCAGCAACACCCTCCTCCCCTCCGCCACGCCTCCAGTCCACCAGGAAGGAGCTTCCACTTGCCATTGTACTCGGCTGAGCACAGCCGCCAACAGGCTGCACAGCTGCAGTGGGCGCCTGAGCTCACAGCCGAGTGCCCAACGCCCTGGCTCTCACCAGCGCCTTAGGGCCTGCCGCCTGCTGCTACCTGCATTCTGCACGCCAGGCCTGGGGCCTCGCCCTCACTGCCCCTCCCTCACTGCCCGTGTCATCGCAGCATGCCATGGGGGCCCTGCCCATGCACGGCCAGCGGAGCTGCCTGCTGCTGCTGCTGCACTAGGGGGGTGGGGGCCATACCCACACCAGTGCCGATAGCAGGTATGGTACCGGGCATGCCTGTTGAGATGGGCCCTGGCACATGAGCAGGGATGGGGCCGGGCAGCCCTGCTGGAATGGGGCCAGGCAAACCCTGCAGCACGCAGCCCATGGCATGCATGCAGTTGCATGGGCCCTGCCCTCCATGCACGTGGCTGCAGCATGCTCTCATGACAGGTCCTAGGCATGGTCAGCTAAGCCACCCCTGGTACTGGGCAAGCAGGGTAAAATGTAGACAGACAGACAGACAGACAGGGTTACATGTAGACTGACAGACAGACAGGGTTACATGTAGACATGTGGTCAAGGCATTACAGTTGGCCTCTGATTGAGCCTGCATAAGACTCGGTGCCCCCTGGCGCAGCTCTGACTACGGCACAGCAATGGAACGTCACGGCTGTGGTCTGGTCTATCAGCCTGCTGTGCCCCTCCCCTGTCAGCCTGCTGTGCCTGCTGCACCTGGTGCTGCAGCAATGACGTGCTGATGGTGTGTAGCTGTTGCCCCCACCCCAGTGCTGCAGTGCCTGCCGCAGCGTCTGGCTGGTTCATGCACTCACAGCAGGGGGAGCTGCGGGTGCGGGGCCTGCATTGGCCCCAGGCTGACTGTCCGCTAGGCTGGCCAGCTTCATCAGGTTATCCTGCAGGATGCTCTGGTACCTGCACCATACAGTGGCCGTGGCAGGGCATGCAGCACGGGAGGATTAAACATCACTTCAGGTCTGGCCCCTTCACTGACTCTGCCTATCACTCCTGCTTGGTTGTCCGTGCTGCTGCATAGCTTTAGCTGCTTCAGTGGGGTAGTGGCGTGCAGGTGGTGTTGCTGCGCACTTGGCCATCTCCTCCACACGTCCTAGGTTTTGCTGGTCAACGATGGCTTTGATGTACAAGTAGTTGTCTTCCAGCATCTGCGGCGCAGATGTGCGGACCCTGTAGGTAACAAATCAACCAGGCTGGCGCGCTGGTTGTCGCCCACCGGCCTTTTGAATCGTCTCAGTCGTGAACGGGGCTTCATTTTTGCTATCCATCGCCGCACCCTCCCTTCCACTCCGAGTGCTGGTACGGGCAGCAGGTAATGATAATGAGTGAGGCAGTGACTCCATCTTGCCGAGCAATCGATGCCATGCGAGGATATGGGCGGAGGCATCAGGTTGTAAACACTGCAGACTGTGATCCTGCTGGCTGCGGGTGAGGCGTGACTTGGGATCGTGTGCGTCCTGCAGGTGAGGGAGCTGACTCCCAGCTCATCGACCTACTGGTTGCATGAGCCCCTCCTCCCGTCACTGCACCTACCCTGCTCTGCAACAGCTTCAGCTCACTGACGCTGACCAGGAGCCCCCGCTGAGCAGCAGCCCTGCTCATCGGCACACCCTGCTCTGGGCCAGCATAGTTCCAGGTCATGGCAGCCAGAGTGCTGAGCTATGGGGATGTGCTGCTAAGGGAGGGCGACCTGGCCCTGCTGGACCCACCCAATTGGTTCAACGACCAGGTGTGTGCGCTGGTGACCCTCACTCCCCCTGGCCCTAGGTGCCTGCCTCCCCTGCCCCAGCCCACCCTCCCCGGCTTCCCCTGCCGCTGCCCCTGCCTACCCTTGCCATCCGCTACTTCCGCACCCTCCTCGTGTTGCCTGTCTATGCTATCTCTATTCTATTCTATATACTCTGTACCTCCATCCTGTTATCTATATCGTCATCTGCATCTCTTTTGCCCTTTTGACCTAGCGGTACTGCGCCATGACAGGATCAACGTGAGCGTGGCTACCTGAACCACGCGACCCCAGGCTTTACCTGCTTCCTGCCTGATACAACTGTCTCTGGTGCATGATAGTTGCATCCAGCCACAACTAGCCACAATGGCATGAACCCAGTTCTAGTTGCCACCGACTCAACACTGATGGTCACAGCCTGGCTGGCTTGCTCGCCCACCACAGCTCATCTCCTTCTTCTTCGAGCTCCTGAGCAGGGAGGAGGGCGTGGCGGTGTGCGGGCCAAGGCCGGGTGGGGCGCCTGGACCAGTGCTGCTGGTCCCGCCCTCTCTCACCTTCCTCTTGTCGATGTTGGGTACGAGGGGTGCAGGAGGCAAGGGTGCAGGGGTGCAGGGGCAGGGTGGCAGGGGCAGGGTGGCAGGTGCAGGGGGCAAGGGTGCAGCGGTGCAGGGGCACAGTGTCAGTGTCAGGGGTGCAAGGGCAGGGGTGCAGGGGTGCAGGGGTGCGGGATCAGTGAGGCAGGGTGGCAGGGGCAGAGGTGCAGGATGAGCTAGGCATATGGTTCGCAAGGAGGCATGGGAGGGAGGCGGTGGGGAGGAGCAGCCCAGTTAGCTCAGGCATCCTGCAGGTTTGCACAACTGGGTGTGTCCAGCCTGGTGCCTCCCTCAATGCTGTAGCGCACCTGCTGTGTCCCCATCACTGCCACCATCATGACCGCTGCTGGGCTGCATTGCTTGAGGAGAGGGTGAGAAGCAGGGATTGCTTTGGGGGTTAAGTCTGACGAGGCTCAATGGACTAAGCAAAGCTGGACTGATAGAGGGGAGGAGGGGGCAGGGCGAGATGTTGATGTTGATGGAGATGTTGATGTGGTTGTTGAGGAGGGGAGGAGGAGGAGTTATGGGCGGTGAGGAACGAAGGAGATGGTGTGGGTGTGGAGGAAGATCACATGTGTGTGTGTTCTGGAGGGTGAGGAGGTAATGAAGATCGTGGGGGTCCTAAACCTGCCAATGCTCAATGCAGTATTGGGGCAGTAATTGAACAAAGCCGGGACAGCACTGCTGAGCACCTGCTGGACACCATGTCAAGAGGGGTCTCACTTGCCCCTCCTGCTGCTGCTGCAGGCCAATGGCAGGAGTTGGACGCATTTCTAGCGCCCCTGCAGGTGCAGCTAAGCAGTCACCAGCTGCTCGAACCTGTAGGAAGGAGGGCGCATGGGAGGGGGCCACACAACACCTGGCCAGCCCACCCAGCCCCACATCTGGCCCAGCATGCAGCCCAACACACAAGCCAACACCGCTGCTCCTGTCATCCATCCACATGCCTTTCATGTTTATCCTGGCAGCATGCAGCTGCAGTGAGGCCCCTCAGCACATCAAGGCTGCGCATGCTTCGACACAGGCCCCGACACCACCAAAGCTCTCCCTTGACACAGCTGAGCCGCAGCCTGCGCCATTTGCTGCCTCACAGGTGGCTAAGCGGCAGCTGGTCCTCTTTGCCCTGAACAACAACACGGACTCAACAGCTGCCAATGGCGGAAGCCACTGGTACGAGCTGGGCTTGCCTGCGCCCCTTGCCAGCTTCACCTAACCAGCACCTTGCACCTGCTTTGCTTCAGTACCAGCCACAGCAAACCCGCACTCTGACACCTGCTCTGTCCACTGTCCACTGATGCCATTGGCCACCGCACTTGCTGCATACCTGCCAGCTTCTACCCACTGACATTCCTTCCGTGCTGCACCTCATATGACGGACCCAGGCAGCAGCCGGCAGGCTGCGTTGCTGCATAGTGCTGGGAGCTAGCTATGAACCTCGGGTGTGTTGCGTTGCAACCCATGCCGGACAGGAGTCTGCTGGTGTTCCACGCGGCAACACACACCCTACGCCACTACGATTCCAGCCCTGGCACAAACGCGGCCGTAGCCCGCAGCTTTGCAAGGCTTCTGATGCCCTGGCTTCGGCACACCCTGGCTGGCAGTACGGCTGAGACCGGGCCGGCTCTCCAGCTGCACGAGGCTGGTGGCCCCCGTCAAGCTAACGCTCACGACTGCGGAGTGTACATATGCGCCGGAGCCAGGTTTCTGTGTGGTGCTGTCGCACAACAGGCTATAGCGCCACATAAGGCACAGGAGAGCCTCGAAGAAATTGAAAAGCGCATGCAGGAGGCCATCACCCCGGACGCCGTCACAAACATGAGGTCGGAGCTGCGACACATCATACACAGCAAGATAGGCAATAACTGCTGACATCATGACTATGCTTATTCTGCAATGGGTCACCCCTGCATTTCTGATGTCTCGTCCCACACCCCTGAGGCTGCACTGACTGCCTGGGGCTGGATCAAACACAGACTCGAACACAGACTCGAGCTGCTTAGCTAGGGCCTTGCTGATGTGGGGGAGTTTCACCCCAGGGGCCTCTGCTGCTGAACCTGGGCGGCTGTTGCTCCTGGGTGGGCCTGTGATTGGCCAGCTTGCCTGTGTCCACTACTCTCTCAAATGCAGACCCCTCATTGTCGTGGAGGCCGTGTGGTGTGGCTGAAGGCACCTGAGCCGCTAGAGTCAGGGCTAGGTTGCAGGGTGCCCGGCATATGATCACCTGTTACACCACCCCTACCTCTACACCGAGCCCATCACTCTTAGTAATGTACACGTGACAGCACCTTGGCCTCAACCTTGAGCCTTCATTGCAGTGGAACGCTCAGTGTGGACCTCTACAAAACGGTGTTTCTGTCTGTGTGGAGTTCCCATGCACATGGCATACGCATGGCATACACATGGCATACACATGGTCATGGTCGCCTACCACCTACGTTGCCTTTCCCCGGATGGCTATTATGTAGGGTTGGCATGACAAACATGCACTAAGTGTTAACTGATGGCAGCTCAACAAAGGGGGGCCACACACTACTGTGCCAATAGCGGGCTGGATCTTAGGTGGCCTGTCTCGCAGCCGCTTGTGGCCCAGGCCTGGGTACTCCTCACCCTTGGCTGGCAACTTCCCCTGCTCTGCCCACCATCACAGCTCCAGTGGGCGCCACTTGCTCCACCCCATGCGCTGCATGTTCAGTGCTGCGTTGCAGTCCCTGTCCAGCCACCTGCCTGGCTGCGGTGCTGGCTTGGCTTTGGCAGCCTTGCCGTTGCCTCTGCCTGCGCCCTTGTTGGACTCAGCTACCGGCTCAGCCTTGGGGCTGGCGGGGGAGTGTTGGGCCTGGCTGTATGGCTGCCTGGCTGCTTCATGGGGCCTGTGGGGGCTTGCGGGGGGGAACGACCGGGCACACACCATGGTTTATACATGGTACACACCATTAGAGGCCATCAGCGTCAGCCAATCAACACGTGACAGCCCAGGGCACCCCGACCCTGACAGCTTGCTGCAGCAAAGCAGCCCAGCCACTACCAACACGGTATACCTCGGGAAGTTTCATCTCGGCCTTGAATTCCAGGAGTGCGCTTGCAACATATGCGCTCATGACTCAATGGCCACCCTGCTGCTGCCAGCCTAACATTGCTTATCAGTCAGCCAGCATCAGGCCAGATTGTAGAAGGCTAGTGCATGGGAGGAGGTGTGATGCCACATGCCACTTGCAAGTCATGCAAGTCAGGCAGGTCAGGCACGCTGCTGGCCTTACCTTCCTGCCATCCCACACGCCTCATCACACTGACCTGGCTGCAGGTGGCTGCTGGCTACCTGGCGCCTGCCATATGCCATATGCTCAGCGCCAGTGCAGTAATATAGCCACAGCCACTGGCACTAAGCACCAAGCACAGCCTTGATGCGGCTTGGCTGAGATGGGCTGTTCAACACCTTGTTCATGTCCAAGCAGCTTGCAGGCAACGGCCACCCTGCAGCACTGACCTTGATGTCCAGCCACCTGGCCCAGGGCTGCTAAGCCATCAACCGCAGTGACTCGCACATGGACCCAGTGGCAGCACCTGCCACAGACCAGAAAGTGACATGTTGCACTGCAGGCATGAGTTGCACCAGCTGCTGCTAGAACTCTAGCGATGGTCGGGCGCTGCTGCTGTGCTACTTGAGGCGGGTGCAGGCTTGGCACAGTGGAGCCAGCGGCGTGACGTTGGCTGCGCTGGCAACAAACAGACTGCTGACTGCAACCATGCCTCAAGCCCAGGCTGGCCACCCCAGGGTCAGCGGTGGGTGGGCCACTAGGTGGCGGAGCCCATGCCTGTCCCTTCACCTCTGACGAGCAACTGAACAATCATCAACCCCTCGTGTTACCTCACACGTCAAACAGACTATCAAGCAGCAGCTCCCTAGCAGCAGCAGCAGGCTGTGGCGCCGCATGCGCTGTGGCCGAGCAATTGCGCCCTTCATGGAGCATGTGTCTTCACAATGCGTTGCTCATGTTGTCTAGGGTTCGTCCCATGCAACCTCCCAGCCATGCAACACCGACCTAACCTGGCCACTACTGTAACACATGGTGTCAGGGCAGGCTCAACGTGTGCGGTGATAAGGCTGCTGTCATCAAGCATGATGCAAGCGTGGAAGCTGCAAATAGTCTGCCAGCCTTCAACCAGCCCACAAAGCATCAAGGCCCTGCCAAACCTGATAAATCATCACATATACGGCCAAGCAGCCTAGCGGCTGACGGCTTTAGAGGTGTAAGCCACCATCACATATACTGGCTAATGGCCACTTTGATAATGCCAGTTTTCAACCAGCTGCCAGCCCGCCAACATGCAGGGGTCTCATCGCCATAGTAGTGGTTGCGGATAATGATATGCAGCCACCGTGCCCAGAGCTGCTCTGCCATGAGCTGCAGCGACTCATGCATGGCTGCACAATTACTTCCCTCTACACAGGTAAAGTCGACCTTATGCACAGCTGGCATGAGCTGCACCAGCTGGCGCCAGAACTCCAGTGAGGGGTCCATGCTGCCGTACCACAGCTTGAAGTGGGTGCAGTCCCGGCACAATGGAGCCAGTGCCGCAACATCAGCGGCTGTGACTTCATGCAGGTAATGGACCTCCACCTTGCCGCAGCACTGCAGCGGTTGCAGAAGAGCGACCAGCTGCGCCAGGTCCACCCGCTGCTGCTGTAGGAGTGCTGGAGTGATGATGCTGGGGCCTCTTCTAGTACTATAGTACTCCTTGTCAACTAATGATTGCTGCTCCTTGTTCAGCATGGTCAGCTGGACATCCTTTATCTGCACTGGCACTTTGGTCGCTTGTGCCACGAGGTGGAGTGCGGCTGCCATCTCAGGATCTGAGATGTCCTGCACACTGATGTCAACTCTCCCCAACACTAGAGGCTGGGAGAGGGAGTGCAGGGGCAGGTACGTGATTGCCTGCCAGTCGTTCGTCTCAGTCAGCTCTAGCCGCTGCCAGCTGCAAGGCACATCAACATATGAGGTGTGCAACGCCTCAATTGTGCCCAGGTGGACACTTGTGAGCTGGGTGGCTGCCAACAGGGTGCCCAGCTCCTCGTCCCCGACTGTGCACAGTGGCAGCTGCAGGGTGTGGAGCTGAGGCAGCGCTTGAAGCAGCTCAGCCAGGCCCTCCAGGCTGACAAGGCGGGATATAGTCAGCACCTGCAGCTGAGCCAGAGGTTGCAAGTACTCCATGAAGAAGCTCAGGTCAGATTCAAAACCATACCCACACATGAGGTGCAGCTGGGTCAGGTATTGCGCCAGGGACTGAAAGCTAGGCAGCGGTTCTGTGCCTTCAGCAGCTATGCTGAGCTGCTTCAACTGCAGACCCTGAAACAGAGGGCCCACTGCTTCAGGCTTATCACCTTCCGGGACGATGATCTTGGTGATGTCTAGCTGCTGCAGCAGCAGGGCCAGTGGCGGGTAGGAGAGCAGGCTGGCTAGCGCATCGCTTGAGACACAGAGCCCTTGGAGGGTCAGGGCAGTCATGCTGGGGAAGCTGTCCAGCAGGTGCTGGGCAAGGCCAGGTGGGCAGTGCAGATGTCGGCGCTTGTCAGGGCGATAGCTCCCACTGCTGACCAACTTGCAGACCTCCACTGCTGCACAGTTGTCTAGTTTTGCCAGGGCATGGGCCAGCAGGTCGTTGTAATCTTGAGTGTACTCTGTCTGCGGCAGCTGCAAGGTGGGAGCAAACTGCTTGTTGTAGCGCAGGCTGTCCTCTGTCTCCGGCTGCCACAAGGCAAGAGCTAGCTTGCTTGTCTTTGCTTGCAGGGCTGCGATAACTCGGGGCGTGAGCAGCTGGTCGACGCACTGCCTGCCCAGCTGGATGCGCAAGGCTGGGACGTGCAGCAGGCGGGCCTGGGAGAAGGCGCGGCAGGTCAGGGGCAGCTGGCTCCTGGCCTGAAGCTGTATGACCCGACAAGCGATGTCATCCAGCAGCACTGGTGGGAGGTCCAGCAGCCTAGTGGCAGGAAGGGGCACCTTACTGGCTGGTCTGCTCCCATCTGCTGCTGAGGCACCGCCATCCACTGCGACTTGATGTTGTTTGTGACGCTTGCTCATAGCTGGGACTATACGTTGACCTGCGGAGTGGAAGGAGCAACAAGGCTCTCAGGGTGTGAGGGTGCCAGTATCAGCAGCAGCGTAAGATTGGATGGATGGGTTGGTACGGGTAAGCAGTTGGCTGCTCTTAGCTGCTCTCAGCTCATTTCTCTCGTTGATGCCTCTGTATAGTTATGCATGCAGAGCACTTAGACAGCAATTGCATGGACCTCGGACATAAGCCAATAGCGAAGAACCTCACTTCCTGGCTACTTCCACAGGCGGGCATGCTATGCTGCTCTCCAGGGCGGCTGGCATGAAGGAAATGCCAAAGGAGTTTGTAAAGGCAGAGGGCAACACATAGGGCTGAGACAGAGAGCAGTGGCAGTGGCAGCTGGGCCAGAGCAGGCAGTGGGGTAACAGTGAGGCACACGGGCTGGTGCTGGCATGCACGGCCCCGGTAGCAGGGGATAGTGGCAGCAGAACGCAGCGTTCGCCTTCAGCCACTGCACCCTCAACTCAATTTGGCACCCGGCACAGTGACTGGAGCAACAGGGCTGGCAGGGTGTGAGGGTGCCAATAGCAGCAGCAGCAGCAGCGTATGATTGGCTGGATGGGTGGGTGTGGGTACGCACCTGGCTATCCCTGGCTGCTCTCACCTCACTTCTGTCAGCGATGCCTCGGTGATGCCTTCGACTTAGCCTACAGAGTAGAAAGAGAGCAGCAGCGTGAACCTCGGATATAAGCTAATAGCTAATACCACAGCTGAAAAGAAACACTACTCGCAGGCTAATCCCACAGGCGCTCCCAATGACTTACGAGCGGTTGGCTGGGCGGGACTGTTCGGCCCAATGTTACAGCCAGATGTGCCACGCAACCCGCCGAGCAGAGTTCCTAGCTTCGCATGACGACGAGGGCGACGCGCTCAGGCGACACTGGCATCATCGGTGTATGAGTACATTCATGCAAAGCTTGCAGTTGCCCTTGCTTCGCACACCCGGACTGATCTGGTCGATACTGATCCCTCTCGTATCAGCCCCTATTATCACCAAACCCTCTTTATTGTTTACACACCTTACGCTGCCATTATCCAGACGCAAGCCACAGGAGCTAGTCAACAAACTGGCATCGTGTTGGGATTATGAACTCACACTGGCAATCAAAGCTGCTGCGGAAATGTTCAGCACACTCAGCCATATCTGCTGGTCACCCCCGCGGTTGGCCCACCCCCCATGGCCGCCATGCGCCGTTGGGCAGGCCAGTGAAGGCCATGATTGACAAGAAAAGGGAAGTGAAGGATCATTGTGCCAATGTGCAGAAAGCGAGGGAGGTAATGGCACAGCGCAGGGCTGTTGAGGGTGGGGTGGGGGAGGGAGGAGAGGGAGCAGATGTAAGTCCATCCTGAACGGGCGGGGCGGGGCGGGGCGGGGCGGGGCGGGGCGGGGCGGGGCGGGGCGGGGCGGGGCGGGGCGGGGCGGGGCGGGGCGGGGCGGGGCGGGGCGGGGCGGGGCGGGGCGGGGCGGGGCGGGGCGGGGCGGGGCGGGGCGGGGCGGGGCGGGGCGGGGCGGGGCGGGGCGGGGCGGGGCGGGGCGGGGCGGGGCGGGGCGGGGCGGGGCGGGGCGGGGCGGGGCGGGGCGGGGCGGGGCGGGGCGGGGCGGGGCGGGGCGGGGCGGGGCGGGGCGGGGCGGGGCGGGGCGGGGCGGGGCGGGGCGGGGCGGGGCGGGGCGGGGCGGGGCGGGGCGGGGCGGGGCGGGGCGGGGCGGGGCGGGGCGGGGCGGGGCGGGGCGGGGCGGGGCGGGGCGGGGCGGGGCGGGGCGGGGCGGGGCGGGGCGGGGCGGGGCGGGGCGGGGCGGGGCGGGGCGGGGCGGGGCGGGGCGGGGCGGGGCGGGGCGGGGCGGGGCGGGGCGGGGCGGGGCGGGGCGGGGCGGGGCGGGGCGGGGCGGGGCGGGGCGGGGCGGGGCGGGGCGGGGCGGGGCGGGGCGGGGCGGGGCGGGGCGGGGCGGGGCGGGGCGGGGCGGGGCGGGGCGGGGCGGGGCGGGGCGGGGCGGGGCGGGGCGGGGCGGGGCGGGGCGGGGCGGGGCGGGGCGGGGCGGGGCGGGGCGGGGCGGGGCGGGGCGGGGCGGGGCGGGGCGGGGCGGGGCGGGGCGGGGCGGGGCGGGGCGGGGCGGGGCGGGGCGGGGCGGGGCGGGGCGGGGCGGGGCGGGGCGGGGCGGGGCGGGGCGGGGCGGGGCGGGGCGGGGCGGGGCGGGGCGGGGCGGGGCGGGGCGGGGCGGGGCGGGGCGGGGCGGGGCGGGGCGGGGCGGGGCGGGGCGGGGCGGGGCGGGGCGGGGCGGGGCGGGGCGGGGCGGGGCGGGGCGGGGCGGGGCGGGGCGGGGCGGGGCGGGGCGGGGCGGGGCGGGGCGGGGCGGGGCGGGGCGGGGCGGGGCGGGGCGGGGCGGGGCGGGGCGGGGCGGGGCGGGGCGGGGCGGGGCGGGGCGGGGCGGGGCGGGGCGGGGCGGGGCGGGGCGGGGCGGGGCGGGGCGGGGCGGGGCGGGGCGGGGCGGGGCGGGGCGGGGCGGGGCGGGGCGGGGCGGGGCGGGGCGGGGCGGGGCGGGGCGGGGCGGGGCGGGGCGGGGCGGGGCGGGGCGGGGCGGGGCGGGGCGGGGCGGGGCGGGGCGGGGCGGGGCGGGGCGGGGCGGGGCGGGGCGGGGCGGGGCGGGGCGGGGCGGGGCGGGGCGGGGCGGGGCGGGGCGGGGCGGGGCGGGGCGGGGCGGGGCGGGGCGGGGCGGGGCGGGGCGGGGCGGGGCGGGGCGGGGCGGGGCGGGGCGGGGCGGGGCGGGGCGGGGCGGGGCGGGGCGGGGCGGGGCGGGGCGGGGCGGGGCGGGGCGGGGCGGGGCGGGGCGGGGCGGGGCGGGGCGGGGCGGGGCGGGGCGGGGCGGGGCGGGGCGGGGCGGGGCGGGGCGGGGCGGGGCGGGGCGGGGCGGGGCGGGGCGGGGCGGGGCGGGGCGGGGCGGGGCGGGGCGGGGCGGGGCGGGGCGGGGCGGGGCGGGGCGGGGCGGGGCGGGGCGGGGCGGGGCGGGGCGGGGCGGGGCGGGGCGGGGCGGGGCGGGGCGGGGCGGGGCGGGGCGGGGCGGGGCGGGGCGGGGCGGGGCGGGGCGGGGCGGGGCGGGGCGGGGCGGGGCGGGGCGGGGCGGGGCGGGGCGGGGCGGGGCGGGGCGGGGCGGGGCGGGGCGGGGCGGGGCGGGGCGGGGCGGGGCGGGGCGGGGCGGGGCGGGGCGGGGCGGGGCGGGGCGGGGCGGGGCGGGGCGGGGCGGGGCGGGGCGGGGCGGGGCGGGGCGGGGCGGGGCGGGGCGGGGCGGGGCGGGGCGGGGCGGGGCGGGGCGGGGCGGGGCGGGGCGGGGCGGGGCGGGGCGGGGCGGGGCGGGGCGGGGCGGGGCGGGGCGGGGCGGGGCGGGGCGGGGCGGGGCGGGGCGGGGCGGGGCGGGGCGGGGCGGGGCGGGGCGGGGCGGGGCGGGGCGGGGCGGGGCGGGGCGGGGCGGGGCGGGGCGGGGCGGGGCGGGGCGGGGCGGGGCGGGGCGGGGCGGGGCGGGGCGGGGCGGGGCGGGGCGGGGCGGGGCGGGGCGGGGCGGGGCGGGGCGGGGCGGGGCGGGGCGGGGCGGGGCGGGGCGGGGCGGGGCGGGGCGGGGCGGGGCGGGGCGGGGCGGGGCGGGGCGGGGCGGGGCGGGGCGGGGCGGGGCGGGGCGGGGCGGGGCGGGGCGGGGCGGGGCGGGGCGGGGCGGGGCGGGGCGGGGCGGGGCGGGGCGGGGCGGGGCGGGGCGGGGCGGGGCGGGGCGGGGCGGGGCGGGGCGGGGCGGGGCGGGGCGGGGCGGGGCGGGGCGGGGCGGGGCGGGGCGGGGCGGGGCGGGGCGGGGCGGGGCGGGGCGGGGCGCGGGGCGCGGGGCGCGGCGCGGGGTATGGGCGTCTGTTGCTTTGCTTCAGCGGCCAACCATTTAAGTGCGTATGGGGGTAACTCGACGGGCGCAAGCCGACTCAGACGGATATGACAGCACCAGAAGGTTCCATCGCGTCCTGACAGCGACGGCGCGCGCTCCAAAATGACTGAGTTACTCAATTGGTAAACAATCTATAGCCCGTCGTG
Organism: Haematococcus lacustris; assembly: GCA_030144725.1. Classification (NCBI taxonomy): domain Eukaryota; kingdom Viridiplantae; phylum Chlorophyta; class Chlorophyceae; order Chlamydomonadales; family Haematococcaceae; genus Haematococcus; species Haematococcus lacustris. The sequence continues at coordinate 187,245 of JASKMD010000011.1, forward strand.
TTTTCTGCCCGTCGCACTACCCGCTGAGGCAAGCACTTGATGCTAGTGCCTCGCTGTGTCGCCATGACACATGTTTGTGGCTCGCTGTGTTCAAGTGTTGCACATAGTCACACACTCCGACACCCGTTCATAGCGGCACCTGAGATATCAGCCGTGACATTAGTGCAAAGCACGTTAGTGCAAAGCACGTGAATACGTTAATTCAATGTCAAGTCCACTAATGATTACAAGTTTGCTGGGCGCACCCTGCGCCTTTGCCTTTGCTCCTGCGCTGTCACATGCGCTTAGCCGTCTCGGTGTAGCTGCTTTCCCGCAGCTCTCTGCCAACCTCCCTGCTTCACGGCCTCGAGGGATGTGTCGCGTGCAGCCTCGTATGCTGCTTGGCGCTGCAGGCTCTACCAGGTGCGGTTGCGCTTAAAAGCCCGAGGATCAACCTGTCGGGGAATCCATGTCGTAAAATCGATTAGGATGCAGAGTGCGGCCCTGCGACGCCCGCTGTTGCCTCAAATGCTTGATGCACAGAGCCTTGTCAGCAGCTGCCGAGGCAGCACGCCTGGAGGAGTCCCCGTTGCCTCCCATTGCTCGATCCAGCCAGTCAGCCAAGTCCCCTAGCCCGGTCCCCACCATTGACGTGGCCAAGTTCATTGCTGAGAACTTCACAGCCTACCAGGGTGATGCCAGCTTCCTCGCCACCGCAACGCCACGTACCCAGCGTTTGGTGAGCCCTGCCCTCCCTTACGCAAGCCTGACCCAAGCTCATGCCCTTGCCCCCGCCCGTGAAGGCTGCAGTCCTGTGTTATTGCTGGGAGTCAGTGCTGTGCTGTCTTCCACTGCTCTTCTGCTGCAGTGGTCAGAGCTGGAGCACCTGATTCACAAGGAGCAGGAGAAAGGTGCGCATCTGTCTGACGCTGTGTGACCTGTGCCAGACTCGCTTCTTGATACATCATGGTGATGCATCATGGTGTGTTGTGTGCAGGTGTGCTGGACGTGGACCCCAGCAAGCCCTCCACTATCACTGCCTTTGGCCCCGGCTACATTGACCAAGCCCTGGAGAAGATTGTGGGCCTGCAGGTCAGGCATAATGAGGCTGCTGCTGCTGCTGCTGACACATACTCACAGCAGCTGCGTTGCATGCCCCTTCATTGCCCTACAGACTGACGCCCCACTGAAGCGCGCAATCAAGCCATTGGGCGGTATCAACATGGTGAAGGCTGCGCTAGAGGCCTATGGCTACACTCCTGACCCGCATGTGGAGGAGCTGTACACCAAGGTAAGGTGGCTGGGCAAGGGGTGTACGAGGATGGGGGAGGCAGGGTGAGAGGGTGGCCGATGCAGGGGAGCAAAAGCTGTGCTGGTTGAAGAGTGGCAGTGTGGGGTGGGGTGGTACCCTGCCTGCCCTTCTCACACTGTTAACATCCAGGGCGGCACCCAAACTTTGGGTAGGCCAAGTGAGTCAACCAGACCCACTGCCCACCACCCACTACCCGCCCCGTTGCCACCTCTCATGCTCTGCTGTTCTGCTGCTCTGCTGCTCTGTTGCTTCTGCAAGCAGCACTGCTGCGCATGCAAGCCCGCAGTGCCAGCCAGGGGGTAGTTTACGGCATGCTTCACGCTTCCCCTCACCTTGCTGTTTTAGTACTGGGCATTGCAGTGTGGGGCTGTTCCCAGCTGTTCCCCTCTAGCCTGCTGACAGCTGCCCCTCTTGCTGCCCTTCCTCCCTATCACCCTGTTGCCCTGCAGGTGCGCAAGACCCACAACTCCGGCGTGTTTGACACGTGAGTGTTTGACACTCCCGACCCCACACTGACAGCGGTCCCCCACTCCCAGCTGCCGCCCTGTCATCGCTGTAGTGTAGGTAAGGGTGAACAGTGTGTGGAACCTTACTGTATTGTGTGCAGGTACACGGCTGAGATGCGGGCTGCGCGCAAGGCCAGCCTACTGACCGGTCTGCCTGACGGCTACGGGCGCGGGCGCATCATCGGGGACTACAGGTGACTACAGGCTGGAGGGCTAGGCGGCATGCAATGGACGGAAATGAGCAACATCAGGCTTCCTCCCCACTGTCCCTGGCCCTCAAGCCCCTAGGCTGCCGTCAAGCTGCTGTTGTCACAACACATAAGCTGGTGTGGTTTCAACAGCCAACAGTGTTTGTCACAAGGCCATTCCACCTCTTGTACACTGACTTGTTGCAGCTGGCTCTCTTGAGGAGAGGGGTGAACTTAACTGCGTGAAATGGATGTTAATGAGCAATTTCAGGCCAGCTGGCACTTTCTCTTCAGCTGTTTGCAACTTCTTGGGGTTGGCCTTGTCTCCGTGCTGCCAGCTTCCACACCTTTGTGCACTGACCTGTTGCAGCTGCTGTAGTTCCTGTTAGCTGCTGCTTGGGCTGTTGCGTGCTTTTTGTCAGTAGCCGGCCACTTGTCATGCCTGAACCATCACATGGCCTGTCTGGTTCTGTTGTGGTGGCAGGCGTGTGGCCCTGTATGGAGTGGATGCCCTGATCGCTGATAAGAAGAAGGATCTGAAGAATAACCTGGTGGGGGTTATGGATGAGGAACGCATCAGGTCAGTCAGTCAGCAACCAACCTACATTACCACACACGCCTGCCTGCTTTCCTGTCTGCTTGCGTCAGGTCAGTTGGCGCCCCCTTGTCGTGCTTACACTCCTGCCTTGCCTGCCTGGCTGCCCTTACCTGCCTGCTTTCATCAGTGACTCCTTTTTTGCTAGTAGAGTCTGTGCTTGGTTCTGCTAGTAGACGGTTAGGGTTTACTTTCTGCTAGTAGAGTCTGTGTATGGTTCTGACGGCTGCATGATGAGAGCATTGCTTGTGTGTTTGTTTCTAATGGCTGCTAGGTGGTTGTGTCGGTTGACTGCAGGTTGCGTGAGGAGGTGAGCGATCAAATCCGCGCTCTGAACGAGCTGAAGCAGATGGCTGCCAGCTATGGGCATGACGTGAGCAAGCCAGCCCAGAGCGCCCAGGAGGCTGTGCAGTGGCTGTACTACGGCTACCTGGGGGCAGTCAAGGAGCAGGTGAGGGGCAGGCAGGCAGCAGGCCAGCAGGAGGGCTGGGTGAGGGGGCGCATGCAGTGTGTGAACCTGTGGCCTGATGATGACCGGGTGTACTCGTATGACAGTGCATGGCCCCTGCCCTTAGCTGGCCCCTGCCCACACTCCCTGCTTGCCTGGCCTTGTGTGCGTCCAGGACGGCGCCGCCATGAGCATGGGCCGCATTGACGCCTTCCTGGACATCTTCTTTGAGCGTGACCTGGCTGCCAACCGCATCACTGAGGCTGAGGCACAGGAGCTGATTGACGACTTTGTCATCAAGCTGCGCATCGTCAGGCAAGGCCCAGTCAGCGTGTTGGATGTGACGCTCACGGCAGCTTGCAACAAGATCTTGCCCCTTTGTTGTCCTTGCACCTGCTCTACCCAGGCACTGCACCCCCTCAGGCGGCTGGTGCTGCTGTCGTGTGCTGTGCAGGCAGCTACGCACGCCGGAGTACAATGGACTGTTCGCCGGGGACCCCACCTGGGTGACCTGCGGCCTCGGTGGCACTGACAGCAGCGGCAAGTCCATGGTCACCAAGACCAGCTTCAGGTCAGCAGGGCCAGCTGTGTTCTTGCAGCAGAGGGGCCATGGGTCACCTGCTTATGTATACGTGACCACAGCTCATGGTGTGACTGTAGGGTGTGTATGTCTAGGTGTCCTGATTTCATTTGATGTGATCCGATCAGATGCACTGATTTGATCTGACATGATCTGACCTCAATCTGCACTGCAGGATCTTGCAGACGTTGTACAACCTTGGCCCTGCACCAGAGCCAAACCTGACAGTGCTGTGGGCCGCCAACCATCCTCAGGGCTTCAAGGAGTTCTGTGCCCGGGTGAGACCTCCCTTGCCTCCTCCCATCACTGTGCTGCTCGCCCCACCTTCCTGCCCATGTCAGTTGTGCACAGTGTGAGACCTTTCACGAGTGTCCACTGTCATTGCCACAGCCACTAGTAGGTACACTGTATAGCATAGGGGCAACAGCAACACACCGCTTCTTGTCCAGCTGGTTGGGGTCTGTTGCTTATCTAGCCTCGTCACGTTGAGAAATCAAGAACAGGGTGTTGCTGCAACCTGTTGCTGTTGCCCCTGCCCGCTGCAGGTGTCCCTTGATACAAGCAGCATCCAGTATGAGAATGACGCCATGATGAGCAAGCTGTTCGGCTCAGACTATGGTGCGTCCTATGGCTGGCACACGGGAAGGTTGGCAAGGCGGTGACGGTAGGCTTATCATGAGTGTGCAGCAGCAGCTCAGTACCGTTTGGGATGTTGCGTGTTGGGTCTTGCAACCTGAGATCAGCTTGCTGGGGATGGGGTAGATGGCTTGGTGTACATGGAAGCACACACCTCTTCCAATGTCACTGCTGGCCAACAATGAGACAATGCTGCCAAGTGCTATGCATCCCCCATGTGACCTACTCAGCAGCTTGTGTGCTACTGCTGCACTGGCGCCAGTGCAGTCATAATGCCGTAGCTGTATGCTTGATGTATGTGTAGAAATAGAATTAGAACCTATAACCTGCTTTATGTTCCTGCCTGCAGGCATTGCATGCTGTGTCAGCGCCATGAACATTGGCAAGGATATGCAGTTCTTTGGCGCACGTGCCAACCTGCCCAAGCTGCTGCTCTACATCATGAACGAGGTAAGGCCTGCAGTACCTGCCCTCCTGCCTTCCTGGTCACCTGCTGCTGTCAGCCTCTTAGCTCTACACTCCAGTCTGCTGACTTGCGCTGCTGCCTGGCTGGTGCTGCTGCAGGGCCGTGATGAGGTGAGTGGCGACCAGGTGGGCCCCAAGTTTGCCCCGCTGCACGACAAGACGGCGCCACTGGACTTTGAGGAGGTCAAGGCCAAGCTGGAAGCGGGTGAGGGGCAGGCAGGGAGGGAGGCAGGGCCTTGCAGGCTGTCACAGCCAGCCCTAACCCTTGTCAGACCCGCCTGACCTGCCTGACCTGGTGTGACCTAATTTGGTGACCTGATTTTGGCTTGGGTGAAACCTGTGATGCGCAGGCATGGAATGGCTGGCGGGCTTGTACTGCAACACCATGAACGTCATTCACTACATGCATGACAAGGTATGTGTGTTAAGGGTTGGCACCAAGCTGCAGTGGATGCTTCTGTAGCGATTTTGCTAGGGTCAGCCAAATAAATGCATCCTTCAAAATGAATGGACCCAAGTGTGTTTGCTTGCCCCTGTGCTCGCGCAGTACAACTACGAGCGGCTGCAGATGGCGCTGCATGACACCCACGTGCGCCGCCTGCTGGCCTTTGGCATCTCGGGCTTGTCTGTGGTTGCAGACTCTTTGTCAGCAATCAAGTATGCCAAGGTCAGTGTACAGCTGCCTGCTGGCTGCGATGCTTGGTTGTCTGGGTGCTGCTGTCATTGTCTGCTTCTTGCACCCTATACTCTTGGTTTATCTGGCTGGTGTGGCCTGGTGACCAGGCTATTTGACCCAGGAAGCAAGCTCCAGCTCCAGCCCCAGCTTACTTGTCAGGGTGGCCCCTTCAGTGGCAAATATGTGCATTCCTGTTATGCCCTTCTTACATACTTGACCAATGGCCGGGTCCCTTTGATGTCCTTGTCACAAGTGGGTGGAGTGTCTGCTGTTCAGGTGACCCCTATCCTGAACGACAAGGGCATCACTGTGGACTTCAAGGTGGAGGGCGAGTTCCCCAAGTGAGTGAGACACAGGGCCCACAGGGCTACCCCTGGCACCTCTCTCTCTGGTTGCTCTCCTGGCAGCAGCCCCTGGTGCTTGGTCCCGCACCCTGCCCTGCCCCTGCCTGCCTGATGCTGCCCCATGGCCTGTGTGCAGGTACGGCAATGATGAGGACAAGGCTGATGAGATCGCCACCTGGGTGGCCACCACATTCAGTGAGAAGCTGAGCAAGCAGCACACCTACCGCAACAGCATCCCAACGCTGTCTGTGCTTACCATCACCAGCAATGTGGTGAGTGCCATGACCTAAATAGGCTCTTCCTCTCCCTCCCCTGCTGCTCGATGTATTGCTCCATGTAGCTGTCATGGCAGTGTGCATTGCTGCATGACACAGTGGCACTGACACCTGACCATGGGGCCTGCACCCCCTGACAGGTGTACGGCAAGAAGACTGGCTCAACGCCTGATGGCCGCAAGGCAGGCCAGCCATTCGCCCCTGGTGCCAACCCCCTGCACGGCCGTGATGCAAGCGGTGCCCTAGCCTCACTGAACTCAGTGGCTAAGCTTCCGTACGGAGCTTGCTTAGATGGCGTTTCCAACACCTTCTGCCTGGTGCCACAGGTCAGTAACAGGTTGGGAGCTCGCTGACAGCTCTATGCAAGCAAACATCATGTTGCTTGCATGAACCAAACCATGCTAGCATGTGCAGCAAGGCAGTGGGTGCAGGTGCAGAATGTGGTGGAGATGGTGGTGTGGCTGCAGGTGCTGGGCAAGGGAGGGCCGCAGGACCGCGCCCGCAACCTGTCAGCAGTGCTGGACGGCTACTTCCAGCAGGGAGGGCACCATCTGAACGTGAACGTGTTGTCACGCGAGATGCTGCAGGTAGGGTGGGAGGGAGGGTGTGCAGGAAAGGCCAGGTGAGGTAGCAGGACATATCCATTGGGTAGAGATGTGCCATATAAGTTGTGTTCTGTTACTTCTGCCATGTGTGTACTTGCTGTCTTGTTGTTCTTCAATAGGTGGACTCTACCTGTTGAGATGTTGATACCTGCGCTAGTGGTGTATGCCTCGAGTTGCTGCACCCTGAAACCTGCTGGAGATGCATGCCTTGAAATGCTGGATTCTGATTGAGCTGTCCTTGCCCCTTACTGCATTTCATCGTCTGCTTCAATATCACAAATCAAAAGGTTGCACTCACACCTTGCTGCTTTGTGTCGTGGCTGGCCCTGCAGGACGCCATGGATCACCCTGAGAACTACCCCAGCCTGACCATCCGCGTGTCGGGCTATGCAGTGCACTTTGCCAAGCTGACCCGAGAGCAGCAGATGGAGGTCATTGCCAGGACCTTCCATGACAACATGTAAGCAGTGGAGTGCAATATGTGGAGCTGAACATGTGAGCAGTGACAGCTGTGTTACAAGGAATGGGGCCTCAGGTGGAGGGAGTGACGGGATGTTGGGAGGAGCATGCAATGGATGTTTGGGAAGGTGGGGAGGTTGGGATTGGGAGCTCGACTGATATACCCGCCTGGCATGTGTTTTTGGGGGTTAGAGGCAGGTTGGCAGGCAGGCTGGCTGGTCAACGCATGGGTGCCTTGTCCATAGGCCCAGGGGTAAGCATAGTCAGATGCTGCTCTGTCGCCACAGTTCAGGCAAGGCTACGAGCACATGCGTCTCGTTAGGATGTGTATACTCAGCTGCAATGTTGTGAACCTAGCTGTCTTGAACTCAGTACGGAGGTGCATGAACGTGGCGCAGTGAGCGTCGCCTATGAATAATGGCATGCATCCATGACTTGCTTTATTTTTCAGCGTCAGAATTAGGAGCAGTAGAATGCATGTTTCTGCATTGTGTTTAGATAGGTAAAAGGAAGCTTGTCCCCAGTCGTAACATATCCCCTGCTCGTGATTGACATGCATTGTAATCCATCATTCTTCTGTTTCGCACTTCAATGCGACTAATCTTGCCTCAGTCGTAGAAACACTAGCACAGTCGCTGGTGCGTGCGAATGGTATGAGACAACGTTGACTTTTACTTACGCCTCAACGTGTGTGGGTGGTGGTTGTTGGTGTGGTTGTAAACACACGATCATGGCTCAAACAATCAACTTCACAGACTTCACTATTCCTTCATCTCTTCCTGACTCCCCCTACTCAATACTTATACTCTGTATTCCTAATTCCCTTCTTGCAGTGCCGGCACAAGCTGGTGCTGATGCTGGTTTCTGTCGCTGGTTCTGCTGCTATTATTGTGATTTGTTTACACACCGAATCCGCCAGCCGGGTATGGCTACATGGCTATACTACCATGCTGGAACACCATGCGCCTGCGCCCGCAGCAAGTACCCCACAGTCCGCAATTGCTGTAAAATAGTGCAAAACGAACTCCACGAATGTGGTGAGTGTGCTGCCATGCAATTGTTGCTGTCAAGCGAAAAAAGCATTCGTCTTCTCGCCTGTCGTGCAGAGCGGCCAGCGCAAGGCTGTCGCGACAATGTGGGCGTGCTGACAAGGTACATACATAATCCATCCTTATGCTGCACATACTGTAGTGATACGCCCTGGTGGTGATACGCTGGTTTGGTGAAACCATATTGGCACATATTTGGTGACAAAGCCTGGCTCAAACATTGCAGTGATACATGTTTGGTGACTCTCTATCCTCAATACATCTACGAAGCCAGAGGCTGCCAAGTGCAACACCTAGCAATGCCACATTGTCCACATGTGTATTTGTTCACTAGTGGGGCAGCCGCCTTCGAGCACTGAAGCGTGTGGCTCCTTCCATCACAGCCTCATCATCCTCACTATCACTCTCGCCCTCACCGCTATCAGAGCTGCTGCTGGCTGAGCTCCTGGCACTGCTGCTGTCGCTTCCATCAGCCTCCACCGTGGCAGCAGCCCTCAAAGCTTGTGTGACGATGTCATCCTTATTACTATCAAAAAGAGGTTGCAGGCCCCTGCCACTGCCACTGCCACTGCCACTGCCCTGCCTCTGCCCCCTCCCCTGCGTGCGACAGCTGCCTCTCGATTTGCAGCATCTATGGGCTGAAGGTCAGCAAGCTCTGTTCCAGCTTTGGCGCCATATACCATAGAGTTATGGTGAGCTTGAGGGTGCTGCTACATCACCAACAGGGCATATCACTACAGTATATGGAATGTGGTATTTGTTGATGTTGTTTTTGCAGAGGCAGCCAGTCAGGCATATGCGGAGCGTGTTGCAGGTGTGTGGGTAGTCTTGGAATGGAGAGGGAAGGGTTGTAATTAGGGTTGCATCATGATGTGGCATTCACTGACATGCTGCGTGATCTATTATTCCTGGCATAGCTACAACACATGATGCTTACCACCATAATGAGCCTCGCTTGATGCAGGCACCCAATGTCCCACGGTAACGGCACATGCCCAATCAGCCTTGACCATCTTGACTTGCAGACAAACAAAACTCATTAAAATGGGACAACATGTTCGACTGTGGGTAACATCGCTCCGTTACAATCACATTAAAGCATCCTCGGTCGCACCCTTAATGACCGCAAACTGCAAACTGATGGCACTTCCCCCCTAGACCACTGGGCACCCCATCAAAACTTACAGCCCAACAAAACTTATTCAACAAGGAACAACATGTTGGGCTGTGGGTAATCTCACTCAGCTGGCCAGCTTCATCAGGTTATCCTGCAGGATGCTCTGGTACCTGCACCATACAGTGGCCGTGGCAGGGCATGCAGCACGGGAGGATTAAACATCACTTCAGGTCTGGCCCCTTCACTGACTCTGCCTATCACTCCTGCTTGGTTGCCATCGAAACTTACAGCTTGATGCTCATAAGGCTACTAGCCTGGCCGGAGAAACAACCAACCCTAGACCTGACTGGCTAGTCCAGTGACGCCTCAGCCACACATGTACAAGTGAGTTTCGTTGCACCCACCGGCCTGCCCAGCCGGATGATACAGTCAATCATTGCTCAGGCCCTTCATCAGACCCATGCGAGCATGAAACTTGTACACACGCTAAGCTGAGTGCAAATGTATGCGGGAATTGAGCATGGCACATGAGTGGGCGTGCGTGCAAGGTGCAAACTCCTACCTGCCTTGCAATGTGCATGTATGTGTTGTGGCACCAGTGCATGTCCACTAATGTAGTCTATGGTGTTGCTCGATGCTTGCAGAGCGCATCTTCACGGCTCATTTTCAAGGCAACATCGGTTTGCAGCCGTTCACCAGACAAGTCAATGGCGGCTGCAGCACGGGCACATGCGGCGCAAGATACAGCAGGTGGGTAGTCTTGGAGTGGTCATGGAAGAAGAGTGAAGGGTCGCAACTCACCATCACCATCATCATTAGCATCAGGACCTGGCATCCAGTGACGGGCATCTTCATTTTCTCTCCTGCTGAAAGAAAACCTGGTTTAAGCTGGATGACAAGCTAGAGAGCAAAACACTGACATGCATCTTGGTCTATTCTCCAAGTCAGGCCAAAGTAGGGTCCAAGCCAGAAGGCAAGCTGGAGGATAAGAGGGTGGCAGGTACAAAGCAGGTGGAAGGCAGGTGGGAGGGCAAGTGTCGCTGATGCTTTGCGATTGCCTTAAGGTTTTGTGCCCGGGTTGCATTGCTGGAACCGTTGCTGTAGAGTCCGCTCTCGACCTCCTGCATTGGGGCTACAAGAGCGCATTCGTTGACATTGACAGCAGTGCCTGCAAGGTTCACCGGAGACGCTGCATCGGGGACTGCGAGCTCGTTAAGCTGGACTTGAAACAATTCTGTCGCATTGCCAAGGCCAAGCTGCAAGACGTGACAAGCGGCGTTATCATTCCTGCCAAGGATGTCAGGGTCGTGCGCCTTTGCGCAACATGTGCGTCTCAGCTGCGGGTACAGCACATGCTGTAGCTGTTGGGGGTGAGGAGGAGGGAAGTGCTGCAACATGTGGTGCTGGGCTAAGGTCAGGGGGTCAGGGTTAGGGTTGGAGTTGGGGTTAGGGTCAGGAGGGGATAAGGAGGGAGGTGTTGCGGCACATGTGTGCATTGGCAACAGATGGCTCTGGTGCCACCAGCAGAAGGAACAGCACTCGATGCATTGCTGGACTGTGTCGTGCCCTCTGCAGCATATGAGGCTGACATATTGGGGAAACAGTGCCCACTCAGGAGGGAGAGTGAGATTGATGCCAGGTGTGTTTACAAGGTTCCCATTTAGCTTCTGAACAGTAAGCCTTGATTGCCTGGCACCCATGTGCTTGCACATGTCCTGCTGTTGTCAGCAAGTTGATTACATTGCAGCTGGCAGGTGCACATGCGGGCACATGTGCATGGGCACGCACTGGGGCAGTGCAGCCACTCATGCTCGACACACAGCAGCTTGATCAGCCCTGAGTCTTGGCGTTTTGTCGGGCGCTGCTGCTGCTTGGCGGTGCCCTTCCGCTTCGTCCTGAGTCATTGCGCTACTGGGTGCTTTTTTTCCAAGCAGGTCAGGACTTTCATAGCGCATATACACGGCTATATTTTACGTTTCTTCCATGTACTTACATGTCATTTATTACCGCAACATCTGTAGCACTTCATCAGACAAGTTGATGGCAGCTGCAGCAGTGGCAACCGCTGCAGCACAGGCACATGTGGAACGGGGTGCATGTGGGTGGGTAGTCTTGGATTGGTGATGGAAGAAGTGGGAAGGGTTACAATACACCATCACCATCATCAGCAGCATCAGGACATGACATTCGGTGACATGCATCTTTGTTTTCTCTCCATGTCGAGTAAAAGCCTCACCTAAGCTCTGGGGCGAGCATTGGGGTGAGCCAGTAACACAACGCAACACTTGCCTGCTGCCAGCTCTGGGGTGAGCAGGTACAACAGCACCGGTATCCCATGCCTGCTGCCATGCATGGTGCTCATGGTGCTCCCTGGTGCACCATGCACAGGTTTCATCGCGTTGTCGGCAGTGGAGTTGCTAACGTGGTCAATGCATGCATCCAGCAGAAGCACCCGTCCTGGAAGCAGCTGTTATTCGACATTAGTAGCGATCCAAGTGATGGGTCTGGCTGGCCAGACTTCCTCATACAGCAGCTCCGGAATGATCGTTTTGAAGTGGACGTGTGTGGCGGCGAGGGCGAGGTGAGTGACCAAGTGCACCTTTGGTGCCAACGTGCCGCAAGGCAGCTTGGCGGGGCGATGTTGGGGTATTGAAATGGGTGGGGGTGTGGCACTGGGTTCCTGCAGGTGAAGGTCCAGGAGCGGGGAGGCAGTGGGTGGCAGTGCACCCCCCTGCTGCCTTGTTGCAGCAGGTCCCCTCCCTAAGGTGTTGTGTTTGTCTGCATGGAACACGTGGCATGGGATCCTAGTGCACATCGTTCTGATGTTATTCTCATTCTCACGACGTCATGAGGCAGAGCCAGCGTAGCAGAGGAAGGAGGGTGCATGTTCAGTGCGGTCTCCAAATAGAAATTGAGAGTGGTGGCATAAGTGAAGGGGGCGGGGAGGGGTAGGGAATGAGTGTGGGGGTGGGAAGGTGGGGCTGAAGCAGGTAGAGGAGGATCATAGCTTACTGGAGTGGCGCCTGTGACTGCCTGTTTTGGTTGCCTTGCCACGCTGCAGTCGCCCGATGTCATGACCAAGCAGATCATCGACCTGACCAAAATGCATGAAGCAGTGGCTGACGCGCTCATGCAGGCCTGCAGCTATTGCCAGGAAAAGGTGAGAGGGAGAGAGGCTTCTACCATCCAGCAGCTCATCAGGTGCAAGCCACCTATCACCTATCACCTATCACCTATCACCGCACGCGTCTCTGGTAGAGGCGGGCATGGCTGGTGGACTGCATGCCCTTTCCTTTCCTAGTGCAGGGCTGGCGCTTCACCTTCATCACCAGCTACCAATACACCTTCTTCATATGGCGTGTGGCGGAGAACAGATACGCCGTCACAAACGGCCTCGTTCATGACGTCGCACCGTTTGACCTCTACACCAGAGAGGTCCTTGCCTGTGGGTTGCAGGAGCAGTGGACCCCTGCCACATGTGATCATCATCTGGTTGCAGGTTTTGGCAGCAGGTGTTTATTGTCTATATTCCTGTCCTTCCAGAGTGAGCACTGGCAACATGGGCTATCACAGGTCCTTGGCGTCACCCTTGTTGACACGCTGCAGACATCATGTGGATGTCGCTAGAGGCACCGTGGGGCAAGCAGCTTCCACCTGGAGAGCTCCGTGACCTGGAGGTGCTTCTCCAGCAGCAGGCGGCGGTGACAGTGCTGCGGGGCTGGCCCCAGGAGCATCAGGGCCAGGACCAGCAGGGCCAGGGAAGTGCACACACCCAGTCAAAGAAAAGACGGCGCGGAAAACAGCCGCAGCAGCCACCGACAGCACCTCTGGATGCAGTACAGGAGGCAGGCCAGCAGGCAGGCCCTGTGGCGGCTGTTGAGGATGCACCGCAGTACCCGCTGGCTGCCCTGAAGCTGGACAAGAAGAGCCTGGGGTCTGGCCAGTGCGGGTCCGTCATGAAGGGCTGGTAGGTGCTGGCCACGGTTCGACAGGCTCATCAAGCATACTGCATCATGGCCTGTGAGGAGCAGCTGGGCAAATGCAAGGGCACCAGGCCTGCAAGCTTCCAGCCCCCAGTCGATCACCGGCTGCTGCGTGAGGGGTCCTAGTGAGACCTGGACCTGGTTCTGCCATGGCATTGGTACTTGTTGCCCGCTGGGCTGATCAGGCCAGTGCTGCATAGTGCCTAGGCTTAGTACGGTGTACGGTACCGACCCCTGGCTGCACAAGGAGGCTGCTTGGACTGTTTGTTTGTTACACTTACCGGCATGTAGGTAGCAGCCACTGGCATTACAGGTATGCAAGGCAGCAAATGGCATCCTTGTTCACATGCTGCTGCTGCTGCTGCTGCTGTGGGTGTGGCCATGCTGGCATGGCCTGTGGACTGGTTCAGGCTGCGGGGGGTTCCAGTGGCCGTCAAGGTGACTGACGCCTGCAAGCAACCCTACATTGTGGAGCGGCTGTGGCATGAGGCACATATCTATGGTGCGTGTGCCTGCTAACCAGGTGCAGGTCAGGGAAAACGGGAAACCAACCGGCCGGTCTTACCGTTGTTGGCAACCATTCTTTTCCTGCTGCTGAGGTCACACTTGGCTGCTGAGGTCATACTGGGCTGCTTGCTTCTCCTGCTGCTGAGGTCACACTGGGCTGCACCCACACCTGGTGCAGGAGCAGGTGTAGCAGTGGCCAACACACACACACCTGCTGCCATGCCGCCATGTGCCAGCCGCTGCAATGTGACACATGGGTGCTGGGCTGGTGGTCCAGCTGCTGGCCATTGTTGACCAGCGCTGCCTTCATACTGGGGCCGCTGCATATCCACGCCTGCATGTCCTGCAGCTGCAAGAGGCCCTCACCACCCGCATCATGAACCACTTGACGGCATCTCTTATGATGCACTGACAAGAGGTACTTACAGCTCAACAAAACTTATTCAACAAGGAACAACCACATTTACACGCACCACATTTACACGCACCACACTTACCGCATGCCCCATATGCACCATGCAGCACGCCATGAAGGCTTTTGTGCTGATGTGCAGAGGTGCTGCGGGATCTGCAAGGCCTTTGTTGTGTTGTTGTTGTTGTGTTTTTTTCTTATGATGTGCAGAGGTGCTGATGGATTTGCAAGGCCTTTGTTGTGTTGTTGTTGTGTTTTTTTCTTATGATGTGCAGAGGTGCTGCGGGATTTGCAAGGCCACCTCCTGCCGGTGCTGCATGGCTGTGGCTACTGGAGGGGCCGCAACAGCTTCTTTCTGGCTACCGCCGTAGTGCCGGGCCACACCATCGACGACTGCACCGATGAGGTTGCTGATGGGTTAAGCTCAGCTATTGCACAAGCAGCACGACAGGTTAGTGCAAGCTGCAGGCTAGGGGCAGCGGTAGTATTGGTCCATGTAGTGCCTAAGTTACAGGGACACACTTTAGGTTTTGTTCTTGCGCTGCTCACATCAAAAGCGTGAGAGTTTGTTGTGTTAAAGTGTGTCAAGACCATAGGCAACAGGGGTGAGCAGCTCATACAGCAGCAGGTGTGACAGCGCACAAAGCTTTGATGATGATGATAAGTTACCAGAAGCAGGTTCTGGTTCACGCTTGCACGACTCCTGCTCAAACTGAGTGATGGAGTGACTGCAGGCGCTGCAAGCCATCCACCAGCGTGGTGTGGCTCATGGTGATGTGCGAGCCAACAACATCCTGGTTCAGCACTGTGGCAACACCCTCCAGGTGAATGCACAAGAAGCAAGCCGGAGAAGCAAGCCAAGAAGCAAGCAACCCTTGGTGGGTTCGGATTGCAGGTGCTGATGCATCCACTCTTCTTCACGTTTTCACTGCACACGCGTTCAGGGTTGCGGCTCACAGCAAGGGTGGCAGAGTGTGTTGTAGTCAAGGCCTTGCAGTTTTCATGAGGGCTCATGGAGGGATGGAATGCTACGGATGCCAGCGGCTCCCAATTGCACCCCAGATTGGCAGCTGTTGTGTTATGACGACGATGACGACAACATCGGCGACAAGTTGAGTTCTTTGCCAATAGGCTGCCACAAGTTTGATGTATGCACTGATTCTTCCGCAGGTGATCTTCATAGACTTTGGCCATGCGTATCTACGACCGACACCGGAGGAGTGTGAGCGTGAGCTGAAAGAGCTCGACCAGGAGTTACGATACTACCTAAACTAGCACACAAATGCACACAATCTCACACATTCGCACACATTCGCACATCTGCAGTTGCAGATGTGTAGTTGTAGCTGCCAAATGGCCGGCTTGTCTGGGTTGCTGACTGGTTGTAGTCGCGCACATGACTGCCATCCTCATGGGTGTTGGGCTACATGTACACGTCGATATACAGTCAAGGCAGGTTGTCATCATTGCCAACATTGTCATCACCAGTCGCTACACCATTGTCGCCATTACAGTCAAACAAAACTCAAGACCACAGTCAAACAAACATGTTTGACTGTGGGCAATCTAGATTCAACAATGGCATCTAGATCTAGGCATCTAGATGTATGGCAACTGCAGATGTGGCATGAGTTCCTTTTTGTGAGTGCCGTAGAGTCACATGTCAACTAGTACAGTAGGCCCGTCCCACATCGGACGGACAGAAAGACATGGCTGCAATGAGTGGATGGGACGGCCGTAAAGCTACAACCTGTTGAAGGCCCAATGCAACATGTTCATAGCATCAACAGCAAAGCAGTAGCAAAGCAAAGTTGATGTTGTGCCAACATGTCGTTATGCCAATATGTTGTCATGCGATCATGCCATCATGCCATGTAGGTTGTCGGTTGACTGCTGCCCCTGCTGCTGCTGCCCCTACTACTGCTACCCCTGCTGCTGCCCCTGCTGCTTCTGCCCCTGCTACTGCTACCCCTGCTGCTGCTGCTGACGATGCCGCTGCTGCTGCCCCTGCTGCTGCTGCTGGTGATGATGCCACTGCTGTTGCCCCTGCTGCTGCCGCCCCTGCACCTACTGCCCCTGCCGCCCCTGCCTCTGCTGCCCCTGCTGCTGCTGCCCCTGATGCCGCTGCCGCTGCTGCCGCTGCAGCCCCTGCTGCTCCTGCTGCTGCTACCCCTACTGCCCCTGACGCCCCTGCCCCTGCTGCCCCTGCTGCTGCTGCCCCTGCTGCTGCTGCGCCTGCTGCCCCTGCTGCCCCTGCTACCCCTGCTGCTGCTGCCCCTGCTGCTGCTGCCCCTGCTGCTGCTGCCCCTGCTGCTGCTGCCCCTGCTGCTGCTGCCCCTACTACTGCTACCCCTGCTGCTGCCCCTGCTGCTTCTGCCCCTGCTGCCAATGCTGCCGCTGCCGCTGCTGCCCCTGCTGCCCCTGCTGCTGCCGCCGCCGCCGCTGGCGCTGCTGCCCCTGTTGCCGCTGCCGCTGCTGCCCCTGCTGCTGCTGCCCCTGCTGCTGCTGCCCCTGCTGCTACTGCTGCCCCTGCTACCCCTGCTGCTGCTGCCCCTGCTGCTGCTGCCCCTGCTGCTGCTGCCCCTGTTGCTGCTGCCCCTGCCGCCCCTGCCCCTGCCCCTGCTGCTGCTGCCCCTGTTACTGCTGCCCCTGCAGCTGCTGCCCCTGCTGTTGCTGCCCCTGCTGCTCGCCTGGCTGCTTTTCGGGGCTAGACACCTGCCATTAGGTGCATTGGGGACGTGAGGATCCCTTGCGCTGAAGCAGAGGCTGTTTGCATGTTTTGAGGCAGTGCGCAAAGTGCACGCATTGGCAGTGCGCAAAGTGCACGCATAGGCAGTGCGCATAGGCAGTGCGCAAAGTGCACGCCACCCACGCCACGGCCAAGCGCCGCATCCGTGAGGCGCAGCCCAGTCCCTGGACTGCGGCTGTCAGTTCAAATTGATGAACCAACCTGCGCACCACCTGTTCATTTCATTCAAATTGATGGGCCAACCTGCGTGACGTTATATTTCATTCCGCGCACTGGCGCCACCACGTGCCGAGCCATGATCGCAGCTCAAACGTAATTATTCGTCTCAAAAAGTCGCCAATCGAAAGTGAATCTAACTGCCCAGTGCAGAGCTGGGGCTGTCTTCTTGTATGGTAGGTTGCTCTGATTAGAGGAGGCTGTGCGCGCGTTTCCAGGCCATTCCGAGCACATTTTTCATCTTGACCCCCTATTTTTTTATATGTAGATGTAGATGTCAGATGCCAGTTAGTAATGGAATGTGAACTGCAAGAGAGTGTAATGTCGTCGCCCTGCCACGCCTGCGATTTGAACGGTGGTAGCATACGAGACTACGATAGTATACCTCCCTCGTCCTGTTGATTCGTACCTCGTAGTCATAGCCCCGGTTATAGCCCATCCAACCGTAGCATGCTATCGCAGAGAATGACCCCATGGAATGACCTGCACTTGGGCGGCTATGAACGTGAAGTATGCTGCATCGTTGCTTGTATTCGCATACGCTGTTTGGTAGGTGGCTGGACGGTCGCCGAGCTTATACTCGCGAATTGAGTACACGCACCTGGCTGTCACAATTCTGGCTCCTTTTCCTACTAGCCTTTGAGAGAGCCTACAAATACAGGTGGTTGACAAGAAAGACTACATGATACGACTACAACCGAGTTCCTGTCTCCCGGTCACAAGCCTGAGTACAGCCTTGAGTACACGTAAGTTAGCCTTTCATAGACATTGCTAACATCCTCATATTTGAACACAACCAGCATCCCCAATCTACATGCACACCACACACGCCATGCACACCACAACTCACGAGACTAAACTACACCTCGAACGACAGCCAGACTGTGTTCAGCGCGCCTGCCACAAGAAAACTCACCTTTGGCACGACATGGGTAGTGAGCTGTTGCACATGGGCCGACAACAGCCAACTGACAGTGGCAAAACAGGGTGTGTGCTATGCATTACCCTCAATACAGGAGGGGTGGGAAGCATGACTCAGCACGTGGCTTCATTGACCTCACCACAGCAGCAGCAGCAGCAAGCAGCACAGCTGACACCACACCACACCATGCCACTGCTCCCTCTCTTCCTTTACACATGAGATGGTACACTGAGCCACAACTCCTACACACATGCTGCAAACAATAGCTTCAAAACCTTCAGCGGCACTTCAGCGGCCACACCCAGGCCTGAGCCCCCACCCACACCACTGGGTGTGTGTCGAGCCATGCATTGATGGCGATGACTGCGAAGCCTGCCTCCCTGCGCCCCCTCCCCCTCCCCCTCTCCCTCCTCCTAGCAGGAGGGTTAGCTGGCTGCTGGTACAACTACAGCCCCACGGCAGCCCCTACTCCTTGCAACGTCGTGCCATGTGAGGCCCCCTGCAGCACCCTCCTCACAGGCCCCAATGCTCAGCCCTCATCAGGAGCCCCAGCAGCAGGCCCCTCCCTCCACCCCCTGCACCCCTCACCAGGACACAGCGCACCCACTCCCTTCCTCCAGGCCTGACACCTTCCCTCCACTGCCTCACTTCCAACTCCTTCTCGCCCTTGCCTACCCCTGTCCACCCACCCCTACCCACACCCCCCTCTGCTTGACCTGCCTTATATTCCCACTTTGAAGCGAGTGGGTATGGCCGGCAGCGGGCTGCTTTGTGCTGCTGTCACCTCGGCTTCTGACCAGGAGCTCAGGGAGTCCACGGAGGGCAAGTAGCTGCTCGCGTTGGCATTCAGCAACTCCTGCTCGCGCTGCTCGGCCGCGGCCTCGTCGTACGACTGCTGGGCAGCTGCTGCCCAGCGCGGCCAAGCCTTGGCTTTGGTGTTCTGAGGCAGGGCCAGCCAGGCCTTTGCGATGGCGGCGGAGAGCGCCTCATCATGGAGGCGCGCCACTCCCCCAGCAGCCACCTGCTTGCACGCAAAGAAAGCGCAAAGTAACTTTGCAAAAACCACACATGCGAGCTCAATGCTTCAAACAAGCCAAAAACGGTTCAATAAGGCGGAGCGGAGAAGCAGTGCGGTCCTGCTACACCTTGCACACACAAAACTGCCGACGGGCCTCTGGGCGCACCTCGTCGACCTTGGCGTCACGACGTACACGCACGAACAGCTCTGCTCGCGCGAATGGGCTCTCGTTGGTCGGTGCGGAGCCCATGTTTCCGCTCCGCCTACGCGCCATCACCGCAATGTTTTCGCGCTTGCAGCTCTTGCTGACATACCTAGCCCGCGCAACGGCACGAGCCCGCCGCGAAGGTGGTGTTGCGACGACCAGGCGCATGCGACATGAAGCGGCCCACGGCGCAGCACAGGCAGCACACGGCAGGGCAGGGCAGAGCAGGACAAGGCAGGAGGCAAGGTTAGTAAGGCAGTTAGTGAGGGAGGCGGGGGCTCACATGTTGCTGATGAGCTCGCGGGGGCATAGCTTCATCACATGCCTGCAGAGGTGGGGGTGGCAGGCAGAGCCGGGGCAGGAAGCGCAGCAGCAGCAGAGCAGCGGAGGTGGCAGGGTAGGGATGGGTCGAGCCTGGACTCCACACTGCAACCTGTGTGAGGCGGCTGGCCACCTCTAATCTCAAGCTTGCCAGGGTGGCCAGCAAGGGTAGCCTGTCACGCACCCCATATCATGACATACCAGTGTAAACCCACCATCGGTCTTCATGTCACTGAATGCTGCTACCGCAGCAGGGCCACTGCAGGCATCCCTCTGCCCTGTTGTGCCCTTCACCATCAACCTGATGGTGACCAGTGTGGAAGCCAGGTGTTGGGGGGAGCAGGAGAGGGGGGCCCCAGAGGGAGGGGGGCAAGGGGGCGGGCGGGGGGTCGCAGGTGGGGGGGCCAGCAGGGGGGTCTGAGTCAGGTCCTAGCCACCCACTCGAGGACGGGCAGCTCCTTGCGCTCCACGAAGTGAATGCAGTCCACGGGGCAGGAGCCCACCGCGTCCAGCACCTCCTCCTCGTCGTCCCCCCACTGGGTGCTGACCCTGCGCGCCGCACAGCGCATGGCGGGGCAGCCGGGTGCAGGGCGGGGGTAGGCAGGGGGCTGACTGGGCAGGGCGCTGAGGCTGGGCACAGCCCAGCTAGGCCGGTTGCTCAGTGTGGGCGGCCTCGAGGGGCGGGGCCAGTCAAGGTGCTAGCGGCGCCCAGGGCGTGTGCGTGTGTGTGTCACGCATATCGTGTGATGTGTGAGAATGTGTGCTACAGGGTGCGCACCGGACGTGGCACAGCTGCTGAGCTGAAGCCACCCCATGCAGGGGGGCCCATGGCTGGATGCAGTGTGGGTATGCGGTGTTGCAGCCGCGGGAGTTGAACCCCTGACCTGAGTGTGGCTGGGTGCAGCTGGACCCCTGGCCACTGTGTGGCGGCGCACTGCAGACAGCCTCCCTGGCTGCCTGACTGTTGCCCGGGGGCGTCAGCTGCGTAGGCCAGGGCAGGGGGCCCTCCCCCTGGCCACTGTTTGTGCCCCCGCCCCTCACCCCCTGCCACCTCCCCCCAGGCATTGGCTGCCGGCTGCCGGCTGCACATCAGCTGCGTGGGCCAGGGCAGGGGGCCCCTCCCCCTGGCCGCCTGACTGCTCATGCACAGGCTCTGCACCATTGACTATCACCATGCTCTTACCAATGCTACTACCAACGCAGCTGTGGCACCATGCTGGGCACCATTGCCGCCACTGCTGCAACGTTGGTGTGATGAGGACTGTCACTGAACGACATGACCGTGCCAATTCTGTTGCTGCTGATGGTGGCGGTGGTGGTCGTGGTGGTGGTGGTGGTGGTGGCGTCAGTGATGGGGGGCTGGCAAACCCCTGAGCCCCTGCCTCCTTACCCCGCCCCCCCCCAGGCCCCCTGCCCACCTTGCTCGGCCCCACTCCTCCTCGATGAAGAAGGTGTTGCCCGCGGACATCGTGCACAGCCGGCAGCCAATGCCTGGGGGTGCAGCAGGTGAGGGGCAGCAGCACGCACACACATATCACCCCACAGGCAGGCGGCAGGCGGTGGCAGCGGGGGCGGCGGAGCAGCCTGCCCCTGTGACAGCTCCAGGTCCTTTTGAGTCCGGGGTCTGGGGATAGGGGTCAGGGGTCAGGGGTCAGGGGGCGGCCGCTGGCTCCTCAGCCTGCTGCTGCTGCTGCTGCTGCTGTAGGGAGGGGGGGGGGGCTGCACAGCTTGACTGACACACCCCCTGGATCAGTCTCAGGGGTTGAGTGCAGCAGGCGCTGGGCTGGGGCTATGAGGGGAGAGGGAGGGGAGGGAGCAGGGGGGGTGGGGGGGCAGGGGGGTGGGGGGGCAGGGGGGTGGGGGGGCAGGGGGGTGGGGGGGCAGGGGGGTGGGGGGGCAGGGGGGTGGGGCCCCCACTGACAAGACGTCTCGTCCACAAAGATTGCGCGGTCCTCCCCCGCGGGCCCTGCCCACACTGACTCCGGCTGCCCCGTGTAGTTGCCTGCGCCCCTGCAGGCAGGCCAGGGCCAGGGCCAGACTCGGTTTCATGCCCTGGGCTCAGGACTGATGTCACCCGGCACAAGCTGTTGCCTGCGCCCCTGCGAGCACGGCCCTGGGGGGGGGGGGGTTGGGCCGGGTCAGGCCTGGCAGTCAAAGCCACGACTGATGTCAGGGGAGTGGCCTGAGCCAAGGCAGGGCAGGGCAGGGCGTGGGCCAGGGCAGGGCGGGTCAGGGTGGGCTGGCTGCAGGGCCAGGGCCTCCTACTGGCAGGCCTGCCACACAGATGGTCACACTGTCTGTCACACCATCACACTGTCTGCCACACCATCACACTGTCTGCCACACCATCACACTGTCTGTCGCACTGCCAAACAAGGGGTCCAAGGGTTCGAGCACATCACAGTCACAGCCGGCCATGCGCCAGAGCACCCACCATGGCTGGAGGGCTGTGCTTACATTAAGCCAGTGAGCTTACAGTGGGCAGGGGGCTGGGCTTATTGCTGGGGGCAGGGGAGTGGCAGGGCAGGGCAGGGCACAGCAGGTCAAGCCCGGCACCACATCAGGCTCGGGGGTGTGGGTTCAACTCCCGCTCCCGCACCCACTTGCGGTACGACCTCAGCTCCACCGTGTAGGCCTCGCGGGCGTGCGGGTCAGTCAGCGTGGTGTAGGCTAGGTTCAGCAGCGCTGCCAGGCCAGTGGCCGCCTCCCCTGGCAGCAGCAGGGCAGGGCACCGGCTGGAGGCAGCAGAAGCAGCAGCAGCGCAGGGCAGAGGCAGGCATACACAGGGATCAGCCTAGCTACTTTCCCCTGCCCCCTGCCCACCCCTGCCCCCTGGCACCTGGCCACATTTGGCCCCTGGCCCCCCTGGCCCTCCACTGCCCTCCACTGCCCTCCCCTGCCCCCCCCTGCCCCCCCCTGGCCCCCCTGCCCTCCCCTGGCCCCCACCAGCAATGTCCGGGTGCGTGTACTTCTGCAGCCGGCGGTACGCGGCCTTGATGTCCTCCGCCTCCAGCGCCCCGGGCGCCAGGCTGCCCCGCACTGGGTTCTGCGCAACACGTGCCCAGCTGCACCTCAGCCCCAGCGACCTGGCAGCAACGGCCTCCTGCTCACACAGACATGCACTCCGCAGCCTGCCCCGCTCCTCAGACCCAAGTTCACACTCACACGCCTCAGCTGCTGCTGCTGCTGCTGCTGCTGCTGCTGCTGCTGCTGCCACCTCCTCCTGCAGTGTACGCGCTGCTCGCACTCAGCCACCCCCACCGACTGCAGCTCTGCTCCTTGCCGGCCCCCTCCTCCCCCCTCCTTGCCGCCCTGCCCCTGACCCTGGCCTCGCCCCGAGCCCTCTCCTACGGCCATCGCGCAGCTGCTGCCACGCCCCGCCGGCCGAGTGGCCCCCAGCTCAGGTACCTCCCAGTGGCTCTGCTGCTCTCACCTTGCTTGCCCTCTCCCCTTCACCCTCCCCAGCCAGCCTTCCTGCCCCTCCGCACCGCCACCACCCGGTCCTGGTCCGGTCCATCTCAGCCCAACCCTTCAGCCTACCCTACCCTACCCCCAGCCCCTCTGCCCTCCCAAGGCTCAGCTCACCTCGAAGTCGATGTCAAAGCCCAGCAGCTCGTAGAAGTCCCGCGGTGTGGGCACCTTCAGCGCCTCCAGGGTCGCCTCATCCAGCGCCTGCCACCAGGCAGCAGCAGCAGCAGCAGCAGCAGCTGGTCAGGGGAAGTGGGGCAGCAAGGCAGGCAGGCACATGCCATGGTGACGATACTGACTGGCTGAGACAGCTGGCTGGTTGGTTGGTTGGCTGGCTGGCTGGTTGGCTGGCTGGCTGGTTGGTTGGCTGGGGCTACCTCTCTCAGGGGACCTGGCAGCTGACCCACACAGCAGGGGCAGCCGCCAATGCTGGCTACTAGGGGGGCAGGCCCAGCAGCCTGCTTGCGCCAGGCCCCAGGCCAGCAGCTCACTCAGCAGGGCCACTAGGCCTGGCGGGGTCAGTCAGCGGTGGCGCCAGGGCAGTGTGACGGCTTGGGAAGAAGGGTGAGAGGGGAGCGAGCAGGCGAACCACACACTACCAGCCATGCAGGTGAGGGGGTCAGGGGGGTCAGGGGCATTGAGGGGCATTGAGGTGGGTGGGTGGGTGGGTGGGTGGGTGGGTGGGTGGGTGGGTGGGTGGGTGGGTGGGTGGGTGGGTGGGTGGGTGGGTGGGTGGGTGGGTGGGTGGGTGGGTGGGTGGGTGGGTGGGTGGGTGGGTGGGTGGGTGGGTGGGTGGGTGGGTGGGTGGGTGGGTGGGTGGGTGGGTGGGTGGGTGGGTGGGTGGGTGGGTGGGTGGGTGGGTGGGTGGGTGGGTGGGTGGGTGGGTGGGTGGATGGGTGGGATGAGTGTTGCAGTTTCGGTGCATGCCGGTGCCGCTGCCGGTGGTGTGGTGCTGCCGCTGCTGTGCTGCAGGTCCTTTAATGTTGGAGGGTAGCGGTTGTGGCAGTGGTGAGTGCCATCCTGCATTAGTGGGCTGCTCCTAGGTGCTGGTGGTGGCGGTGGTGATGCTGGTGAAGTTGCAGCCTCTTGGTGCCCAGGTAGCAGACCTCAGGGGTGGCAGTCTATGCCCTGCTGCCCACGCCTGACAGGCAAGGCTGAGCTGCTAACCAGCCAGCCTGCCAGCCTGCCTGCCTGCGCAACTGTATGGCTGCCTGGCATTATAGTACCGCGCTCTGCCCCCAACAGCCGCACGATGCCAGGGGCCTGGGGCGTTACGGCACCAGCACTCACAAGTCGCTTGCATGGTTTGCTTGTACTGACGATCATCGAGCTGTGCTGGGCGTACGCATGCGTCCGACAGTGCTGGGTTCCGTTTCGATGCGGTTTCGTCAGAGCAGGGCGTGATGTGGCGTGCAGCATCGCAGTGGAGGACTGGAGGCAGCGGCGGGCGACAGACAGCTGGGAGGGTTGCCCGACTCACAGGGTTGTGACACGGGGTTGTTTAAATATCTATATGGGGTTTCGTGTTCAAAAATGGACATTTGATTTGTTTTGGCGTACGCCTCGCACACATACCCAAAGGCACAAGAGGCGCGAAGCTTGCTATGTAGGCAATCCACGATACCTCACTAGTCACCCAGCCCCCATAACGTCCAGCCCATAGGCTTTGCACAGTCGGTGTTGGAAACTCGAGCCGTTGCGGAACTCGCTGGCTGAGCTGCTCGACAGCATCATCTGCGTCAACAGCAACAGTCGGCAGTAGGAGGTGCGTAGAGAGAGGTGTGTCATGCAGCCAACCACAACCTGATTTGGGGCTGATGAGCTGAGTATTTCTCAAGCGAATGTGCCTGCGCTTGGCAGCTGTCTGTGGCAGCTCCCATCCAAAGCAAGGTGTAGTACGCTTGTGAAGCGTGCAGCCAGGAATTGGCGTTGCTGCACCCTAGCACCAAGCAGCCTGCACCTGGGTGGCAACTGCAGGTAGTGCCAGCTGTAGCATGTGCAGTATGCAACTTGCCTCTGGAGGACTAGACCAGGTGTTGTCAGCTGCTGTTGGGGCAGCACAGCCTGCTGACACACGCAACCTGGTGCACAACTGGCACACAACCTGCTGGGGCAGCCTCCTACGAGGCTTTGGCCCAACAGCTCTGCCCTTGCGGTTGGGGGGGGGGGGTGCTGCCGAGGTATGCACACATAACCAGGTAGGGAGGTAGGCAAGGTTGGCACGAACTAGGAATACACAATGCACGTCAATAACATATTTCCGCAACGGCCAGAACCGGGAGTTGCAGCGATAGGTGCAGACTGTTGCATGCTGACTCGCACTCACTCATGCTTCAACTGACATACTTCAATACACTTTCACTCTCTACATGCAAGGTGGGAGTGTCGATGGTGACGGCCACATCCTTTCATGCAGCTTCGCTCACAACAGCGATCACACACGCACTAACATGCCCATGGGCTACTCCCCTGGCAAAGTCGACCAACCCACTCCGTTGGTGTTACTCCGCGGACATCGCAGCGTCGCGAGCAGATGGCGGTGCATGCCCAAACATCCTACCACGCCACCCGTGCAGCACACACGGTGGGAGGACGAGAAATGGCGATGCAGCTTGCGAGGAAGGGGTCCGCCTCAAAACCACGGCATCCACCAAATGTACATGCTGCCCAGGTTGTCTTTGTCCATCGCCTCCGCCATCAGTCGCGCCGCGTGCCCCTCGACGCTCAGCGGCAACGAAGGCAAGCTGCGAACGCCCAGCAATGTGCCGGCCAGCCGACCGTCAATTGTAGCGAGCGCGTCCTTGGCCTGGGCAGCGCGTGGCAGCCAGGCAAGCGCAGGCATGCGTTTCGTAGCGACCAATAACATCGCGTGAAGGAGTGGTAACAACGCTATAAGCACACCCCATGCTCCAGGCGCTTACCATTGGGTTTTCTTGCTCCGCTACCGGTTCGCCGTTCGCTGACGAGGCCGCCGCGGCGGCCGCAGCCGCCCGGCTGCCCGACCCCTTGGACCAGTCGACCAACGGGTCGTACAGAAATGTTTCGGCGCACGTCATCAACGTGCTGCGGTGCTGCCGGAGCACCTGCAGGGGCGCATTCAGTCGGCGTCCTGATGACAAGGGAAAAGCGCGAATCGGCGCACACAGACGGAGGAAGTGGCGCAAGAAGATGAGCAAGCTAACACCGGGATCTCTGCGCACCCACCGCCAGTGTCGTTTCGGCGCTGCGACGGAAGGCACCCTCCACCCCGGCCACGCCGAAGCTGTCCACCACGTTCTGGGTCAAGCGGAATGGGACCTTCTCAGGCACCTGCGGCGCAGCCCCAGTTCCGCATTTGACTTGGCTGTTATGCGCCCTCGCGCCGGGGATGTGCGGGTGCTTTGCTGCGCGCGCCCCCGGTCACACCTCTAAAGTGAGGCCACGATCGAACAGGCAGCCGAAGTCCACGTGCACGGTTTCTCCGCTGACTTGGTCGATCATAATGTTTTCGCCGTGGCGGTCGCCCAGGCCCAGCATGTGGCCCGTCATGCACCAGACGGCGTTGGTGCTGCGAACACCGCACCACGCGCGCAGCAACCTCCGGCAGTGGCGACAAGGACGGCGGCTGGGCGGCTGGCTGAACACACCCAAGCCCGCGTCATGCAGGCAGCAGTCGTGCTATGGGCCTGCTGCAGCGTCGCCCCAGTGCAGCCACGCCAAGGGCTGACTATGGGAGGTGTTTTGGAAGCATTGTGCATGGAGATGAGAAGATCAGGTGGATGAGATCTGGTAGAGAGGTGTGACCGTAGTGACCTATCAGTGGTGGAGAGGTGTGACCGCAGTGACAAATCAGTGGTGGAGGCTGGTCCCCAAGGCAGTATAGTCCTGATTGGCAGGGTGCACAGCGACTTGCACGTTTTAAGAGGAGTGGGTAGGAGGAGATGGCTCGCACGGCACATCCCCCCACCCGCCCCCCCCCCTCTGTGCCATCCCAGTCCCCTCCCCTGCCCCGCCCTGCCCTGCCCTGCCCTGCCCTGCCCTGCCCTGCCCTGCCCTGCCCTGCCCTGCCCTGCCCTGCCCTGCCCTGCCCTGCCCTGCCCTGCCCTGCCCTGCCCTGCCCTGCCCTGCCCTGCCCTGCCCTGCCCTGCCCTGCCCTGCCCTGCCCTGCCCTGCCCTGCCCTGCCCTGCCCTGCCCTGCCCTGCCCTGCCCTGCCCTGCCCTGCCCTGCCCTGCCCTGCCCTGCCCTGCCCTGCCCTGCCCTGCCCTGCCCTGCCCTGCCCTGCCCTGCCCTGCCCTGCCCTGCCCTGCCCTGCCCTGCCCTGCCCTGCCCTGCCCTGCCCTGCCCTGCCCTGCCCTGCCCTGCCCTGCCCTGCCCTGCCCTGCCCTGCCCTGCCCTGCCCTGCCCTGCCCTGCCCTGCCCTGCCCTGCCCTGCCCTGCCCTGCCCTGCCCTGCCCTGCCCTGCCCTGCCCTGCCCTGCCCTGCCCTGCCCTGCCCTGCCCTGCCCTGCCCTGCCCTGCCCTGCCCTGCCCTGCCCTGCCCTGCCCTGCCCTGCCCTGCCCTGCCCTGCCCTGCCCTGCCCTGCCCTGCCCTGCCCTGCCCTGCCCTGCCCTGCCCTGCCCTGCCCTGCCCTGCCCTGCCCTGCCCTGCCCTGCCCTGCCCTGCCCTGCCCTGCCCTGCCCTGCCCTGCCCTGCCCTGCCCTGCCCTGCCCTGCCCTGCCCTGCCCTGCCCTGCCCTGCCCTGCCCTGCCCTGCCCTGCCCTGCCCTGCCCTGCCCTGCCCTGCCCTGCCCTGCCCTGCCCTGCCCTGCCCTGCCCTGCCTGCCCTGCCCTGCCCTGCCCTGCCCTGCCCTGCCCTGCCCTGCCCTGCCCTGCCCTGCCCTGCCCTGCCCTGCCCTGCCCTGCCCTGCCCTGCCCTGCCCTGCCCTGCCCTGCCCTGCCCTGCCCTGCCCTGCCCTGCCCTGCCCTGCCCTGCCCTGCCCTGCCCTGCCCTGCCCTGCCCTGCCCTGCCCTGCCCTGCCCTGCCCTGCCCTGCCCTGCCCTGCCCTGCCCTGCCCTGCCCTGCCCTGCCCTGCCCTGCCCTGCCCTGCCCTGCCCTGCCCTGCCCTGCCCTGCCCTGCCCTGCCCTGCCCTGCCCTGCCCTGCCCTGCCCTGCCCTGCCCTGCCCTGCCCTGCCCTGCCCTGCCCTGCCCTGCCCTGCCCTGCCCTGCCCTGCCCTGCCCTGCCCTGCCCTGCCCTGCCCTGCCCTGCCCTGCCCTGCCCTGCCCTGCCCTGCCCTGCCCTGCCCTGCCCTGCCCTGCCCTGCCCTGCCCTGCCCTGCCCTGCCCTGCCCTGCCCTGCCCTGCCCTGCCCTGCCCTGCCCTGCCCTGCCCTGCCCTGCCCTGCCCTGCCCTGCCCTGCCCTGCCCTGCCCTGCCCTGCCCTGCCCTGCCCTGCCCTGCCCTGCCCTGCCCTGCCCTGCCCTGCCCTGCCCTGCCCTGCCCTGCCCTGCCCTGCCCTGCCCTGCCCTGCCCTGCCCTGCCCTGCCCTGCCCTGCCCTGCCCTGCCCTGCCCTGCCCTGCCCTGCCCTGCCCTGCCCTGCCCTGCCCTGCCCTGCCCTGCCCTGCCCTGCCCTGCCCTGCCCTGCCCTGCCCTGCCCTGCCCTGCCCTGCCCTGCC
>JASKMD010000011.1:216411-306411 GCA_030144725.1 Haematococcus lacustris
GCTCCGCTGCAATCAAATTGAAGCATTCTCGGTGGCACCCTTGATGACCAC
Organism: Haematococcus lacustris; assembly: GCA_030144725.1. Classification (NCBI taxonomy): domain Eukaryota; kingdom Viridiplantae; phylum Chlorophyta; class Chlorophyceae; order Chlamydomonadales; family Haematococcaceae; genus Haematococcus; species Haematococcus lacustris. The sequence continues at coordinate 216,463 of JASKMD010000011.1, forward strand.
TAACCCCAAACCGATGGCACTTTCCCCCTAGACCACTGGGCACCCCATTAAAACTGACAGCTTTATGCTTATAAGGCTTCTAGCCTGGCCAAAAGAAACAACCAACCACACAGGTGTGAACACCAGTCTTCCCTGGCCTCGACTCCATGGCTGGGGTAGTGATTGAGGCCTTCGAATGGCACTGACGCCTGAGCCACACATGCCCAAGTGAGTTATGATATATATTTATACAGATGTAAAACAGATGCTTAGCATGTATGTAACAAAAGTATTAAATGAAATGTAGCATGTGCCATCATCATAACAAGGCATGTGCCCGTCTGCGTTGCACATGTTTCACATGTCGTCATGATCTCTTCATGTAGTCACACCATGTCACACCATGCCTCACCGTCCCACACCTGCACTGAGACCTGTGTCGTGTGGCTTGAGGTCCTGTGCACCGACCACAGTGCCCACAGGCATGGCGTTGTACACACGAATGGCCTCACCATGTCTCATGCTTACTTTTTGACCTGAGCCATGTATTTTGACCTGAGACACGTATGGTCGAGCTAGGAACACGCAAGTCGTCAAACGAAAAGTAACATGGTGCACACACCCCACAGGCACGCTGCCAGCCTGTCCAACCTGAACAGCCACAATGGGTAGCAAGCGGCAGCAGGGGACAGGTGGCTGTGCCCTTGCGGTGATGCGGGCCCTCAACAGCCGGCTTGTGCTGTGTGGGCAGTGCACTGCGGCCACCTGCTGCCCGGACTGTCCTGCTGCACCTGGGCTGTGCTGTGTGGCAACTGGTAGGAGGCCGTGCCATTGCCTGTCATCCACGCGCTGAGACCCTGGCAGAGGTGCTCAAAGAGGCTGAGCAGTGCCCCATAACCCACAGCAGGCACAGGTCGGCTGACGGAGGTGGGGAGGGCTGGAGCAGTTGCGGTCACTGGTGCAGCCTCTGCCCTCTGGACCCGCTGGGTGGCAGGTGCTGGTGCTGGTCCCGCACCCTTGGTGGCAAAGCTTCCTGACTCCGCTGCACCCTTCCCTTCAGTTTGGGTTCAAGTGTTGGCTGCCACCCACTGCACCCTGGCACTTGCCTTGTGCCCTCCATCCCCGCCGTCGCTTTTGCCCCTCTTCCATTCCATTGCTGGCTGAGATGTGGATAGCTTCTCTGCTGTTGCACCACCGGTGCTAGTCTCCCGCTTGTCCTTCCTCATCTGAGCGATCATGGCACTGGTTGCCTTCTGCACTCACCTCAGCGTGGCTGCTAGGGTGAGATGCTTGCTACCGACCGCAGCCACTGCCTGATGCACCAAGTCTTGGCCTACTGCAATCATTGGTGCTACACCATGTGCCCTTTCTGATATGATGTGTTGCAGAGCAAGCAACTACTCAACTCTTGGAAGAGATCCGTGAAAAGGTTGCTTGGTTCAAGATGTATCTTAAGCCTTTCAAGGTGAGGAAAGTGCTTCATAGCAGCTGGCAGCTGAATAATGCATGCGCCATCTTGCAGTCCGCATCGATGTAACCTGTGCGGGCACATGCTTTGCACGGCCTGTGGATGGCTCGTGTGCAAGACCTTGCAATAGGGTTGACCGTTTGCAGGTTCCCACTTTCGGGCTGGACCGACTACTTCATGCATACCTCTACGCGTCAAGGATTATAGTGGTGGTGGTACTCTATGCCTTTCTCGTGTGTGTGGTAATGTTCTCAGCTGTTCAAGAGTGGCTGTATCTCATCGCCTCCGTGGCAGTCTTCTGTGCCTTGCTGGCCAGCATGTACCGAGACCATCATATCGACGACATGAAGACGATGAAGGAGGACGTGGACAAGCTGAATGGAGTGAAGTCCAAGTTGCGGCGGATTCTCCATGTGCATCCCGACGCCCATGCACTCATGGGCGAGCTTGATTTTGAGCTTAACAAGCTCTTGTCCTGGTACAAGGCAGCTGTGGAGGCATTTGAGTACTAGCTTTGCATACGTCTCCATGTGGTATTAGACGCCCATGCACTCATGGTTGAGGTTGAGGAGGAGCGCAGCAACTGCCAGCAAGCTCTTGTCTTGGTGCCAGGCAGCTGAGCAGCGGTCCGGGACTATGTAAGCACATGTTTTGTTTGCGCTGAATTAGTTGTCTCCTTGAACTCTTTGCACACGGATCTCTTGGCTCGTGACAAGGTAGAAGACGAAGTTGGCCTACTCCGTGTGAGCCGTCTGCCATCAGGCTGCTTGGCAGGGTTTGCAATTGTTGGTGCACTTGGCCTCATTGGTTTTATTGGGCCTCACCTCACAAGTGTCGACTATAAGCCATACTGCCATACTGTCACGCTTTGAGGCAGACGCTACTGTCATCATATTATGTCTGATATCATATCATTAATATATATAGCGCTGTTGATCCAAAGCCTAAACATGCATCAGGGATGAGTAGCTGCTGAACATGCATCTCTGTGGTACGTCGAGTAGTGGAGTACAAGTGTACCCTTCATCACTTGCCAGTCAGGGTGTGGAGCGTGATCACAAGGGCGTGGTGCAGTCACAGAAGGTAGAGCGGCGTAGCTCATGGATATTGTTGACCCTGAAGCATTAGTTGGCAAATGGCAGCCGAAGAACCTGGCTACTGCTGACGAAATGGAAACATATTACAAGTTTTTCGAAGTCCTCGAAATGTCCTTGTAGGGCTGACGTGTTTAACTGCTATGCGCTTCGTGAGCATCGTCTAGGAACTGTACAGCGATGGACAGCGAGCCAAGTCGGCCTTTACCCGTTCCAAAGCCCAGACCCTTCCCCAGCAACGGAGTAGCGCCTGGACCACGATGTGGGCACACACTAACAGCGATTGCTGGGCCCGAAGGAGACCTCTCAAAGGCACGGCTGGTCCTTTTCGGTACGATGCGGGAGAAGCTATAGATTGTTCTCCGCGACCGAGCCAAGCAGCGTTTGAAATGGAACGAACATCTTCACCTGTGGCTTGCAGGCGGGGCTACTGCGCTTGAGGGATCGGGTTCGTCGGCTAAGGGCGCTGAAACACCGCCATCACCAGGGCCAGCTGCAGCGTCGGGTCCGTGTTTGGGTTATGGGCTATGACTTGCGACAAACACACTCGCGCCAGTTAGGGTCATTTCGCAACCCTCACACAGGTATCCGTCTGGCTGGAGCTACAAACGACGTGCACATATTCGACGTGCGGAATGGGAAATGGGACAAGATCACTCCGCTGGGGGAGCCACCCAGCCCGCGTGCAGCTCACGCAGCAGCAGCAGTCGGCAACATGGTCGTCATCCAGGTAACCCAGCTGGCCAAGTACCCAGGTAAAACTTGCTATAGTTTGACAATCAATGGCATGTTGCTACAGGGTGGTATTGGGCCTGCTGGCCTGGCAACAGAAGACCTACATGTCCTGGACTTCACAGACCCAGAGAGGCCCAGGTGGCACAGGTATGTACAAAAGGCACATGTCACGTGCCGTCACCCATAGGGCTGGTGCCCCCCAATTAGCTCAACAATTGCTGTCCTGCTACCTCATTGCATTGAGAGCAGGGTCCTTGTCCAAGGAGCGGGGCCTAGTGCACGCTACGCCCACACGCTGAGTCTTGTAGCCAACCGGTTCCTTGTGGCGATGGGCGGCAACGACGGCAAGTCCACATTGGGCGACGCCTGGGCCCTCGACACTTCGGAGAAGCCGTACCAATGGCGGAAAATCGTCGACGCGGGCGAGATGCCGTCGCCCAGGTGCGTATCTGGCTCGGATTGCTGGCTCGGGGCCACGTGACGAGAGCGCCTGTTGCTGCCTGCTTCAGGATGTATGCGACAGCAGCCGCTCGAGGCGACGGTCTGCTCTTGCTGTGTGGCGGGCGCGATGCTGGCGGCACCCCCATGGGCGACGCCTATGGGTTTGCGCGGCACCGTGATGGCAGATGGGAGTGGCATGCAGCGCCAGGCGCAATGCCAACCGGCAGATATCAGCATGGAGCCATATTTGTCGGCAACAGATTGCACATATCTGGAGGGGCTGTGGGAGGAGGACGCATGGTGCGATGGTGGTGTCGCCAGGGCAGCGTGGTCACCACAACAGCTTGTGTACATCATCTGACCATGACCAGCAGACCAAACACTGCAAATAGTCAACCTTGAGAACAGTTGATCCACAGGTTCCCATGCTCCCACCTGCTGCTTGCAGGTGGATGAAGCCACAGCCACCGTGGTGTTGGATACGAATGCCGGGCAGTGGGTCTCCCCGGTTGTAGCCAGCCCCGCAGGCGAGGACTTTACCAGGCGCTGCCGCCACGCGGTGTCCTCAGTCGGCCCCTTTGTGTTCATCTATGGCGGCCTGAAAGGGAGCCAGCTGCTGGATGACTTGCTGGTGGGCACGATGCCGCACAGCACAGCAGCTCACAGCAGCTCACAGCACAGCACAGCTCACAGCACAGCCAGTCAGCCTGGCCCTCAGGTCAGCTGGTATGTCCTCAGTGGCCAGGCGATGCAGTGGAGCCTAGGCCAGGGCTGCTCTGGCTAGTGCTGGAAGGAGCAGCTGGCAGCGTGTGGGGAGCGAGGGCGGCAGGGAAGCACAGCTGGGCTCCAGGCGCAGTAACACGTGATGAGCCATGCTCCTCACCTGCTCACCATGCTGCCTGTGTCCTGCACTCAAACCCTGTCTATGTTGGCTGCCGCCAGCTGATCTCGTCAGTAGCAAGCACCTGGCGAGCAGCAAGGGCTGGTTTGACGGCTGCAGCATGTATGCTGCACGCCATCTGCCTGACTACCAGCTGCAGTGAGGAGTGCTGCGCTGGGCACATGGCTGCAGGTGGCTGACGATTCAAATGGTGCTGAGCTGTCCATCTTTGACCCGCGGGCTGCAGCCTGGGTTCAGGTGCGGCCCCGCCCCCACTCTCAGCTGACTGCATGAGGGTCGCCCTGCTGCTGAGCGTTGTCGCAACCCCTGCAGCCCCGCTGGCCCAGACACGCTGGCGCCATGCTGTGGCCAAGCAAGCCTCACAGCTACAGCTGGGACCGACAGTGGCGGCAGCCGGGTGCAGCTTCAGCACAATGCTACCTCCAACAGCAGCACAGCTGACAGCTTGCACCGCATTGTCGTGACAGGGTTAGGGTTAGCCCCCTAGGGTGCACCCTCACCTCCTGACCCCATGGAGCATGCACCCCAACAGCCCAGGCCATGACAGGCTCCCAGCATTCATCACAGCAGGCACCACCTGGCCTGCCAGCCATGCGTGGATGTGTGACCCCATGTGTGGTTGTGTGTGACCATGGGGAGCCCCTGGTGTGACTTGTGCTGTGCATGGCTGGGCCTCCTGGGTGCAACCCATCCTAGGCCCCAGTCAGTCATGGTGGGGTGCTGACACCTGGCCAGCCTGCGCAGCACGCCCCAGCTGCCAGTCTCTGGTGTTGGGGTGCTGGCATCTGTTGTTAGTTGGCAGTCATGGCGGGCTGCTACCCCAGATGCCAGCCTGCGCTGGGTGCAATACCCCAGTCAGTCCCTTGTCAGCCGTGGTGGGGTGCTAACCCTGATGCCAGCCTGCGCTGCGCTGTGCAGTGGATGGGAGCAATGCACGGTAACGCAGCAGCTGCGATGCTGGCCAAAGCAGCCAGCGAGGAGGCCGCTGCCGCCTTGAGCCTAGGCCGAGTGTCCATGGAGGAACTGAGGCCCGGGGAGGACAGCGGCAGCACCGGGGCACCGGACATGACAGCGGCGGCTGCATCGCAGCGCCTCAGCGAGTCACCCAACCGGGCAGACAGCCCGGACGTGACACTCAGCAAGCCCTACCTCCCCAGTCAGAACCTCATGACCCCGGATGTGCGGCTGTGGCACCGGGCAGTGGTGGTGCACCAGGAGAACAGCCTGCGGGGCATGGTCAGGCAGCTGTCCATAGACCAGCTGGACAACGAGGGCAGGAGGGTGGGCGTGTATGAGAAGACAGCGGACAAGTCACCCCTCTTCACACGCAGCTTGTCTGCACCGGTGAGTAGGGCTGGCGGCGCACCTGATGTATGGCAGGGTGTGGTGGTGCCACCTAATGTGGAGCCCGCAAGGAAGCCTGGTGTGGGGCCTGGTGTGGGGCTTGCTGCGGTGCAGTGTCTACTTATCATGGCAGCAGGGTGATGACAGTGGTACCTCATGATATGGCCTCTGTAGGCATCATGGTTGTCTCATGTTGTCGCATGAGCATTTGAGTCGCATGGAGTGCCCATGCCTGCATGGGCTGCACATGTTCAGCCATGAAGCCCAGGTGGGCTATGCGCCTTTTCCTTTGGTTGCGCACATGTTCAGCCCTGATGACCAGGTGGGCTAGGATAATGGCCCAATGATGATCAGCAGTGTTCTGGTGCTTGCCTGCCTGGCAAGCTGGATAGTGCTCTGCCCTGCCCTGCCGGACTGCAGCAAGGCATCCACAAACGAGTCATCAATGAGCTGCTGAGGCCTCGCACCTGGAAGGCTCCGGAGGACAGACGGTTCTTCCTGTCAGCGGCAGTGAGTGCGCTGCAGGTTGCCGCTGGGCCAGGCAGGGAAGCAGGGTCAGGGGTTAGGGTTAGGGGAAGCAGGGTCAGGGGTTAGGGTTAGGGGAAGCAGGGTCAGGGGTTAGGGTTAGGGGAAGCAGGGTCAGGGGCCAAGTGCCTGGAGTACAAGGAACCAGCCAGTCTGCTGCTATTTGGATTCTCTTACATTGATGTGTTACTCCATAATGTAAAGGAATGTTTTGCTCCAAATGAGGCCTCGTGGCTATAAAAAAGTGTGAAGGGCATGTGTGACCTGTGTGATGTGTGCAGGACATCTGTGAGCTCTGTGATGCTTGCACGCTTATCTTCAGAGAGGAACGCACCGTCTTGGAATTGCATGGTCAGTGAGCCGCTGTCGGGCCCTGCCTTGTGATTGAGGTTGCACCTCACCGCTGCTGCCAACACCCACTGAGCAACTCCGTAGCTTCCATGGGCTTCAGGCATGCCACTCTGACCACAGCCACTGGGCCTCACCTCCCGCACAACTTTGTAACAGTTTTGTAGGTGGTGGGGTAGCAGTAGCAGCGGCGGCGGCGGCGGCGGGGGCAGGAGGATCAACAGCAGCAGCAGCAGCCACTCCTAGACATCGTCATCAGTCAGGAGGTCTGCTCTTTTGGGGTGTGGGGGTGTAGGCCTGGCAGTGTTGCCAGGGGCTGTGGGAGTGATGTGGGTGAGGCCTGAAGGTGATAAAGTCCTTGGGTTGGGCATAGTACTCTGCTGACTCCTTGAGCAGTATGGCCTCATGCGAGCGGTGCCGCGTGCCCGGTGTGCCCGGGTACAACAAGGTCTGCAGTGCCCTCACAGACCCAGTTTGAGGCTGGCGTGGCGTGTGGCTGGCGTCACGTTTGACAAGCTGCACGATGCTGCGGTAGAGCACTCCCACCTGGCTGGTGGCAGGCTGTGAGGTGGAGCGCTGCAGGTCTGCAATTCAAACCCCTCGGGTTACTGATGTGTGATTGATGTGTGTGGGTGGTGTTGGGTGCCTGCAGCCCCCATCAAGATCTTCGGCGACTTGCATGGCCAGTTTGGGGACCTGATGCGGCTGTTTGAGGAGTATGGCACGCCCTCTACAGCAGGCGACATCACCTACATCGACTACCTCTTCTTGGGTGAGCAGGCAGGGGCTGCAGCCGGCGATGCCACTATCTACGCTTTTGTTCGCTGCTGCTGCATTCTGTGCGGCCCAGCCGCACTTTCGGCAGTTTGTTCTAGAGCCAGGGGCTGCAGCCTGCCACTGCTGTACTACTGTACATGGGCTCAATCAAAGAGCAGTACGTAAACGTAAGCAGCTTAGGCTGGCTTGCTGCAACTCAGGGCCTGGTGGGCCAGCAGCCTGCACTGACACCTGGGCCAAACAGCTCCAGGTCAGGTGCACACCACCCTCTATTCAGGTGCCTCCGTGGCCGCCTGTCAGCCTGACCTGCCTGGCTACCCACTTTTGGGGCATGTGTGGATCACTGGTGACGGTGGTGTTGCTGCTGCTGCTGCTGCCGCCGCTGCTGCTGCACAACATAGCTCCAGCTGGGTGGGCTGCTCATCACTGTCGTGCGCTTTCATTATGTAGCTCGTAGCAGGTGGGGTAGGTTATGAGCCGCGACATGTTGTGCTAGCAAGATGTGGTGGTTGTGGTGGTTGCGGGCTGCCATGCAGTGGCTCTGGCCTGGCTCAGCTGCTGGGTGCTGCCCCTGTGCTCACAGGGGACTATGTGGACCGGGGCAGCCACAGTCTAGAGACCATCTGCCTGTTGCTGGCCCTGAAGATCGAGCACCCTCGCAGCGTGCACCTCATCAGAGGCAACCATGAGGTACACACCCCATGTTGCTTAGGGGCACTGGCAGCCTTGAGTGGTCATGGCATGGTCAGGGCTGGTGGGAGGGGGAGGTGTCAGCGGAAGCAGTGACACACATGGATCTGCATAGCCCCTGCTAGGTTCATGATTTACAAATAGGGATTGACAAGGGCTGTACAAGGGCTAGATGGCAGGTTTGGCAGGTGGAAATGCAGGTGCTGCCTTGATGGCAGGGTCTCTGCTTCACTGCCCTGAACCATCGATGCATATGCAATTTTGCTGGGCCCTGGCGGTGGAGCAGTCTTGCTGGACCTTGCTCTGAGCCTTCACTTCCCAGTAGGCAGCAGCATGATGGGCTGCTGCACCTCACCACGAGCTACTGCATAGGCACAGCAGCATGAGGCCATGCCTTGAAAGCAAACCACTATTGTACAGTTCAGCTGCTATTACTCCGCTGCTGCTGCCACCGCCATCTGATGCTACCTCCCCCGCTGCTGCTGCTGCTGCTGCTGCTGCTCTTTGCAGGCTCATGACATCAACGCCCTGTTTGGGTTCCGCCTGGAATGCCTGGAGCGGTTGGGTGACGACCAGGGGGTGTACGTGTGGCGCCGCATCAACGAGCTCTTCAACTACCTGCCCCTGGCCGCCTCCATAGAGGGCAAGATCCTGTGCATGCATGGGGGCATTGGCCGCTCAATCCACAAGGTCAGTGCGGGATGAGGGATGAGGAGCACCCCTGAGGGATGAGGGATGAGGGAGCAAGCCCTGCTCACCTACAAAGTATCATGCATCACCTTATGCTCATGCAATCGATGGCTAAGTGCTGAATGCAGTTACGCTGTGCCTGAGGTCAGCACCAGCCCAGTGGTACTAATACGGTGACGGGACAGTGGTTTGAGTGGCAGGTGGTGCATGTGGCTGTGTGCATGTGGTTATAGATAGAGCAAATCGCCAGCATCCCACGGCCAGTGACCATGGAGGACGGCGGACCTGTCCTCATGGACCTCTTGTGGAGCGACCCAACCACTAATGACGGGGTGCAGGGCGTGCAGCCGTCCCCCAGAGGTCCTGGTCTGGTTACCTTTGGCCCAGACCGAGTCAAGGACTTTTGCAAGGTGGGAGCTGGCTGGGTCAGGGGAGCTCCTCCAGGGCGGGTCAGCGGCAGGCAGGGCAGGGGCAGATCAGGGGCAGATCCCTGCACATACTGCAGACTCTGGTGTTGGCAATGCTGAATAGTTTGTGGACTACAGCCTGGCGGTCATCATTTCTTTAGTCACCACCACCACCACCACTACCACCACCACCACCACCACCACCACCACCCACCACCCACACCACCACCACCAGGAGATCAGTCAGTTTGCTGCCTGGCCACCTTGTGACAGTACTTCTGTGACATGGCCTTCTAAGCCTGCATGCACAGCAAGTGCATGTGCAGCCTGCCTTCCAGCCCCTACATTGCTGCACGCTGGGGTTTGGCCAGCAAAGCTGGTTTTGCTTGCCACTCGCAAAAACGGTGTATTCAGCTGGCATGCCTTACCAGCTCTGCTTTTCCAGTCTGCCTTGAACTTTCGTCTTCCCCAGGTAGCACTGACCTGGCTTGCTTTCCTAGAGCCCAACCGCCCTGACACAACCCGGCTGTGCCCGTCCTGCCCTGCCCTGGCCTGCCCTGCCCTACAGAACAACGGGTTGCAGATGATTGTGCGCGCCCACGAGTGTGTCATGGACGGCTTTGAGCGCTTTGCCCAGGGCCACCTCATCACCCTGTTCTCCGCCACCAACTACTGCGGCACAGCAGGTGAGCACCAGGCAGCTGCCAGGGGGAGGCAGATACACATACACACAACTGCCATTCGCATGGAGCGCCAGGGGTGGGTTTGGCGTTGTATAGTGTGTGGTTTCATGTGCTGTACAAACGCTGGTATTTCCTGATTGGATCACATGTCGGCTGATGGCATGTCATGATTATGATGGTGATAAGCACTAGGGCAAGGTGACCTTCCTGGAGCTGAAGCATTGGTGGGAATGATCCGTGTTAGGGGGGTGTGGAGCAGGTTTAATTCTAGTGGTTGACAGGTGAAGATGCAGCCCTGCCTCTGGCCCTGACCTACTGCCAGTACTGGCTGCAGCACAGCTGTAGCAGGTCAGGCTGGGACACGGAGTTGAGGGTGCCTTAGCTGCTGACCTGATGGATGTCAGCACGCAGAAGACTGGTCATTACCGCCGCTGCTGCCCACCTGCTGCTGCTTGCTGCCTGCTGCTGCTTGCCACCTGCTCCCATGCCCGTTGTCCACCTACAGGTAACGCCGGTGCCATCCTTGTTCTTGGCCGGGATCTAGTCATGGTGCCTAAGCTCATCCACCCGCTGCCACCCTCCACGCCTCGCACCCCTGACAGCACCGGGGCCATTGATGAGGACCCGCCTGTGGGTGGCCATGGCAGCGACATGCACTGGATGCAGGTGAGCCCAGGCCTTCACCCAGCCGGACCTTACCTCTCCTCACCTCACCTTACCTAGCCTGACCTCATCCCCAACCTCACTTCACCAGCAACAGAACATATATGGCTGCTCATGCCATCTGGGTGGCCGACCAACACCAGATATGTGGTGGAGTACACCACCATGTTCACCCTGCTTTCACTGAGACCCTGCTAACCCAGCTGCCCCTGCCCGCCTCACCCTGCCCCTGCCCGCCTCACCCTGCCCCTGCCCCTTCGCTTGTCACCCTGCCACTGCTCCCGCCACCCTGCCCATCCGCAGGCCATCAATGAGGAGCGACCCCCCACCCCCCCAAGAGGCAGGCCGCATGTCCCTGGCTCATCTCTAGAGTATTTCTAGACATTGCAACGCTTGATGCACGGCTGGCTGGCTGGCTGGCTGTTTGCCACAACTTGGCCAAGTTGCAGTTGCCACCTGTCAGCCAAGGTGCAGTTGCCCAAGATGCTGCTGCCCAGCTATCGTCGAACAGCCTGCAGTGGCTGCATGTGATGTGCTGGCATGCTGGTAGCTGGCAGCTGCATGCGAGCCTGGCTGCAGCTGCCCATAATGCAACTGCCCAGCTGGTGGCCCATAGCACTGTTGCAGCTGCTGCGGGGACCTCCAATGACAGCAGGGATTCATCAGCTGGAGGGTGTGCTGCTTCCTGCACTGGCAGGCAGCGGGTGCAGTGTCAGCAAAACTGAGGCCTGGCTCCCCATGGCAGGTGAAAGCATCATGACCTATAGTGCAATGCAGTTGCCCTGCACACGCAGCGACCACAAAGCAGCAGTAGTCACGGCCACTGTTGACTGGGTGTGCTGGCAGGTGTTGGGTTAGGGTTACGCAACCTTTGGCAGCAAATATGTGGTTGGCCAGCAGCCAGCCACACACGTTAAGCCTCAGCTAGCTGGGCCCAAGGGGCTTGAGGGAATGGTCTCATCAGCAGCTGCTTGCACTTGCGGGCAGCAGGGGTATGGGTTGGGTTAACTGACCACCCTACCTTGAACCCAGCCCCGTAGGCCCTACGTCTCTATGCTTCTGCTTGAGCTCAGGGTTGCCTTGAACCCAGCTGACATCTTTGTTGATGTGGCTGCAACAAGGCAGCCCAAGGGTGGCATGCAAGCAACGCGGGCTGGGCCCACACCTTGATTGGGCGTAGCTACCCTGACGTGCACTGCTGTACACCACTGGTGTGCATGACTGCAGCCACACTGCATGAACCTAGCGACCCTGATGTGCAGCACCAACTGAGCGGCCTGCTGTGCAAACATCACTTCATTCACTGTGGGCCAGCTGCGCCACATGTCACAACCCTGGCGAAGCAACGTCGCAGACCCAGGCCACATCCTGCAAGCCAAGTGTTAAAACGTAGCCTGCATGCATTTTACATGCAAATTGATCATTGCAGACCATTACGACATGACGTAAAGTACAATCATATGCTTTAGGGAGCGTAAGGTGGCCTTCAGCGGGTGTTAACTGGGTATGGTGACGGGGCTGCCCATGGACGACGTGATAAGGTGGACAGAGTATTAAATCACAGGCTAGCACCTTGCAGAAGATGTATGTTATCTGGAATGTCCTCGAGCATCAGTAGGAGCTGCTACTGCGCAGAAAGGGCAGGGGATCCTCGTATTGGCTACATGCAAGTGGCTAGCGGAGTTGTGGGACTCCACTGCTAGCTACTCGGGTGAATAACGCAAAACAATGTCCAATCTGGCAATCAAACTAGATTCCAACAGGCACTCGGGCTACCCCAACTAACAAAAATGGACAGGAAACCGACCCCTCGTAGTAGGACGGCTGTAACTCTGCACTCACTACGCCAAAAACTGTTATATAGCTCACAATGTAGCCAACCCGGCCAGCTACCCTTGGTCCATCCAGAATATTTATGCAGTCAGTAGGCCGTGCACAGCAAGCTTCAAAGTCACTAATTCGAATCTGAGCCACAGCGAGGCATGCAGTCACATGAGCATGCGCGTCGGAAGCAGCAGTCGGATCGGAAAGCGGATGCGGCAATGTGGCAATGAGCCCACCTCCCCCAATACCTAGAGGGCAATGCCACAGCTCGATCATTTGAACTTACAGCATGCTACTTACTAGGTTCGGCTTTTTCAAGACAGTGTTACAAACGCTCATATTTAGATAAGCCAGAAACTCACTTTGGTCTGTGACCCCCAACTCCCATAGCCGATCTCAGGATCAGGGCCATGCAATCAGTCACACAACTCCACACCATGACCGAGTTTTGACTCGGCTCCTCTGAGAGTTACACTCCCCTACATGCCATCCACCTGCACCTAATTCTTGGCTTGCATGATTGCTGGCTTGCATGACTGCTGGCTTGCATGATCTTGAATCTGATCTTTGCATGACAACTGACTGTGTGATCTGATGCTTGTGTGCATACAGTTACCTCCCCCCTGTGCACCTCTCTCTGCAGCCCACGCCCCAGCCCAGCTCAGCAACTATTTGCCAAAAGGATTGGTGAGCTGTCTCAGATTGGTCTCAGAAAGGATTGGTGAGCTGTCTCAGAGCAATTCAGTGTGAAGCTTGGAAGTCCGCTCAGGCCTAGCCATAGTAGCATGCAAGCAAGCAGGCAGTAATGTAGCAATGGTTTTGCTACCGTTGCTACACAAATACCGAGTTCGCTAAGGATCAGACGTGCAAACCAGTTTATAAGATGCAAGCCGTCCATGATGTCCGTGGATCCGCCATCTGTGGCGTTTCTTGCCTTGCGCTTCTTCTGCTGTAGCTGCAGCGCGTTGCTGCCAGTAAAGCCAATCACAGGGCTCAGCAACACCCGTGGAAGAGGCAGCGCCGGGCTCCTTCTGATGGCAGCGACTAGAGCCCGGGCACTCTGCACTAGGGCGAGTTGCTGGTTGCCTGCTGGTTGCTGCTCGTCTGTTGCCGCCATGGAATGTCGAATGTCTTATTGGTGAAGTACCTGCCCCCATCCTCCAGATGCTCCCAAGCAGCGACCACTTGCTTCACCCCATTTGGCAGCAACTCCACTAGTGTATTGAGGTGAAGCCACCTGTTGAAGTCCTCCTTCCTTCGGAATCTAAGCTGTTCTTCTGTGCCCTCACTGTCCACGAGCAGGATTGTTTTGCCAGGGCCTGCAGGCATCGGGGAAGCTGGGCAATATGTACCATGCACTGTCCAGTAGCACCATCACTTCACTTTATCGGGCTCAGCTGCAGCACCCACCTCCATCCACAAATGCCTGGAGCAGAGTTGAGCGTACCAGCTGTGGCTGGATGCCAATGCATTCCAGCTCTTGGTTGCTGAGCCTGGGCACCATCTTCTGCTTGGCACCCACGAAGCCAGCTGCCACAAACTTTGACAGCACATCCGCCTGCTCGTCTTCGGAAAGATAGCTCATGTATTTGGTAAGTGCTGCATTGGATGCTTCCGGGCACCCGCTGGTGCTTGCTCGCGGCATGCATGCCGTACGCCTGAACCGCTTGTGCTTTAAGCGAACAGCGGGTGCTGGACTGGCACGGACGACGAGGCACAGGTGATTCGGACAAAGCTGCAACGGCATTGTACTTTACGCTGGCATCGTAACCGTGCTGTAGTCAGCGTGGCTTCCATTGCATTGCATGCAAAAGCCAGGCCAGCTTAACGTGTGCTGCATCCAACACACGTGCATCATCCTTAGCGCCGCATTGCAGTCCTTTAGCAGCCCTGCCCTTGGCCTTGCCTTTTGCCCTTTGCTCAAAAACAAAAAATCTTGTAATTGATATGCCTGTGTGCGCTGGTTGCCTGCTAACTGCTGCTCGTCTGTTGCTGCCATCGCGCTGCGAACTGCCCGGGGGCAGCACCCGACACTTTCACATTTTTCGGTGAATACGTTCAAAATTTCAGATGAAAATTTTCAGTGAAAATCTGAATGAAAATCTGAAGTTTCACAACATTGCCTGCAAGCCGAGAAGGGGGTGCCATGCTGGCCTGAGGCAGGGGTGGGGGAGGGTCAGAGCCTGCGGGGTCCATGTGTTGCTGCCTTGGGCTGCCACTGCACCACCTGCACAAATCTGTCTCCTCTGCCCACAGCAGCCAGGTGGCCACCAGCACTGCTAGCAGCCGAGGGTGCAGGCAAGGCCCGCTTTCCAATCCCTGCTGCCACTTGGGCCGGACATCTAGACATCACAAGTGAAGGGTCGCTGCGCTTGCTGCTGCTGCTGCTGCTGTCTTGAGGTGAGGAGCCCACCCTTGCTCCTAGTGGCGTGTCAGCCGCCCCAGGGATCACCTTCCGCCCAGCTACTGCAGCTGCAATGGCCTGCATTGCCCTCCCTAAAGCCAGTGGGGATAGGTGGAGTCTCGCTCAGCTACTCTCGCCATCTCATTCTCCACCAGCTTGTGCACAACTGGCACAGCTGCCTCGCCGTATGCCGATGTCAGGTGCCTTCGCTACCTCAGGCTGCCCCCGGGACTGCATGAGGCTGGTCAATCAAGCTCATGCTGTGCACATCCATCCCCATCAAACTCTTGCTCCTTCGCATTGTCTGCACCTGAGCCAGTTGCTGCATAAGGCGGGCCAGACTCGCTCCCGCTGTGCCGATCTCTTGCTCCTGCGCGGTGTGGGCTTGTGGGCTTCTGCAAGGGAACCACTGGTGGGTGGTATGATGCAGCTCAGGAGTGTTGGAGGTGCCCTCAAGTGACAGTAATGCTCCTGGTGACAGTAATGCCTGGATGTGAACTGGCCACAGGTCGTGCTTGTGTGCCTGCCAGCCAGCAGTGCATTACTTAATGCAGGTGAGGTTAGGGTGAGATTTACACTCAGGGATTTGGTTTGGTTCAGTGTTAGGGTTGGGACTGCCAGCCAGTCTGCAGTGGTGCAAGTGAGGGTTAGAGTTAGGGTTAAACTTAGGGATTTGGTTTGGGTTAGGGTTAGGGTTGGGACTGCCAGCCCGGTTACAAGGATGCTTCAATGGAGGATGTCGCTTATTGGAGCATGTAGTTGGCAGTCCCGGCACCCATGCAAAACTCGTACCTGGCCATGCAAGCTGGCCAGCGCCAACATTTAGCATCGGTCAGGTTTGCTGCTCAAACGGTTCCCGGCTGCTCAACTCAGCCTGCAGGGCACAGGGCAAGTCAGCAGGACACTGGGCGGGGAGTAAGGGGGCCACCAACAACCCTCAACACACGACTGACCCAGAGCCACGGGCCAGAAGTGTGAGGCCTGGCGTGCCAACAGCAAGTGAGCATGACGACATAGTCAGTTTGAGTTTTGGATGTGTGTTGCAGCTGGTGACGGCAGCGCTGCTGCTGCTGCTGTGGCCTGCTGCTGCTGCTGCTGTTGTTGTCCGAACTGACCTTGTATCCAGTCCTCCTGTTCTTGTAGTAGCGGTAGGTGTAGCCTATGCCCTGCAGGACAGAAATAACAACCTTCACATGGAGCACATGTCAGCATCTGTATATATACATGCACATAGCTCACAGCTTTCCAGGCGCTGCCCATGCCACACCCTCAGCCATGGCTTGAACAGCAGCCGGCAAGGAAACAAGACTCTGCTTGCATGTAACAGCCGTGGGGCCGAGTCTGTGGTAGCCAGCAAGAGCCTGCCCGCTTGGGGTTAGGTCTAGGGTTAGTGTACAGGGTTCAGGTTCAGGGTTAGGGTTCGGGTTTTGGGGAATAAGGGTTGGTAGTCAACACCCCTCCCCCTCCCCCTCCCCCTCCCCCTCCCCCTCCCCCTCCCCCTCCCCCTCCCCCTCCCCCTCCCCCTCCCCCTCCCCCTCCCCCTCCCCCTCCCCCTCCCCCTCCCCCTCCCCCTCCCCCTCCCCCTCCCCCTCCCCCTCCCCCTCCCCCTCCCCCTCCCCCTCCCCCTCCCCCTCCCCCTCCCCCTCCCCCTCCCCCTCCCCCTCCCCCTCCCCCTACTCCTGTCTATAAGGGAGCATGAGCCTCCCTGCTTGCATGGCAGCATGCAGCGTCCATGTCGAGCTGTTCTGGGCGCTCCAGGCTGACACAAGATCACATGGGCGCAGCTTGCATGACAAAGGGGTCATGTCATGGTGATGGTGGTGGGGAAGCGGTGGCGGTGGCGGTTGACCAAGACGGCAAGGAGGGGAGGGGAGGGGAGGGGGCCAGTACCTGGTCAGCCACCACCATCATGTTCTGGATCTCCAAGGGCAGTTCATCCAGCATCCTGGCATGCTGGTAATAGGCCATGCGCTGTACCAGCTGTGGGTACTCCACGACCTGCAAGTGTGAAGTGCTTTCATGTGTAACAGCAACATGGCAAGTGTAAATGAGTGAGCTTCTGGAAACCTTTTTTTATATTTAGCAGTCATTTTTGGCAGGCATTTTTGCATATTTGGCAAAAGAGTGTCAAGTGCAGCTGGTCACCTAACTAACTGACCTGACTGCCTTCACCGTTTTGCAAGACCCCAGCTGCCACAGCCTCATTGGCATCCTGCCTGCCTGCCCCAGCCCATCGATGCTGTAGTTTTCACCGCGGCAGCAAGCTGAGATGTGAACGGCGACATTCCCTCCCCCAGCCTTCCCTGCCCAAGACCAAGAAGGTGAAGAGTGGTGCACTTGGGTTTGGCTGCCTGTGGTGCAGCCTGCTCCCTCCCTGCCAACTCCCTAACCAACTTCCAGTGTACAAGTGTGACCCAGTGTTGCATGCCATGCCCCATGCGCTCCCTCATTCCAGACAGCCTGTCTCCTTCCATGGAGGCCCACGACTCATTGCCCCTGCCTGCCTGCCTGCCTGCCTGCCTGCCTGCCTGCCGTCTGCCCCTACTCCCCCCCATCCTCCCCCCACACCTGCACCCACAGCCCTGCCAGCAGTCCCCACAGCCCACCATGTCCTTCACAACTTCTGGGTCTTGTGACGGGTGCAGCCTGGTCAGCAGCGCCAGGCACTGAGCCAGCTGCTGCTCCAAATCAGTCAGCCACAGCAGGCGGGGCAGCTGGGATACCATGCTGGTCACATCCCTGAACATCACATTCATATTCACAGTCAAACAAAACTTATCCAACATGGAACACCATGCTTGACTGTGGGTGATCTCACTTAAACAAACAAGTTGAAGCATCCTCGGTAGCACCTTTGCTCCATCCATATATACAGACAGCAGCAATAGCAGTGGCAGCCCCAGCAGCAGCAGTAGCAGCAGTAGCAGCAGTAGCAGTGGCAGCCCCAGCAGCAGCAGCAGCAGCAGCAGTGGCAGCCCCAGCAGCAGCAGTAGCAGCAGTAGCAGTAGCAAGGGCAGTACTGGGTACAGCAGCAGCAACAGCACTAAGGCATTAAAACAGCAAAGGCAGCAGCGGCTGTGTCAGCAGCAGCACAAGCAGGAGCATATGTTCCAGCAAAGGCCTACAGGAAGGAAGTAGTGGGAGCGGCTGCCTTTGCCACCTTGCCTGCACTCCTGCCTGCCACACTGCCTGCCGCCAGGCTGGACAGCAGCCTAGCCTCCTGCCTGTGAGCCAAACCAAGCGCTTGCAAAAATGGTGAGGAGGACTATGGCAACAGCAATGCAAGGGCACAGGGTCAGGGACACATTTACAATGGAGTGACCCGCACAAGAGTGACCGCCCCAGGTGCAACAGTGACCCCCCAGGCACAGGAGTCACACCCCCAGGCACAAGAGTCACACCCCCAGGCACAAGAGTCACACCCCCAGGCACAGGAGTCACACCCCCAGGCACAAGAGTCACACCCCCAGGCACAAGAGTCACACCCCCAGGCACAAGAGTCACACCCCCAGGCACAGGAGTCACACCCCCAGGCACAAGAGTCACACCCCCAGGCACAAGAGTGACTCCCCCAGGCACAGCTCCCACTGCATGGCTCACCTGCCTGGCAGCAGGTTGACGAGGGTGATGAGCGCCTGCAGGCCAGTGTTGAGGTCGGCATTCAGCAGGTCGGGGTCCCGCTGCAGCAGGCGGGCCACTGGAATCCCAGGAAGCACCCGCTGCCAGCGCTGCAGCTTGGCGGCCAGCTGGCCCAGGGTCCACCCACCGCCTGTGCCGCCGCCACCGCTGCTGCTGCCCCCCTGCAGCTGCGTGGTCAGCTCCATCGCCTCAAAGGAGGAGAGGCCTTGCTCCACCAGCAGCGCAGTGACTGCTGCTGGGGTGGCCGGGGAGGTGGCAGGGGGGGTGGAGGGCGAGCTGGCAGGGAAAGGGCGAGGAGGGGGGCTGGGAGGGGGCTGGGAGGGAGGGCTGGGAGGGAGGGCACTGGGGGCCCGGGGTTGAGGTCTGGGGGGGAGAGTGCTGGAGGGGACTTGGCGGCGGCTGCTGCTGCTGCTGCTGCTGCTGCTGGGTGTGGGTTTGGCTGGGTGTGGAGCGAGGCGAGAGGAGGTTGCACGGGGCTGTGGGGTGCCTGGCAGCAGTCATGTCAGGGCCCAGGGCAACAGCAGGTGAGGCAGCAATGAGGGAGTGGGGGACCTAGCTGCCTTGGCTGCTTTGCCACAAGACCAGGTTCGCAATGTGAACCTGGCCATGTAACGTGTTGCATGTGGGGCATGTCAGTTAGAGCTACACATCAGGCATGTAACGTGTTGCAGGTGTAGTAATATAGTAGTATGGTGCTGTAACCTGCATGCTATAAACGGGCTGTGCCTGGCGGCTGATGATCATCCTTGTCATGCACCACCTGAAGCATGATAGCTGCGTCCCAGCACCATCCTGTTTCTTCCTCTACCTCCCCTCCCCCCTAAGATGGCAGCAAGGCAGCGTGGTCCGCCACTGCCATGCTGCTCAGCATGGGAGCGTGCTGCGGTGGGACTGGACTGGACTGGGCTGGGCGCTGCCGCCTTGCTGCACCTGGGTCTGGCCCTTCCTTCCCTTCCTCTTGCCTGATTGGCCTGTTGCCCGGGGTCCTGCCCCTCACCCTGGGGTCTAGGGTCTAGGGGCCTAACCCTCACCCTCACCCTCACCCTAACCCCTCATTCCTCACCCTGGGGTCTAGGTGCTGCCGCAGCGTTGGCCGGCCACTCCCAGTCTTCGTGCCCTGATGTGGGTCTGGGCAGGGGTGGGGAGGTGGACGCCCACTCCGCCTCCAACTCAGCCAGCGTCTGCAGCCTGGACAGCTCGCCGGCCTGCTTGTAAAGCTGGGCGGCCTCCTGCAGAGCCTGCAGCAGCATTGGCCTGGCAGCCTGGTCAGCGGCCTGGTCAGCTGCCTGCCTGCCTGCCTGCCTGCCTGCCTGCCTGCCTGCCTGCCTGCCTGCCTGCCTGCCTGCCTGCCTGCCTGCCTGCCTGCCTGCCTGCCTGCCTGCCTGCCTGCCTGCCTGCCTGCCTGCCTGCCTGCCTGCCTGCCTGCCTGCCTGCCTGCCTGCCTGCCTGCCTGCCTGCCTGCCTGCCTGCCTGCCTGCCTGCCTGCCTGCCTGCCTGCCTGCCTGCCTGCCTGCCTGCCTGCCTGCCTGCCTGCCTGCCTGCCTGCCTGCCTGCCTGCCTGCCTGCCTGCCTGCCTGCCTGCCTGCCTGCCTGCCTGCCTGCCTGATCAGCTGTGTGATGAGCTGCCTGCCTTGTGATGAGAGACCTGGCTGCTTGCTATGTTGAGTCCTGGGTACCTGGGCTTTCGAAAACAATGACCACTCAGTGTGATGGTGACCTGTGCTCAAGACTGTCAAGCTTCACCACCCTGCTTGCCTGCTGACCTGACCACCTCACTCCCTAAAGAGTGACTCCGCTGTTTGGTGCTCTACATGTGCAAACCCTAACTTGGTGCTGCCTGGGATTGTGCGCCTGCTGCATCTATCTTGGCAGGCTTGGGTTGGCAATTGGCAATTATCGGACGACCTCACTCTTGGGGTTATGACACCTAGGCTTCGCTTTGCTGTCTTTGCCAGTTAGTGCATCTCCTTGTAAAAGTCATGGCATGGCAGCTATGTGTCCTGTGTGGCAAAGGGGGTGCTGGTGTGTCACGGAAATGACAGTAGGTCATCCCGGTCACGGGACACACAGCATGGGCACCTCCGTAGTGCAGGTGATGCCTGGTGGCAGTGCGATGAAAAAGTCAAGGGTACCAGAGGCGCTGCCTCCGCTGCCTGGGTAAGAGGTGGCTGCCTGGGTGTCAGCTGGCTGCCGCATTGAGGCGCGCGCTGCGGACCTTTGCATCCTCATCGGAAGATGGTTGGCCCGATCGCCGCACAGCCCAGCGTGCGGACTCACGGCGACAAAACCCTTGATTGCGCTCGAAAGCGGACCTCCTCAACTTCGTGGTTTGATAAGCGGAGTGCCCAAGCCACATCCCGCGGGGCTACCTACCGCATCAGCTCTGCACAGACACCTGAAAAGCGAACCACTCACGCACAGTGGGCAGTTTGTTATCATGTAACCACCAACTTCACGTAAAGCAGCAGCAGCATGTCTGTCAGCACTAGCATCAGTGGTCCCGACCGAAGCAGGTGTCTGACAGCGGCGAGGCTGTCTCACAGCTGATGGCTTAACCGGTGTTAGCCAGCTTCTTCCTCTTCATACATCTGCTGGGCATGTTGTCCACACTTACCAAGCAGCGTCATCTGTACTGCAGGTTACGCAGTAGTCGCAGAACAATGTGTCGCACACACCATGGCAGCCTGCTATGCTTGTATATAATGCATGGCAACCCACCCCTCATCACCAAAAAAACCAACCACAGACCTGCAGCTGCCAGGCCTCCCATCAAGTGCTAGCCATGTCAGTTTAAGACAACGCTCCCCATCTGCCGACCCCTTATTTCTAGCAACTCCGGTTATAGCTACTGGCTCGCTTTTCATCGCTGCCTGATTAGGTGTCACGGTGCCTAATCAGGTACCAGGCGCAGCAGCAAGGGCCCTGCTTTACCACTGCCCCATGGTTCAGACCGGCCCTTCACCAACATGCCCTGCAGTCCACTGTATACTGCCGCCCAGGACCTTGAACATCACACCCTGCAGACACCCTTTCCTCAGCCGTTACTTATGCGACTGGTTGAAGCTATAGGGCAGAATCAGCCATGCAGTGGCAGCCAGCATGTGCCCCCTTTCCATGCAGCCCAGGCGTCAAGCAAGACTTGAACCCATTATTAAGGCTGGCCTGCCTCCGCTGCTGCAGCTGCTGCTGCTGCTGGATTCCTGCTGCTGGCGCTGCCTTGCTGTTAGCCGCACGGGCTGACCCACAGGGCTCCATCACGCTGGAGCCATTGCCATCATCACATAGCATAGCGGCATAATGTCTTGGGAGCAGCGGAAGGGCTCCGCCAAGCAAAAGCAGGGCCCCACAACACTCGTGACAGTCAGGTCTTCCCTAAGCCTGCCCTCAGGCTGCTGTGCCCTCAAACCATTGCACCAGCACCGACTTCTTCAGGTTGCGGCCAATGATGACGACACGTGACTCAGGCTGCTCCTCTGGCAGCCAGGGGATGCTAGGGGCGATGCTGTACAGCTCGTACACAGCCTGCAGGGGCGGCCAGGGCCCCACAACCACACCAGGTCAGCCACCAGCCCAAACACATCAGCTGGATAACATCAATTCAGCAACATCAGGTACACAACATCAGCTCAGCCGCACCAGCTTGGCCACAAGGGCTGAGCTGCGTCAGATGCCCAAAGCAGCACCCATGCCATCACACAGGGGGCACGGAGGGGACACAGGAGATTGCCGGGTGTTCAGGACGACTACAGTGGAGGTCGACACTCTTCAAGGGCTGATGGAACAGAGCGCTGCGGGTGAGCATATTGGCAGTATAGCATGAAGGCATGTCGCCGCATGACTGCAGCCCAGGCTCCTGCTCCCCAGAGCCTGTAAGGGGGCGGAGGACGCTGAGGGTGGACATGTGGCCAGAGCAGCAGGCCATGGCCCTCTCCTCCTCCCCTCCACACCTGCCAGCCTTACCTGCACCATGTGCTTGCGGGGGTCGCCCTGGATTTGCACCACACCCTTCACGCGGTAGATGTCCTCAGGATGTGTTTCTCTGTCCCATAGCACCTTGTCCAGGAAGGACTTCAACCTGAGCAGCCAAATGGCAGATGGGGCAAGTCGACAGGCAGGAGGGTGGACAAGGGCTGGGAAACGAAAAGTTGAGTAAGCTATGCCAAGAGCCCAGGCAGCCGACAGGGACGCAGCTGGCCCAGTGACCACACCGATGTCCTGAACATGGTGTACATGCCAGCTTCTGCCAACTACCCTTGCAGTCAAATACAAGCTGTGCCTCAGATGTTTGGCATTAGTCGTCAGCTTTGCCGGGGGCACTGGGCTGCACTCCACCACCTCAGACCTACTCCATGACTCACCTCTCTAGGGACAGCGGCTGGCTGGATCTCAAGCACACCGTCTGGATGACTGGGTCGTGGTGGTGATGCCCTGGCTCGTCGCAGTCACTTGACCCAAGGTTGTCCTCCAGCTTCAGGCTCATAGCCCGGGAGTGTGAAGACTGGCCGCCTGGAGGTGTACCACACACGCATCCTCATGCAGTGGCTCAGCGTGTGAGGGGAAGTGTGAGCATGCAGTACAACGCAGCGGACAGCCCCCGTTAGCACGATGGCCCGACTCACCAACGGACGCGCGGCCCAACGACACGTGCGTTGATGGTCGTGTCATCTTGGCGGGGCAGGGAGCCTCGCCGTTTGCGACAGCTCCCTCGCGGCTCCATGCGTCTTCACCGATGCCGTCCTCCTCACCATCACCTGACGCTTCTGGGGGTTCGTCCCCATCATCTTCTGCGCCGCTATCATCTTCTTCATCCTCGGCAATGGAGGGCATCTGAACTTCGGCCCCGTGCTTGTAACCGTGCCGGTTCAACAAGAGCGCAAGGTCGATGGCACAACGGCTGGTGCGCATGATGCACACGCTGC
The DNA here is from genome assembly GCA_030144725.1 of Haematococcus lacustris. Lineage (NCBI taxonomy): Eukaryota > Viridiplantae > Chlorophyta > Chlorophyceae > Chlamydomonadales > Haematococcaceae > Haematococcus > Haematococcus lacustris. The sequence goes on from JASKMD010000011.1 coordinate 239,994, forward strand.
TGTTGATAGCGCGGATGTCAGCTTCGGCGCGAGCGCGGGCATCCTCGCCGCACAAGTCGATCTGGGTGCGAGGCAGGACAAACAGGCTCGACCCACACAGCCAGCAGCACGGGCAGAAAGCTGCTGAGAGGCAGGCAGACAGGCAGTCAACAAGCTGCCAGCACAGCAGAGAGGCAGGCAGACAGGCAGTCAACAAGCTGCCAGCACAGCAGAGAGAGGCAGGCAGATAGGCAGGCAGGCAGACAGGCATGTAACAAACTGCCACTACAGCAATCTGGAACAAGTATGGCTTGGATTATGACAAATTAGACCCTAGCCTGGCGCACCTTGTTTAGGAGGATGAGGTCAGCATATGCTATCTGAACCTGAGCCTCGTTAACAGCCCCATCCCCACGGGGTTCATGGAGCTGCCGATTGATGTTGAGGACGTCCACTACCGTAATGATGCTGTCAAGTTGCACACCAGCCTCAATTTCTTCATCCGTCCACAAGGCAGCTGCGACTGGCCCGGGATTGGCCAAGCCTATGACATTAGGCAGGGCGGAGTGAGGTGAGGGCAAGGGCTAGGCCTGTGACATGAAACAAGGCGGAGTGAGGTGAAGTTGGGTTAGGGTTAGTGTAAGATTTAGGTGAGGTGAAGCCAGGCCTGTGACACTGGACAGGATGAAGTGCAGAGGCTGGGCAAAGATGGAGGTGAGGTAAGGGCAGAGCTGAGGTGAAGCAAGACATGGCACAGATAAGGTGTGCTCATGGCAGAGCCAAATCTATAACAAGGCAGAGGGGTGTGCCAGCATGGGGCGCAGGAGAGACAAGCAATGCACCGAACAGTCAGTCGAGCAGCGCTCAACACAGCGATTGCATGAGCAAACCAGGTAGCATTGCACAGTACAGGGAGTGTCAGCATGCATGCTGCTCCTTGGCCGGCTGCCTGAGGCCTACCAGTAGTCTCAATCAGAATATAGTCGGGCTGCTGCTCCTTGGCCAGCAGGGCCTCTAATGCCTGGACCAAACAGACAGGCGGACAGGCAAGCAGGGCAGGCAAACAGACAGCAGGCAAGCAAGCAGGGGACAGGGACAGGGCTTGAAAAGCAGGTAGGTGTAGCAACCAGGTAGGTGTAGCAATTATACCATCTGAGGCTACTGACTACTCTGCCACATCAGAGATCACCTTCACAAAGTCATTCTTGACTGAGCAGCACATGCAGCCGTTGTCCAGTTGGACCCATTCTCCACTGGCTGATCTCAAGCTCTGCAGAAGCGGCCAGGGCGATAGCCAGGTGGCTGGCAACCGGGTTCCAGACTCCAGGCCTGTCTGGCAAGCTCTCAAGACATGCTGCATGCTGGTTGGGGGCTGGAGGCTGCTTTGGGCTGACCTCCAAGTCTTCAGAGAAGTAGGCATTCTCCACGCCTTCCCCGTATTCATTGATGATCACTGCTATCTTTAGCCCATGGTCGCTCTGCAACACATGGCGGACTAAGGTGCTTTTGCCTGCGCCCAGGAAACCTGCGGCCAAGGACAGGGGCTCCTGAAGTTGGTCGGCGACGTAGAGATGGCCGCACGCGTCAAGCAATGAGTACCCGTTATTAGCGTGACCGGTACAGGCTGTTTGCGGGGCTGAGTTCTCTCAATGAGAGGCAGCGGGACGGCCTCAGGCGGCGAATCCTCATCCTCGCTCATGCTGCTCGCGTCGTCGCCTCAACTGCCTCGTCGTTAAGACAGTCAGGACTAAGGTCGCAAAAAACGAGAAGAAGAACAATGGCCGCAATACGCAATGCCTACCAGCTGATCAACAGTCTCTGACGGCATGAGGGGGGAAAATCTTTACAGGCTTCGCTTCCATGCCATCGACTGCAGATATCATAGAATGCAGCCATGACAGGCTTGAGCATCAGGCAGTTAATATAGACATAGATGAGCGTGCAAGGTACAGGAGTGATTGCACACGCTGTGTTCTTACACGTTAAAGGGAGTGGGTGAGGATCTTGCTCACAGCTCATAGCTCCGTCCCAGTGGTAGAGGTGCCTTATGCTGTAGTATACTGCACTGCGATGCTCTGGAAATGACTTACCCGACTCTTGATGGCACTCTGTAATTTACAGTGTAAAACTGGCCGTGTCAGAATTGACACTTTCGTGCAAGCGCATTTTTGGACTCTAGTGTGTCCTTTCGACGCCCATTCCATCCATTGGCGAGTGCTATCAGCTCCGATAGGTCACAAGCAAAGCGCAAGTGACGGGGAGAAGACAGCTTGGGCCTAGACTCCCTCGATGGGCTTGCCATCTAGATGCCACTCTGGCCGCTGTGCCGCAGTGCTTCTCATGCTCCTGACTCTGAGACTTGCTTTGGGGCAAGACTTACTAGACGCGCTGACAAGGAGGCCAGGCGCAAGGGTGCTGCGCACGGAGTCAGCTGACAACAGCTCGCAGTACGCATTGCTGCTGCCGCTGCAAGGCCGCACAGGATTCGTACGCAGGCGTAGCCTGCTACGGGCAGCTGTTATGCCAGTGGATGGTGCAGTTCGGGAGGTTGGGTGAGGCCGCGCCCTAGCTGCAGCTGTCATCTTTCTCGTGCTTGCGTGCATGAGCCTCATTTCCGTCTTATGTCTTTGCCCTGTAGGTACTTCTATGTCACCCTCGGCCTTGGAACTCCCAGCAAAGACTACCAGCTCATCATCGACACTGGCAGCACCATCACCTACGTGCCATGCTCAGACTGCAGGCACTGTGGTGGATCACACAAGGTGCTGGACAAATGTCCCACCACAGCATGGCACCCATATGTGTAGAACCCATGTTACACCCATGTGTGCAGCAACCCTCTAGGAACACTGGTCTGTGCATGCCTATTACACATGCAGCATCCTCCTTTTGACCCAGCCAAATCATCAACCTCGACAATGCTTGGCTGCAACACGCCCAAGTGCAACTGTGGAACACCCAATTGCCAATGCTTCCAAAGCAAATGCTTCTACTCACGCACATATGGTGCGTGCAAGCTCAGGCTGCCACCTGTCTCTACTAGGAAATTTGCCGGGATATGATTGGGTTGGGCCAGCAACGACTTGCTTGTTGCATGCTATCCTTCTCAATGACCTTTGCTGCGCAGCGGAGCGTAGTAGCAGCGAAGGCTTCATGCTTGAGGACGTTATGCGTTTCCTGGATGTAGAAGGCTCTGTAGCGTCTGACAGCATAGCACCCGAGGTGTGCAGTAATTCCCTAGCGCACTGAACAGTCTGACCTCAGCTTGGGGTAGGACACCGAGTCTGCTAGCTGTGTGCTAGCTTTACAACTAGTTTTATGGTGAGGCACAGATGCCTGATCCCATCAGTGACCATGCCTGTGGTGATGACTTGTGTGTGCCAGGTGCGAGTGGTTTTCGGATGTGAGTACACTGAAACAGGCGAAATCTATCGCCAGGTGGCAGATGGCATCCTTGGCATGGGCAACAATGACAATGCTCTGCAAAGCCAGGTTAGTGAAGCCCCTGATGACGCAACAGCATGGACCCACACAAAGTGCCCGTGCATACCTGGACAGCGCTTTGCTGCTATTGCTAGCTAGGCATGCAACATTGCTGTTGCGCGGTCGTGATACATGGCTCTTCCGTTAAAAGCACCAGGTGCATGCCTGGAATTCCTTTCATGCATTCAGCATTCGCTTCTGCCATGATATGGATTCCCAAGGCTCCTGCATGCTGTGGATGCTGTGCGGTGCAGCTGGTGCAGCGAAATGTGATTGCGGACACATTCAGCCTGTGCTTTGGCTACCCTCACGGAGGCACCATGCTGCTAGGTGGGTAGGGCGTCAGCAAGCAGCAGGGTACAACCACCCATCACTTCAGACAATAGCTACGCCTGTGCATGCCAATGCCTGTTATTGCTTGCAGCTCGTGCACATGCCTCTCATTCACCGCACCAAAGGTTCGCACCCTCAATGCCTGGCTCGCTCTTCAGCCCCTTTCCTGTAATGTGGGAAGGCCTGCTGGCCCTGCTACCTTTGTGCATGTCATTGTGTAGGGGATGTAAGCCTGACTCGGGCTTCTGAAATGGTGTGGACGCCACTAAAGCCAGGCTGGCAGGCTCACTACTACACCATCACAGTGCAGCAGCTGCTTGTGGGAGGCGTGGCGGTAGCAAGCGAGCCGGTGAGAAGCCTGGCAGCAGCATACAACAGGATGGAGCTTGTCATTGTCATAAGGCGTAGCATGCATGTCAACCATGATCAAGCTTGGCCTCCAAAAAGGTCAGCAGATGCAGGAGCCCTTTTGACAGCACTGAAGCTCATACCATTGTCAATGTTGCTGGCATCATTACTGACAGCATTATGCTTGGAACAACGGTGTTGTTTCATGTGCGGCATCAACATCGAGGTTTATGGGATAGGCTATGGAATACAATGTATAGATGCAGACTTGTGTGAGGGGGAATGAAGGTCACGCCGTCATCATGCATTAGCTGCCAGCAGCTCTGCCAGCATGGATTATGATCCTTGCTGGCCTTCTCGAGTTGATCATATCAGTGTCATCATCATCGCATGGCTCGTCCAGGTCGACATAGGTACACCACGACCTGCCACAGGTAGCACCAGCTGTAATTCAGGTTGGCAATGTGTGATGGTCCCTGCAGAGAGAGTATGCCCAAGGCTATGGCTCAGTGCTTGACAGCGGGACTACCTTCACCTACTTCCCTACCCGGGCCTTCAACTCCTTTGCTGAGCTCATACGCAAAGCCGCGCAAGACAAAGGCCTGCAGACCAGGCCTGGCGCGGACCCACAGGTGTGACTCGCCACAGCACACAACCTCTGCTGCAGGCTTGGCAAGCTGCCATGAGTATACCAACCATACTAACCCTGATGATGTGCTGTCTGCACTGACATGTCTCATGGTGTCACGTCTCAAGGTGTGTGTATGATGCCAAAGAGCAGGATCTGGACCGTCGACAAGGCAACATCAGCCTCCCGGGCTCTTGCCACTGCCCGCTCATTCTTGTGTATTAACTCATGTACTGTGTCCATGATGTACTTCACTCCTGCACTGCGGAACCCCAGCAGGTCCTTTTGCTACTGCAAGTCAACAAAGCAGTCATAAACTGAGATGTTGCTGGTGGCGGCATGCCTGCAGTACAATGACATTTGCTGGAAAGGCGCACCTCATGACATCACCGACCTGGACTCGGTGTTCCCGCGTGTGGAGCTGGTGATGGCTGGCATGACGGTGAGGCCTTCCTGCACCAACAACCCCTAAGCTTGGGCAAGCTGACATGTTCACTGGCTGCTGGAAAGCCATGCTGCTGCCAATTGCTTTTGCTCAGTTCGCTGCAGCTGATCCAAGCTGCCGTCATCATCATCTTGTTATGACGCTGTCTTATGTGTGGCACACATGGATTGTGACTGACTATGTCTGCTGCCACGTAGGCTGGGACAGACAGCGTGCTGGTGCTGAAGCCCCTTCAGTACCTGTTTGTGCTGGGCACTGGTTCGTATTGCCTGGGCGTGTTTGACAATGGCAACGCCGGAACACTGCTAGGGGGCATCACCGTCCGCAACGTCCTGGTGCAGGTGGGCTGATACCTTGCAGAGAACCGGCTGAAAACAAGCTTACAATGTCACTTACAGCCCCAGTCGAACCTGAAGCCAGCTTCCTAAGCTCTTAATACAAAAGCCTTGCCGTTGTCTTCTGACTATTTGTGACAAAGAGAAAGGTGCTGCCCTACTGCTTGCGTGTGAGCCGCTATCACCTTGCAGCTGCAAGCTGCAGCTGGGCCCATGTGGCTTGCCCTTTGTGGCTCGTGTGTGATGTGCAGTATGACCGGCGCACCAACAAGGCTGGCTTCTTGCCACTAGACTCGTGTTCTGATGTCAGCAGCCTCATAATCCCTCCTCCTGTTCAATCCTTCAGACACCACCATTCCCTGCCACCCTCTGCCGCAGCCACTGTCAAAGCCTCATACCCCAGCCCCCCCTCCCCTTCCCGCCATGTCACTCCTCACCCTCCTCAGCCACCAGCTGCAGAACAGCCAGAAGAAGAGGCGGCAGTGCCAGTGAACGGAAGCAATGCAACAGAAGACAGCCATGCAGCAGCAGACACCAGCCCTACACCAAGGAGCTCCTCACATGGGAGTCCTGCACCAGCAGCGAGCACTGGGCAGGTGCGCTGGCAGCAATCGCATCAGGGGCGCTCTGATGCGGTGCACTCCATGGTCATCCACCAACATCATTAGGTAGCATTTGCCTATGGTTGGCAAAGGGTATTCTCCAGCAGTCGCACTTCTGGGCCACCTCCCCTTGTCAAAGTGTGGTGCTGTCAAAACAAGTATTGCTGCCGCTCTGCAACCCTGCAACTGCCATGCGCCACATTAGGCGATAGACACTGGGTGAGGTTGCAGTGCTGCGTCCAGGCACGAAGTCACTGTCACGAGGCACCCGTTAGCTCCATTGTGGCCGCTGCTATTGTACTCGTTCTCAGCTAGCAGCCTGCACCACTGCTTTCCCACCCCAGCGAGTCGCTGCAACCCAGTTTGGCAGTATGGAGTCAGCTGGGTCGCTCACAACAGCCAAGCAGGAGGCATCTTCGTGCTGTCAGAAACTGCCTCACTCATGCCTTGTGTAGCATTGCTGAGTGTAGCAGCCTCACATCTGTTTGTCATAGCCTTACAGAGCGCCATTGTCATTCCTATATGCAGGCTCTCCCACCGCCTCTCCCTCACCCTCCTCAGGCATCAGCGGTCACCAGCCCTCCAGCGGCCTCCTCCCCACCTGCCTCCACCAAGTCCTCACCCCCATCCAATGTCAGCCCCCACCAGCAAGCCACACACACAGCCCAGCCACCCTCCGCAGCACCTACTGCACCCCAGAGGCAGGTCTCCAATAGCCCGCCTCCAGGCAACAGGACTACCCCAGGCAGCGCCCCGCTGCCCCAGCCAGCTGAGGTCAAACCTCTGGCTGGTGTTTTTGTTGTTGAACGGACCCCCTCACCTACCTGGTCCCTCACCACCCCACTGCTCATCGCAATGCTGCTGGGCACACTGTTGGGGGCCGCGTGGGTGTATCGTGGCCACCTGGAGGCCGCTGTCTCAAACCTGGCCAGAGCCAGGGATGCGCAGGACGCTCAGGAGCTGATGAGCCTATCTGGCTTGCAGTCGCAGCTGCAGTTTGAGCCTGACATAGACCTGCCGACCCAGAGTGGAGCAGCCAAGGCGTGAGGGGGAGGGGGAGGGATGGTGCAGTGCACCAGGCGGTGGACAGGCTCACCAACATGAACCACCATCAGCAGCGCCGTGACCAACTAATGTGCATGCGAGCAGGTGTAGATTCGCATTGTATTGCAGACAGGGTTGTTTGTCCACCCACGACCACCTACGGACTGTTGCAAGAGGCTTTGTCTGCACAGCCAGCTCCCTCTTGTACCACCTGCAAGCCACATAGCAGTGGTGTCCTAGTGCCTGGTGACAAAGGCTGCCTGAAGACCATATTGCATTGCACACACACATGGCAATATGTGGCTGTGATGTGATTTTGGAGATCATGTGGCATATGATGGTATGATAGAGCAGCACTTGCGGTCATTGTTCAGTGCACAGCGTGCGAACTACAGATTGTGCTTAGTTATAGGCAATAGCTGGCAAGCGTGATGTGAGGGTCCCAAGGGCACAATGATGGGCACCATGGCAGGTGATGCTCCTGCATGACATAAAGACTCCGGCTGTGTGCTTGCATGGTTGCTTGGTTGGCATTTATGGCATGATGGTGGTGATGGGCAGCCACCCGCAGGGCACCCACATGACTTGTTGAGGGACAGTTACTAAGGCTATTGGCTGCTCAGGTGCTCGCTGATGTGAGTGAATCGCATGACGCACAGCTGGCGGGTGCTCTTCATGCCATGACCATGCTCGAGTTGCACAGGATGGTGCATTCACGGCTATATATCGTGCTTCATGTGTGATGCATGCAACAAGCTCTGGTGATCATTTGAGCCAAGCGGTGCCTCTTGTTGCTGGGCGGTGTGTCACCATCCGACGGTCGCATCACAGGTGTATACAGTGTCCTGTTAACATGCTACGGTGTTAAAACTAACAATACTTAACTTTACCAAGTTTTTATTACCCATTGCGCTCTGTGCTATCACTCTGTGCTATCACTCTTGCTATCGTTGCATGGTGGGGGAGGTGCGCCTTTGAGTGGCAGCCCAGCAGGTCAGCCTGGCAACTTCTGCTTTTCCTCTGGTCGCATGGTCACCCCAATGCGCTGCGGTGTCAATACCGTTTTGATGTCCCGGTATCACCTAGGATTACACAAATGAGCCACCAAAGTTTACACGTAGTCATGCAGCCTAGGTTCTCGTCATTCTCTTCTACCGTCCTCCATCTCCTCCTACCCCCTGGTCACGATGTGCAGTGTGCAAAGCCAGCAACAGGAACCAGAGATAATGTACATGTGGCTTTGTTCACAGTCCGCCTTCTCAACACTCCTCCCATACTCCCTGGCAGCTACTTCACCCACAAAGGAAACCTGGGCCTCCTTACCGAACTGTGCTCAATTCCAGAACACCGCATACAATCTTGATCATGGCGCGAGCACTTGAGTCTTTCCCAACAAAGCAATGGCTAGTTAGGCTAGTAGTGTGAACGTGGCAGCAACAATAACTGGCACGCGTTGTGTGTTGGTCATGAGATGTGCACTTGCATGTGTGAAGTTGCATGCAGTCTGCGATGGCGCCCATGACCAACACCCTGGACAAGAGCACTGGCTAGTGGCCACACCAGCATCCGGGTACAAGCTGCCTGGAGCCAGTGGGCGTGAGAGTCAGCAGCTTGGTCATCCCCTTTCCTGTGCAATCCTTCCGGCACCCCCCACCCTGCCGCCGTTACTATCAAAGCCTCAGGCTGAAGCTCAAGACCTGCTACCCTCTCGCCACTTTCACTATTGAATACTGCTCAATCCGACCTAGGGGCAGCGGTAGCTGTCAATGAGGCCTGTGCAACAGCAGGAAGCCGCATGGCAGGGCAATGCAGCCCCACTCTTGGCTAGGCAAGGGATGATAGTCCGCATGCAGCTGATAAATGGTCAGGTGTCTCTGTGCCTTGCATGGATGCCATACGCCATCTTTCTCCTTGACTCTGCGAGCAATGTGTGCCTAAGCAAAGGAAGTCTAATAGGACGCACACATTGGAGCTGTCCTGACTGCTGGGGTGGTCTTGGCAATAGCAATCAGCTGCCACCCCTCATTGACCCCGCTGGCCTTGCCTGCTGTTCTCCTTCCCATCTGACCCTCCCCACCTCCCTGGTTGGCCCAGGTAACATTTCCAGAATTCCAGAAAATGCAGCCCCTAGTTGTAGGGAATTAATGCTGCTCCCCTCTTCAAGTTGTGTAAGGCCTTAACTGCAGCTTTGCCCATGTGCACCGCTGCTGTGTGGCAGGCAGGCACTGCGCCCGGGTATGTTTGAGGTGTGTAATGCACTTTGCTCCTGTGGGAGCTGGTGGGAGGTGGTGGTTGCCTGGAACTGGCGGTGCTGCTGCCACTGGGCGCAAGGCAGGGTCTGGTATGGGTGGGTCAGAGGGCCTGGAGGAGGATTGCTCTGGCAAATGCACCGCTAGCTGCCCAGCTGAGCGAGACGAAGAGTGGTGCGCCCATGGCAAAGCTGCTGGAGGCAGGGTGCTGCTCGGATTAGATCTTCCAGGTGGGAGGACAAAAGGAGCATTTGAGGAAAGGGACGTGACAATGGGTGGAAGAAGGGTGTGGGCGCTGCAGACAGGGCCGAGCTTGAGTTCGGGTTCTTTGTTGTCGCCATTGAGGAGCTGGGCTGCAGGAATTTCCAGGCAGCTGGGCTCCAGGATAGCGGCAAAGGAAGCTTCGCTGCACAGCCTTGAGACGCAGGCTGTCCCCCATGAGTGCAGGGAGTGCTGATCATCTTGCAGGGCCGTACTTGTCGAGTATGTTCGAACTTGTCGAGCACAGACCGCTTCGCATACACCGTTCGCCAGGGCTGCGGCGAGCCTGCCGTCCCCAGGATCTCTTCGGGCTGCAGTGCCCTCACCGGTGCCAGTACTTCGAGCAGGCTCGTTTGACGTTGATCCTGGAATCCGTAGCCGTGGTAGCAGGCCTGTCAGTGCCTGGGAGCTGCCGTCAAACAACCAGTGGTCTAGCGGCATCGCTAACGTACTCCGACGTGCCAGTATTAGCAATTAGCTAGGACACTAATGAGCCTCTCAGGCAGGCTCCGACATTAGTCTAGCAACGCCACGAGGAGGTCACGCACCAGGTACAACCGTCATAACCATAATTGAGCAAGGCTTGAAACAGAGAGCAACTACCCTGATCAACATTGAAGAAGCCTGTGAGTAGACTTCCTCTGCAAACAGATCCACCTATAAGGCCCTACATTTCTGAAACTGCAACCAACCTCACGTCGAAACCCCCTGCTCAAAGTGTCTGAGGCAGTACTGTCTGAGGCAGTACTAGTACTGGTGCACCTGCTTGTGGCTGATGCAAGACTGCCAGCCGACAGCAACACAGGGGCAGGCCTACCTACAGACCTAATCATGCCCCACCGCTTCTTTAGCAGCCATGCCACGCCTCAGGCAGCAAACAGCTACCAGCGAAGCCTTCACCAGCCATTGCGATTGCCACAACCCAGCGTCGTGGCTGAGGGATTTAGGGTTACCCTGCCCTCAACTACGACTCCAAACGCTTCGAAACCAATATAAGTCAGGCTGGGTTGGCTGTGTGCCAGGAGCTGGGTGAGCTGTGCCATGCATAAGTGAGCTGTAGAAACAGCATCATGGATCAAAATGGGCTGGAGCTCGGGCTTGGACACCTGACCCAGATTGTCTCCCAGTCAATAACCCTGAGTCATTGCGATGCAGGGCAGCATACCGGGAAGCAAGCGTTGGGGCAGCGGCACACAACAGATACGATGTAAGAGGCTGCATAACTAGGCTGCTGACAGAACACATACAGTGTGCAAACTCACACATCTAGTAGCATGCAACAGATGCACAAAGCGCCCCGCAGGTGCACATGTGCAGCTTGCAGAGAGACGCAACAATGGCAATAGTGTCTGAACATGCAATTGCTCCTGCTGCTCCTGCTGCTGGGGGGTCCCAACTGACCTTGTTGCCTTGGATACGTGTCCTGGCATCCATCTGGCCTCTCTTGCAGTGAAACAGAGCATACCGGAACGACTCACACTCTGGGGCTTTCTGGGCCATGCACTCCCTCAGCTCGTGCTTGCCAGACTGCAAGAAGTCAACGGTCTTGTCTGCTCTGCCTGCTGCAGTGCAGCTCTATGCCTGGGCATGTCGTGTTACGTGGTCCAAGCTGCTTCTGGGGTCGTGGTTGCAAAGCACGCAGCGCCTGACACAGCACGCAGCTGACCTTCACACACTCCGTGCTCCGCAAGCACTCCGCATACTTGCTCAGCAGCCCACTGCAGGAAGTTGACATGGCTTACCCGCTTGCTCGGATTCCGCGTTTCCGCAGAGTCACGGTCACACTACAACCTCACACTAACTTGGGCACTGCGATGTGGAAAAGCCGTCATCTGCTCCACGAGTCGATGCGCGCAGCCTCGCGATGCTCACACGCTGTGCCAGACTCCCATCCAGCGCTGTCACGTCCACATCACCCCGTGCCATGCGAGGCGCCTGCGCCATCACGCAGCACAAGCCGTCCTGCTCTAGCATCACACACAAACTTCCAACAACAAACAAAGGCTATCAATCAGCAGTGGAGCATGCCACATGGCTGGGGTCGTCCACTCTTGGCCACCCTCACATGTGTCATTTACCTGGGCTGGCACCCACCTACCGCCCTTGCCAGCATCCCCCTCACGCGCAGCACCCTCCCCAGCACCCGCAACAGCAGTGCAATATACTTCAGCCTGCCACCAGAAGCAAACCTAGGTACAGCAAGCAGCCCGCCCTCCATGCTAGTCGAGGAGCCGCCTGCCAGCGACAATGATACCAATAGCAGGGCAGTGGGTGTGCCGCCACTCAGTGCCCGAGGGGCTGCCAGGGCCCTGGCTGACTCCACAGCCACCCGGGCGGAAAAGGCGCTGAGGCTGCTGGCGGCAGCCCGCTCAGCTGTTGACCAGGGTCGGTATGAACAGGTGTGCCGTACAAAGCCGGGGGGCATCACCCCTGGGGTGTAGCAGTGGCCAGGCCTGAACGCAGGGCCATCAGCCCGTGTCCCCATACCCTGCCCCTGCCTCGCCCCCTGCCTCAGCCCCTTGCCTTTGCTCCTTGCCTTTGCCCCTGCCTCAGCACCTGGCTTCACCCCCTGCCTCAGCCCCTTGACCCTCCCAATTCTGCCGCCCTGCCTTCACCTCGGACCCTACCTCCACCCCTCTGCTGCTCGGCAGGCGCTGCTGACCTTCTCCCAAGTGGCCACAGAGGACGCTGACCTGGCCCTGGCTGCCTACGCCCGCATGGGACGAGCCCTGATGCTTTACCAGGTTTGATATTAGGAGAGTAAAGGCAGGCTGGCAGGCAGGCATGCGGGTGGGTGTGCAGGCAGGCGGGCAGGCAGGCCGTCCAGGGGGTTGCTGGTAAAGCAGGTTACTCCCTGACTGGCTGGGCAGGCAGGCAGGCAGGCTGTGCAGGGGTATGATGGTAGGCAGGCTACTCCCTGACTGGCTGGGCAGGGCGGCTGACAGTGGTTCAGGTGAGCACGGGAAGGCAGGCAGGCTGGCAGGCAGGGGAGCAGATGAGTCGAGGGTGACGTCTTGAGGGTGGTGTGCAGGTGAAGGGGTAGGGGACTTGCTGCGTAGTCGAGCTCAAGAATGAGGGGCACTGTGCTTGCTGGCAGTGCATTGGGGGAGGAGGGTGGCCTTAAGTGTGGCTCCATGCTGCCCTCGCTCCCGGGATAAATACCTATGACCATGTCAACTTCTGCGCCGAACAACTCCCTGGCCAGGTATGGGGCGGCCGTTAGCTCAGGCCCGTCAATGCTACAGCATGACTGGGTCAGATGATGAGGAGGTCAGATGGGTCTGCTGAGCCTGCTGTTCCTGCTACCGCTGCCACCATAGATACCGCTGCCACCACACCAACCGCCGCTGCTGCTGCTTCCTGCTGCAGCTCTGCTGCTGCTGTTACTGCTGCTTTTGCTGCTGGTGGTGGTGTTGGCGTTGAGCCTGGCTGCAGACCGGGAATACGAGGGAGGCGTTGCTGGCCCTGGAGGATGAGGAGGTCAGCTTGAGGGGAGCGGCTGAGGTGCACGCAGCGCTGGCAGCATTGCTGTGGGTGGAGAAGCCGGGCCTGGCCTTCAGGGCGGAGCAGGTGTGTATTGGGTTGGGGCCGCTGCTGCTGCTGCTGCTGCTGCTCCCTGCCTCCACACGAGATGGTAGGCAAATGGTTTGAGAGAGCATTAGAGGGTGAGGACAGTGGCACCAGGGCAAGAGTTGCCCAGCAACGTTGTGGTTGAATTGAGGGTGGCCAAGGTAGATGGATTTTAACAATATGTTACAACGTCATTGGTGACGCAAGGCCAACCGCTTGTGCGCAGCCCATTGGCATCCGCTCCTGCAGCATGGTTTCACTGGTGAGGTTGTTACTACACGGTTCATATCACCCGGTGCTGAGATGTCGCTCTACTGCTGCCATGCAGCAATGGGCGGTGGCGCGGGAATTCGATACGCGATACTCAGACGTGGCCTGGGTCGCGGCTAACAAGCACTGGCCGCCGAGGGCTCTCGACGCGCTGACCCGGTTCCTCCGGCTGGAGCGATGAGCAAGCGTCACAGCCGGGTTACAACGGCCGAGCCTCTCCCTGCATCACACTTCTCATAAATACCCGAGGCACTCCGGTCCGAGTGTGGAATCCACCATGTCATTCGCCCTCCCGTAAATCTGTTATGACTTCTTCACAGAGTCTCATCCTGTGTGGCCAGAGGAGCGAGGAGTCACCAGCAAGGGTGGTGTCGACGCCACACAGTGCAAAGTTGACAAACTCATGAACAGTCACAGCAATTTCAAAGGGACTGTTGCATGTGGGTACACATAGGCACTGATCACAACATCAAGCCTTGAATGGCCCAATGATCACACTTGCCTCGTGCAGCCATGACTTTGGCGCATGCCAAACCCATTAGGGCCGAGGCAGCTGTGCACATGCAGCACAGGTGCAAGTTTGATATCACATAGCCATGCACCAGACTAGGTACCTCGGATGCTCAGCCTAACACCATGTGGGCAGGCTTGAAAAGTGGCAAAGGGTAGAGGCAGGTGCAGGCAGGGCAAGGAAGAAGGTGGAAGACGTTGACAATAGGAAGAGGAGAGCAGGAACAGGCGCAGGAAGAAGGAGGAACAGGAGGTAAAGAGGAGAAGAGAGGAGGTGCATGATGATGCCTAAGAGTGATGGGCTGAGAGTGAAGGTGAAGTGTAAGAGGAAGGAGGAGTTAAGTAGCTGATGTTGAGGGGAAGAGGGCATGAGAAGACAAACGAGTAGGTCAGGGCGGCATGGGAGGGGCCGAGGCAGATGTCCTTACCTCCAGGGCTGGGCGCCTTGCTTGCTCATGAGCGTTGTCTGGGCCCCATGCTACACACCTGGCAGGCGCCCCCTCCGCCCCCTGCCACACAACACACCAGCAGCAGGGCCTGCCACTGTTGTGAGGAAGAGCCTAATCCGCACCATCCTCACCATCATCCTTACCAGCTGCAGCACAGTGCCGCTGCAGCGCACGGCTACGTGCAACACACAGTGCAGAAGAGAGAGGGAGGGATACAGGGGAGAGGGGCAGGCAGCAGCCAGGGACAGGGCAGCGCCAGCAACATCATCACCGACAGCAGCAGCCTCAGCACACAAGCGAGAGGCTATGAGGTTGGTTGGCTTTAGCTGAGGGAGGGAGGAACGCGCAGCAGCCAGGTGCGCAGCAGCCAGGCAAGCAGCACAAGGCAAGGGGCAAGGTCACATCCACTGCCCAAAGCAAGGGCCAGGCGGCCAAGGTGGTTGATCAGGTGGTGGGGACTGCTCAGCAGCCCTCACTCTGACCTGAATCTTCAGAGGCAGGCAGGTCAGGTGGTACCATCGCCCGGACTGCAGCGGGGTCAGGTCCAGCCCCTCAACAGGGATGATGCCCTGCGAGGGTCAAGCACTTTTGCCAGCGCTTTACTCTACTGGGCGAGCAGCGGCGAGCAGGGATGCAAGAGTACACGATGTGCCTGTCCTGTTGAGCTGGCTAGCAGGGTGGGCTTGCGGTGAAACCAGGGCGTGAGGCAGGAGTGGATCAGGGCAAGGGGTTGGCCAGCAGTCAGGGGTAAGTGTGACAACAACTGGTGTCAACGGTCTGTGTGGAGTGGATGGGGAGCGGGTGAGGCAAGGAGTGGCATAGTGGTGGAGGTGGCAGCAGAATAGAGGTGGCAGCAGCAGCATGGAGGTGGCAGCAGCAGCATTTGCAGCAGGAGGGTATGGAGCTTGGCTAGCACAGCATGATCTGCCTGACCATAGCAGGCAGCAGGGGCGGCCAGGGTGGGGCAGAACCACACCCACAGATGATAAGGGTGTACCCAGCGCAGGCTTGTTGCAAACTTGCGCAGAAGATAAAGAACATACACAAACAAATCATATGCTATGGGTATTCCTTTGTTTTCTCTGTCCGTGCACGGCAGCGGCTGTGGTGGGCGCACCTTGTTGAAGAGGGCGAGGTGGGCCCCCACAATATCCGCCAAGCTACCTATGGACAGGTAGTCAATGCCAACCTGGGCAGCCACAGAAGGACAAGGCAACAGCAGGGATCAGCAGGCCTGTTGCCACTCCAGCAAAGACAGCATCGCTGGGAGAGAAACCAAACGAGCACATCACATCGGGTGAGGCCATTTGCGTGCGTGCATGCACTCCTTATTCTTGTCACTTGCTTCAACTGCAACCCCTGGTGTGTGGGTGCTGCGGGAGCATCCTTTACTAGGGCACTCATTGCTCGCAGAGTCAAGGAGAAAGATGGCGTCTGGCATCCATGCGGGGCACAATGACATCTGACCATACATCAGCTGCATGGGCACTATCATCCCTTGCCTAGCTAACCCTACTGCCGCCTCTGGGTCGGACTCTATCACTCTGAACTACTCCTGTCCCTTGTCGCTCCTAGTTACTCCTGGGCAAGTGCCTCACACTTGCACGGGCCTCATTGACAGCTACTGCTGCCGTTAGGTTAGACTCTGTCACTCTTAGTCACGCCTGTCTCTTGTTACTCTTAATTACACGTGAGCAAGTGCCTCACACTTAGATAAGGGGAGTGAGCTGCCTGTAGGTCTGTCTATGCTTCATTGGGTGGTGGTAATGGCGGGAATGGAGGAGCAGTGCTGGGCATGCTCCTGGTTGCTGGTAGCCCCCATCCATAGCCTGGAGGCTACAAGGCTGCCTTGCCTGTTTCCAGGCCACCGCGTCAAGCCTCATCCTGTTGTATCTGCTCCCTCCAGTGTCGCAAGCCTCTAGATGAGTGACAATGAAAGGGCAATCCTACTCTACAGCGTGTGCCTAGTGCGATCCTCCTCTACAGAACCGGCCTAGTGAGATCCTTCGCTGCAGAGTGTGCCTAGTGATTCATCCGCCTCATCTGGCTTGGGAACACCTGGTTTGCAGATAGCTGGCTTGGGTATATCCAACACCTCCAGCTGTATCCACAACACCCTGCCAGCTTCGATCATCAACAGCACATCAACAACAGCGTGCTAGTTAGGCACTTAGGCAGTGCTCTGAGTAATGCTCTATCTGGCCCCATCTGGCTGTGCTAAACCCTTTGCTTCAATGTCGCTTGCCTCCTGCCATACCTGTAGGTGGGCTTGACCTACAGCTGTGGAAGCAGAACGGGCTACATGCTGGGCTTCCGACTGACGCTGAGAAAAAGAAAGGAGAGCAAGAAAGGAAGAAAGTGGTAGCTGGGGAAGCTCTCAGTTGTAGAGTTGACCCGTTCACAAGTGTCAAGGTCAGCCAAGGCAAGGCTGCAAGCTACAGGCTTGGATGGGCTGAGCGAGTTTTCACCAACCAGGCCTGGACATGGCATCAACAACTTTTACTACACCCAACCAAGACAGTTGTAGGAGATCATAAAGTTCCCAAGCATCTACACTTACATCCTGCAGCTTTGGCCACAGCAATTCTAACCTATCAATAGGATGTCCTGGTGATCATGGTTGGGGGTAAAGAGTGCAGACTTACTGCTGCAGAGTGGGTGCAAAAGCTGGCTGAATGGCTGCCTATGCCTACTCTAGGGCTTAAGCGTGGTGATGGGTTGGGGCCAGCGCCAGGGTAGGGTCTGGGCTAGGTTAGTGCTGAGGCTGGGGTTGGGGCCATGACCCCACAAAATCAAGCAAGGACAAGGAGTCCATGCAGAACACAAGCTTCAAGCAACAACCAATGCATAATGCAAGGCGACATCTGAACCATGCCAAACCATAACAAACGCAATGCGTAGTGCTAATACAAATTGATGCATTGCTGCCCTTGCAGCTCCCATCCGCCCTCATGGGCCTGCCCACTTCCCCCACATGACGCACCAGCTCAACGCTTGTGTTTAGCGCCAGCCACTGCGCCCCATCCGCTGTCAGCCCAGCATAGTCAGGGGTCCATGCCGGGGTGTACATGAGCTTCCTGGGGCAAGACTCGGACCTCTCACTCAGTCCTCAGAGTGCTAGATCCTCAGGCAACGGCTGCTTCAGTCTATGCAGTTGTGTCATAACGGTACTCAGGACATCTTGTGATGAGGTGCTTTGTTAAATCCACGTAAAGATGATCCGCCCCGCCCCGCCCCGCCCCGCCCCGCCCCGCCCCGCCCCGCCCCGCCCCGCCCCGCCCCGCCCCGCCCCGCCCCGCCCCGCCCCGCCCCGCCCCGCCCCGCCCCGCCCCTAGCGTGATCAGCACCTGACCTCAGAGTGTTGTCTGTACGCAGCAGCAGGCGCTGGCAGTCACTAGGGATGTTGAGCTCCTGCAGCACAGAGGCTGGCCAGGGGAGAGGTGGCCGGGACAAAGGCAGAGCCAGGGTCAGGAAGAGGGGGAGGGTCAGGGTCCCTGTGCCTATGCCAGGACCCCTGCCCTGGCCTCCTGTCGTGCAGCCACACCTGAGATGTCCGTCACGCCAGGCGGCACCTGCAGCACCAGGGACGGCCCCACCAGCACCGCCAGGGGCACCTGCGCCAACATACCCGCCAACGTAACTGCCATCACCACCCGCACTGCCACTCTTATCTCAGTCAGCATTGCTTGACGTAAGCCAATGACACCCAGCTGCTGGCCAACTACCACCAGCGCTCCTGCCAGGCTGAGCACCACCACTCTGCACTTCCACCACAATGCAAACCTAAGCTCAGCGCATGTCAAGTTTTGGCCCCAATGGCGTATGCCCCAATTGTGCATACTAGCCCTAACCCTAACCCTAGCCCTATATTGAAATTAAACCACCATAGAAAAGCAAGCAGACATGAAGACAAGCACCTGGATGGTCCCAGTGGTGTGTCCTGGTATCTTTGTGATGCGGCATGTGGTCTACAGCTCAGTGGGTCAGCGCAGACCTTGTCAATGGTGTTGCCAGCTTCATACTCGCTGGGCAGGAAATGCGCCACGGAGTCCACATGCGTGCCCACATGGGCGCCCAGCGTGAAATGGCTGCAAGCAGGCATGCAAGCCGCACAACAGCAGGTCTTAACACTGTAGGTGGTGGAGTAGTAGGATTTGGGGGAGCTGATGGCCTCCTGAATGACATGAAGAAAAACCTCAAAAACAAGACTGCTCCGTTAGTTATCAACTTGCATAGTGCGGTGGAAATGTTGGGGTAGGGCACGAGGGTGATGACCTCCTAGTACAGGGAGCGGACACAAGGCAAGCCTACCTTGGCAATTTCTGACATACATTAATATACAACTACTGACACAGCCTGGGGCCTGGCCTGCTCCTCCCCTCAGACCTAGCTGCCTGGCCCACAGCCTTGCCGCTGCAGAACAGCTGCCACTCCAGCAGGCCTAAAGAGGCAGTCTAGCTAGCGGGGCTCTCCGGCATTATGACTGTATGCTCCATGCTGCCTCTCCGTGCTGCTGCCTTTTGCCAGCTGCATGTGTTTGCAGAGTTTTGTGTGTGGCACCTGCTCACCTATCGTATGCAAAAGCCCCCTTGGCCATATCCATGGCCAGCCACTGCATGGTCACAAAGCGGCTGGTGTGCACAACATGTCAGGAAATATGCAAAGGGGCATCTCGCCAGTGCGTCGCCCAGGAGTTGTGTAGCTGAGACTGCTCCTATGTGCCTGACAAACAGGACATGTTGACTGCGTGCCTTCCCCGAATCCCTCAATGTTTACCCTTGATGTCCTCGTAAAGCACTGCCTACTCTGAATGTCGATAGCATGCCATGGGCTTCGCTCCAAATAGGAAGACCGGCTGCGATCGGCACTGTGATGTCGATGAGCCCTGGTTCCTCGGTGGCACGATTGCTCACATCACCGGCAAGGCCACATGTATCGTCCCCGTGGCAAAGCACAGCAAGGAGTGCAATGTAAGCAAGCTGCAAGCAACGCTTTAGTGCAGCCGTCATGACTTTAGGGATGTGCAAAAGCAATATCGGCAAACACCGAATTTCTTTTCCAGGCAGCCATGTAACCATGTGCAAAAGTCGTGCAAACGTCGTAGCACCCATACATCAGGAACTCAGTTAGTCAAGCTTGCCTGTCCTAGTGTGAAAGGAAATGGGCACACCAGGCAAACAATTACCACAAAGTGGTGTGCCAGCGGATGAGGGAGCGCTCTACTTCAGTTACCCCGATATCGAAGAAGCGGACCCGTCGCTCGGTGCGTTAGTCAACCTCCCGTTGACCGGGGACTCAGCACGTTGACACTGCAAGTGGCAATGTATGCTAGCAGTGGATGGCTACCAGCTGTTTTTTGAACGGGAAGTGCCCGTGGAGCTGCGCTCTGCCTCCACAGTGGACATCCCCAGTGAGGTGCTTGCCTAGGTGATTGGTGATACATGCACCAGCAGAGTTTGGCATTTTGTTGTCCGGCAGCATTGCTCCCTATGCCAGCTCCTAAGACCAGACAATGCTTGTCACCACCAGGTTGGCGCCCTGGAGGCCATTCGAGCTAAGATACTGGTGAAAGGCCAGCCCAGCAATTTGGAAGCTGTCAAGGTGAAAGCCCATCCCCACCACTCAAGTGTGGGTTTATGTAGCCCAAAGCAGGGGCTGGGTCTCTAATGTTCTCGTCCTGGCGAGCGCGCATACTGGGCAAGGGGTATCGCGTGGGGAGGTGCATGGAGCATGGCACACTTAAATGTGCCGCAGACCATCGGTATGTAGTCTTGTAGATGCTTGTACCCTGGGATGGGGTATCCCTTGTCCCAGGTGGGCAGTATGGGCTGCTCAGGCCGCAAGCACAGCTTCGTTAGCCGCCACTTGTTTTCCTTGCACGATGGAACCTGAAGGCTAGGTTGCGTCATCCTGGCACTACCACCTGCCTGGCTGTGTCAATGCAGGGTAGGCTTGGTTGCCGCAGCCATGCCATTGGTGGGCACGGTGGTGCTAGGTCTAGGCCCCGCACAGGCGCCTTGCAATGCTGACTCAGGACTGACCAGCAGGCGTTGCATACCTTAGTCACTGCTGCAGTCCAGCGACTCTCTAGATGGCTGAGGGTGCTCACGGCAGAACCCATCCACTGTCACTGCTGCCTGCCTGCTGCATTGTGCTCTCTACACTTTGCCTGCCTGTGGTGCCACAGGTGGAGTTGAGCAGCGAGGCAAACCTGTTTTTCCACTACACACACACCATGGACGCCCGTCTCTTTGCAGCTGTCCAGGTGCGCAGTCCACTGCAGCCTCCATGCGTCCCCATGCAACACGATTCCAGCATCGCCACCATTACATGGCAGTTGCTGTCTGGCTTCACTGGAAGGGCCGCAGCATGACCAACATCTTGCAGGCAGCCAAGGTATCAGACAAGGAATGTATGCTGAGTCAGGTGTGAGGGTAAGGGATGTGGCGTGGTCTGTGTATGGCTCTGCAGGAGAGCCAGCGCTTACTGGTGGACTTCAATGACTACCCCACAGTGCTGCTGAGGATGCTGCACTCCTGCGTACGCGAGCCGCACCTGCAGATTGCCGTCCTTGTCATGCAGCCCAACGGGGAGGCCAGGCTGGACTTCATTCAGGTGCAGGCAGGCTGGGAGCTGGCTGCCAGCTGCTGGCATGTCAACAGGTCGAGGGGCCTGTGAGATGCTCAGCTGCCCCTGGTTGCTGCAACGGCAGCTCTGAGGGGTACTGCAGCACCTGCGTGTGGGCTGCCGGAAGGGTGATTCCGCTGCAGGGGAGACAGCTGAAGGGACTGGACTACACAGGCAGCATGGGTGTGCAAGGCAGCTGCCCCGTCCACAGCCGTGTTGCAGCCTGGCCTCTCCACACTGCTCCCTGCTCCTTCTGCTGGCCCTGCAACTTACCACCTGGCTGCATCTGCTGCCTGGCTGCTCATGAACAGAACATGGAGTACAAGTTTGTTGAGCTGCTGTCGTGCCGCTATGTCGCATCCTCTGAAGAAATGGTCAGAGCACAGGTGGGCAGCTCCAGCTCCCTCCCTGACTACATAGGGTGTCATGCAGCTGTGAGGCTCATGGCCCTCCTGGCTGGCAGCTTGGCTGTAGCAGGCCCCTCACAGTGGCATTTCCAGCAACCATGCCTTGCACTGCTCACTGCCTGCTCAGGTCAGCTATCGGTACAATGTTGTCAAAGCTCGCATGCAACTCATGCAAGCCCGACTTGCAGACATCAATGCCATGGTGAGTCCGTGAGGTGTGGCTCACAACTCTCACTCACACACACACACATGCACACATGCACAGGGCAACACAAGCAGCACACGATAAGGCATGTTCATGAGCACCACTGACCGGCTGTGTTCAACAAGTCATGTGCCCACTTGCATGCCCAGCAGGCCCAGGCAGCTCACAGGGTGCTCGTAAGTAGCCAGCGATCTCTTTTGATCACCATTGCTCACGCTCTTCTTCATCACCGTTCCTTATGTAGCCAGTGCTGCTGATCACCATAGCAGAGCACAAGTCATGCTGGTGGAAGCAACATTACCAATCCCCAGGCATCCAGAGGCAGAAGGCCTGGCAGTAGGCCCAGGCAGTAGGCCTGCCTGAGCTCTGTGGCCACACGCCATAGGCTTCTGATTGCATCAAGTGGTAGCTACCATGATGATAGTTTCCGCTGCTGATAGTGCTGATCCTGGCGGAGGCTGGCTGTGGTGGTCTTGAGTAATGGCATGAAATTAATTTGCTATGGAAAAGTAATGGACTGGCTGTTGGCTGCCATTGCAGGTGAAGGTGAAGAACCCCTCCCTTCTGTTGCAACTGCAGAAGTCGCCCCCTAGGGTTCCTGGGGCAGCAGGCTTTGGTGGCTTCTCCTTCTCGCCCCCAGCCCCGGTCCAACACAGCCCAACAGCCAGCCAGCACCAAGGCTCCCCAGCGCATGGTTCACCCATGCCAGGCAGATCCTTCCGCCCATGACATCTTATCATATTCAAAGTGATGGAAGTTAATCATGCCGCATAATCTGCATGCCTTGAAGGGATCACATGAGACACTAGCATGCACATGTAGCACAGGCACTCCTTCTATGGCAATGACAAGCATAACACTGCTCAACTCGTGACAATGTATAACTTATATGCAAGGTCAAGGACACCACATTTCAACGCTGTTTTGATTAGGTTTGCGCATGACGCAGTCTGAGCCAGCCCCCTCGTCACGAGGGCCTCACTAGGGCCTCCGTTCGAGTCAGACCACCAGTACTAGGGCCCCAAGCACAGCTTCGCCAGGCGTCTGAACCTGCCACGCTACATTGTGGAATACTATCACGTGACACAGGATATGCACAATGTAGTCTGTACTGGTGTCATTTCAACCCAAGCTTGCAAGTTGAGCCCTTCACTGTATGAAACTCAGTGGCTCACACAGATGTGGATATGTTTCCCATCAGCCCAGTTTTCTTGCATGTCACGTCCAGGGTCAGGGATCGCTGGATGCAAGATCACGGGCTCGTGATGAACGGACCTGATGTTCATATCGTGCGCAAGATTGGTGAGGGGCAGGATCGTCCCCACGGGGAGCTGCCCCTCGACATTAGCCTCGGAAAGGTCGTGGAGTTCCTTGTTGGTCGCCAGAAGCTGCCGCGCGACTGGCACCAGCGCGTCAGCGCCATCCAGGCTAGGACAGCCGAGTGCTACAAGCAACTGCCTCAGGCGTTGTCAAAGCAATTGGCAGGGGACGCCCCCTTGGACTACTTCAAGGCAGTGGAGGTCAGGAACCAGTTGGCTGCAACCTGCACAGACCGCACCTTCTTTGGTGGCCTCACGGGGGCAGCTGCAGACTGGGACAAAGTTGTGAAGGCGTATGAGAAGAACGGTGCGGCAGCCAGTTCAAGAGCGCAGGGCTACAGTGTCGGGGATGCAGTGTTGAAGCCAGCGTGCAATGGCGACATTGCCAGGGCTGCAGCACTGAAACCTTGTGGTCATCATGCTGCAGCTCTCTCACTGGATGGGCATTTTCATCTTGCCATGCAACTCCTCTCGCCATGCAACTGTAGCTCGCGCACCCAGCCTCATGCCACTGAGCCCCATGTGCATGTGTGGTGTGTGCAGCGGTGTACCTGGGGGAGGCAGCGCTCACGCTTATCCAAAATGCTGACTATGAGCTCCCCTACCTGCGCAAACAGGTGTGCGGGTGGGTGGGTGGGTGTGGGTGTGGATGTGGGTGTGAATATGGGTGGGTGGGTGTGTGGGGTTGTGGTGTGCAGCGCTCCCGCACCCAGCATGGGGTTGGGCAAGCAGGACAGGGCGCTTACACGAGCTATGCTTGACAGCCCAACCCAGACCCTGGCACAGCTTGAACCTTCAGCCTAGCCTCTGGAAACAGCTGTCATCCAGGGTAGGTGGTTAAGCAGGCGGCGCCCTCGGCAGCAGCTGCTCCCTTTATGCACCCCGTCCTCCCTGACTAGTAGTGGACCAGGATGGGCCGGGTGTAGCTAGCCTGCAAATTCTGACCTTGCCTTTGCCTGGTGCACCTAGTACCTAGTGTACCTGTACCTAGTTCCTGTTGTCAGATATGCCCAGCCACTGCTGCATCCTGTAAGAAGGCTTAGTGTGGCCAGCCTGCACAGATTGGCCTTGCCTGGCTGCATGCTAGGCCTTGACCTTGTCAGTAGCTGTGCCTGGTGCCACTGGTCCCCAAGGGTGCGTGTGGCTCTAGCTGCCAGCCCAGTGTAGCTGCGACCTACCTGCTTAACTGACTGCCTAACTGACTGTCTAACCGACTGTCTAACCGACTGCCTAACTGACTGCCTAGCTGACCCGGCTGTGACCAGGGCGCACGGCTGAACCAGCAGATCGTGGACGCTGAGCGCAAGCTGGGGGAGTATCAGCGCAGTGCAGCCACCTGCGCCGCAGCCTACAAGCAGGTGTCCTGCCAAGTGCACTCAGGGCTGTCAGAGGCTGTGAGAGGATGCCACTGGCTATCAGCAGCACTTATGTGCACTCAGGGCTACCAGAGGCTGCCAGAGGCTGCCAGTGGCTGCCAATAGCCATCATTAACACTTAGGTGTACTCAGGGCTGCCAGAGGCTGTCAGTGGCTGCCAGAGGCTGCCAGTGGCTGCCAGGGCACTGTGGGGCACTCAGGGGCTGCCTGGGATTGTTGTGGGTGTGGATGACAGTTGTGCTGCGCCCTGCTCCTGCCTGCTGCTGAACCACCTTGACCCAGCCCTCCCTGTAGCCTGTGCTTGCCAGGGTGCTGTGAGAGCAGCCATCAGTGAGGCGGCTTGGTGGCTGCTTGGTGGGGTCATGAACCTCTTGCACACACACTGCACCTGGAGGCTCTGGCCTGTGAGGTCATCATACTCATACTCATACTCATACTCATCACTACATGGCATTTGCCTGTCACTACATGGCATTTGCCTGTCACTACATGGCATTTGCCTGTCACTACATGGCATTTGCCTGTCACTACATGGCATTTGCCTGTCACTACATGGCATTTGCCTGTCACTACATGGCATTTGCCTGTCACATTTGCCTGCCACATACACACACTCCCATAGTCCCTGCTGGTGGAGGCGGGCACGCTGAGCCTCAGGGTCCAGCGAAGCTGCTGTGGTGCTGCTATGGCACCTGCTGAAAGGGTGCAAGCAGGGTCACGGTGTGAGGGACAGCAAGTGCAGCCAAACTGTAACCCTTCCTCATCATGTCCACCATCAACACCATCAACACCACCATGACCAGCATCGTGACATAGCAGGGCATGTAGCAGCTGACAGTGCAACGCACCATGCCCTACAAATCCTAAGTAAGCTCCAGACCACCTGATGTGGCCATGCCATGCCATGCCATGCCATGCCATGCCATGCCATGCCATGCCATGCCATGCCAATGAATACTGGGTGTCCAACAAGCTGAACTCATTCCTCTCACAGGCCTGTGTGGCCTAAAGCTCATCTCCTTGCCGGTTGTGTGCAGGAGTGCAGCAAGCTGGGCATTGCCGGTCGGGCGGACGTGCGGAGCGAGTTGCTAGGCCTCACCGCTGAGCTGCCGCAGCACTTCACCGCCCTCATCAGCTTGCTGGCCTCCTCATCCCTCACACAAGCAGCCAGGTGTGACCGGCTCCTGCCCGCCATCATGTTCACAGCCCTCAAGCACCAGTCACACTGTGTCACACATGATCACACTATGTGTGTCCCCCTTGATCATAACATGCATGTTTCTCACGTGAGAGGTAACGAATAGAGCACCCAGCATAGGGCACCCAGCAGGGCATGGGAGGTTGGTCAAAACCTGGGACGACCGGGTTTGGGTTGTGAGACAGTCCCCTTCACCCCCTCCTGTTGTGTGACCCTAGCTCTGGTGCCTGGCTGTGTGCAGCTATTACGAGTCCTTCACAGCCTTCATACAATCGCAGTGCAGCCCAGGGCAAGCACCTCGGCCCTCGCCCCTGCCATCACCCCCACACGGCCCCCCTCTCGCTCCCAGTGCCACCCCAAGCAGCGAGCAGACCAGCCCACAGCCGCCGCTAATGCCAGGGGAGTTGCCAGACAGAGCAGGTGGGTCTGAGGGCGACCCAGCCCAGTGCGCAGCTGCTGCAGCTGACCCGGCTGCTGGCAGCAGTGCACCTGGCCCTGACTGCCATCAAGACCTGCCCTTGTTCTGGGAGCTGGTTCAGGGCCGCTCCCCGCCGCCACCCCCCAAACCACCCCCCACCACAGCACCCACCCCCCATCCAGCCTCCAGCAGCCTGCAGGCGCTGGCAGCCAGCCTGGGGGGCAGCTCGCAAGCCGCCCCTGAGCCTGCTGCCTCCCCTGCCCCTGCCGCCATTTCCTGGGACTTTGACCTTGAGCCAGATGACGGGCTGCAAGCTGAGCAGGGCGCTACAGCTCCTGCAGCGTCACCTGGTCCTGGGCACAGTGTCAGCAGCCAGGCCGGGATTGTGTGGGAGGTGGAGGTGGAGGCGCCAGGGCCTGCGCCTGAGCTTGACAGCACTGAGGCGCCTGGAGGGGCAAGGGGAGACGGCATCAGCTGGGACATAGATGGTGGTGCAGGGGAGCAGCAGCCGGGTGGAGGTGACGGTGGCGTGGTGGAGGTGCAGTGGGACATAGACATCAGCGGGGCGGGGGAGGGGCTTGGGGGGGAGGGGGAGCCCGAGTTCTTGGCAGCAGCAAGCCAGGGGGGCCAGCAGGCAGCAGGTGATGTGGCGGGGGGTGCAGGGCGAGGGATGGGGGAAGGGGGGCAGGTTGCTGACCAGCTGGGGGAGGGGGAGGGGGGTCAGGGGGGGTCAGGGGGGCCGGCAGCAGCAGTGTGGTGGCTCGAGCATGACCCGGAGTACCGGGCTAGACTCCTGGATGACCTGCTGGAGCTCAAGGCGTTCCTGATGCAGGTCAGGCACAGCTCAAGGCAGGCAGGGGCAGGGGCACGGGCACGGGCAGGGCCAAGGCCAGGGCCAGGGCCAGGGTCAGGGTGAGGGTCAGGGTCAGGGTGAGCAGGCAGGCAGGCGAGCTGGTGCTCAAGACTGTGTATGTGACAGCCAGGCTTGAGCACTGACTCGTGTTCATGTGATGTGGTACGCTGGCCTGTGTGGTTGCCTGCAGAGACGCCAGGACATGAGCAGCACTGGGCACCGCATGCTAAGCAGCCTGATGCCCGAGCCCTTAGCCGCTGTGGATGCCGGGGTGCTAACCTCGTGGCAGGCTGACTTGCACCAGGCGCTAAGCCTGCTGCAGGGCCAGCGGGTGCGGGAGCTGCTCATGCTGGCCACCTCACCCCGGTGAGCACCCGCAATACCCAGCGGCAGCCAAGGCGACTGCTCCCGGCCTGGGCGCGCAAACTGTGCTGGTAGTCAACCTCACACTTGCACCCCTGCTCGGAACCGCAGCCTGCGTCGGGAACACGATTCACAGCCCTGCTGCACCGTTGTTGCCGCGGGTGTAGGTACTTGGAGAGGCGCGCGTTAGCACTGGCGCGGCGCGCTGGGCAGGAGTCGAAACTGCTGGCCGCAGCTGCCGAAGCTGAGCGACGCAAGCACGAGGCTAAAGCGCAGCTGGTCGCCCTGTCGCACAAGGCAAGTGGCCATTGAGAGCTTTGTCAAGGCAAGGCCGCTGCTGTGAGTGATGACGGCAAGCAATGTGTTTCTGCGTCGCCGCAGGTGGCGGACATTGTCGGCCGTACGCGCGATCTGAAAGGTAAAGTGGAGGCAGCCATGACCTCACTGATGGGCGGCCGGCCAGTTCTTATTCTAGGCGACATCAACACGCAGCTAGCCACGCCTTCACTGTAGGCTGGCGGCGTTGGCGGGTTCCACAACGTTGGAGCGACGTGAGCTCACATGGCCGCCTCTACACCGGGCGTAGTTAGCGCGCTGTTGGCCGGGCAGTCCAGGCCGGACTGACCCCGCACCCTAGGTGTTGAAGGCTCTGCAACGGTTGCCTAGACACCAGACACCTCTACCGCTGCGAACTCAAGTGGCCACCGCTGTTGTAGTTGCGTTGATTAGTTGCAACTGCTGTTGCATGAGTGGCTCAACAGAGGCACTCACCAGCTCGTATCGTCAGACCTGAGCCTGATGCCAAGCCGGGCGGGTCAGGCGACATGCATTACAAGCCCCTGCTGCGCGAGTGGCGACGATAGCCAGTTACAGCTAGTCAAAGCCACCATGTAGTACCTTATCCCTCACAAAGGGGATATAGGGAAGGCGGACCTGAGGCTAAGGCTAGCATAAGTAAGGAGCGTCCGGGGCTGTATCATATTATATGATATAGACCAGGTATCATGATAATATCATTATATTTCATTATAAGCCCTGTTTCTGCATCGCAAGACGCCTGTGGGGACCCTATGTCCCTCGCGCACTGGTCGTAACCGTGCGCGCTAAGGTTCGGGTGGCAGTTAGGAGGCAGTTGGCCGGCAGTACTTCTTCTGAGCAATGTATCGTGCACTGGGGTCATGGCTGACGCCAGAGCAGCTGTTTAACAATGCTGCCATCAAGCGATGTGTTCCGCAAGTTGCAAGCATGTTGCCGATTGGCTGTCACAATTCAACAGTGAAGGCCAGTGAAGTTGCTGTGTGCAAGCGCTGGCCGAAAAGTAGCGCCCGAAAATCCACAGCGTGGGCAACATCAGCCAAACGACGGGCCTGTAGATGTTTAGCTACTTCCGCTCTGCGGAGATTGCTGCATAGCTAGTCCCGCTAGTGCGGCGATGTCTGGTTGACTAGCTAGTCCTGACTTGCACGACTGCAGTGCACCGAAGTTTGTCTTTTCACTTGCGATGCTTACCACCATCATCCCCACCGCCATCCCAGCTAACGGGAGATTGGCGAGCTTGTTGTCACCAAACATGTAATTCTGCAGCCAAAATTGCAGCTACGCTTCCTAGCATAGTCTCTATGAACACAACCAATAGCCTCATCTCTATGAACACAATCAACAGAGGACATATAGGTGCACTCCTGCTCTAAGCAGAGATGCATTGCATCGGCAACAATACATACCTGGCCACTTCTAGGCACAGAGCACAATCAGTAGCAGTGGCATCACAGCCTACCAGGCATCAGTCTCAAGCTGAACGAGCTAGTTGCAATCTGTGAACACCTGGTTGAGCGGACGAATGCACTCGAAAGTCTGCGATTACCAGGAGTCGAACTAGGGTCGCCAAGGTGACTTGGGATGTATCATAACTGTATCATGATAATCATGATATGCCTAATAGTCCATATACGTGTATCATGCAGTGTTGTGAATCTTCAGATTTTCAGATTTTCAGATTTTCAGATTTCCATGAAAATGAAAGTGTTTCATTGAAAAACTGAAAGAGTTTCATCGTCAGTGAAACTGAGCGTATGCCGCTGGTTATCAGCCCATCCTTTTACACGCGGCTTGTTTGTAGGCCTGCACTGTTTGATATGCAGAAATACTTAGTTTGCCAAAGGTCAGACATGCAAGCCAGTTAAAAAGATGCAAGCCGTCCATGTTGTCCATGGATCCGCCATCTGTGGCGTTTTCTGGCTTGCGCTTCTTCCGCTGTGGCTGTGGCGCGCTGGCGCCAGCCAAGCCAATCACAGCCAAGCCAATCACTCTGCAACACCCGATCTGCGATCTGACCGGGGGAAGCACCCGGCACTTTCAGATTTGCAGTGAATACGTTCAGATTTTCAGATGAAAATTTTCATTGAAAATCTGAATGAAAATCTGAAATTTTCACAACACTGGTATCATGAGATATCATGATACATGCCCAGGGCTGTGACTATACGGGGTAAGTTACTGATATCCGGCTGGTAACCCGTAAGTAAGTATGTCCGTAAGCGATACGGGGTAAGTCCGGAACCAACCGCTTACCGTATGTGTGAAGCACCCTGTGACCGTCTGGCCCCACAACAACATCAGTGTGTCGCGACGAGCGCACATCCATTGCGATGGAGTTAGGGTCACCACGCGCCAATCAGCGTCTGCAGATGCAGACACTTTTGCGTCGGTCATCCATGGCCACTGCGGAGGATGTGCAGCAAATCCCCGGCGTCTCCGGGCCGCTCAGAAAGCGCAGCCGGACCGACCAGCCCAACATTAGCACACCGGTCTGGTATCACAGGCACTTCGGCGCAAGTGGCGAAGGCTGCGATAGCGACAGGCGCAAATGCAACTTCTGCTCCTTTGCTGTCAAGGCCGCCCCTGGCAGCAACCCGAACCACCTAGGTGCACATTTGCTGACAGCCAACTGCTCGTATCTCTTGAGTGTCGAGGCCAGGGCTGACGCAGCCAACGTCCACACCGTCCGTCAGCACCTGGAGGCCAGGCAGGGCCAGGCAGGCCCAAGCCTGGAGGTGGACAACCACGGTGTTGACCGCTTGCTGTTGGAATGGTTGCTGCATGATGGCCTGCCGCTCACCATTGTGGAGTCAGGTGCCTTCTTGGAGTTTGTACGGGCTCTCAAGCCTGATTGGACACCCCCTTCTCGCTACTTGGTGAGAGATTGCCTCTGTTGCTGACTGCTGCTGCTGACTGCTGCTGCTGCGGCATGTTCACGTGATTATCCGCCAGCCTGCCTGTCTGAATGCCTGCCCGCATGCCTGCCTACCTGCCCCCATAGTTGAGTCACCGCATGATGCTCGACGTGTACCAAGACGTGTTTACAGCTGTGGTTGAGAGGGTGGAGACCCAGCCATTCGTGGCCATGTCCGTGGACGGCTGGTCCAAGGACATGGGCTCTGCACATTGTCTTGCGTGGTGTGCTGCCTGGTGGGGGCAAGCGTACATGGTGGACTGCGTCAACACTGAGGCCAACAGCGTGACGGCAGCCTACCTCTTGGCCAAGTTTGAAGAGACCATGACTAAGCACAACCTGGTGCGGCACAAGCAGTGTGCTTCTTCTTCATCATGATTAGGCGTTGCTGTTGTTCACTAGTCTCAAAGCGTTGGTGCTTCCATTGAATTGATGTGCAGGATGGCAAGGTGTGCGCACTGGTGACAGACACCCCCAGCACTCACAAGGCGCTCTGGCGGCTTGTTGAGGAGAAGTACCCCAAAGTCCTGGGTGTGCCGTGCCAGATGCATGTGCAGGACCTCTACCTGAAAGGTGCCCTGCCCAACCCTGCTCTGCCCTGCCCTGCCCCGTCCTGCCCCACCCCCTCCCAGCCTTGGGTTGCCCCTCCCCTCCCTGCCCAGCCCCGCCCCACCCCCTCCCAGCCCTGCCCCACCCCCTCCCAGCCTGCCCCACCCCCTCCCAGCCTGCCCTGCCCTGCCCTGCCCTGCCTTGTCTTGGTATAGCGTATGTACCTTGCTAACTTATTGCCTATTGCCCCACCCTCATGCAGACGTGCTCACCCTGGAGCTGGTGATTAAGCACTGTGAGATCGTCCGTGACATCATCAAGTACTACACATTGTCATCCTGCCAGGCGCAACAACTGGAGGTGTTCCAGAACCTTCACAACATTCGCAAGGGCCTGGAGCTTAGCGGTGGAGTCCGCATGCACAGCTGCTCATCCATGTTGAGCAGCCTGCAGGTATGGCTCTAGAGTTTCAGCCAGTGTATTGGGGCAGCTCAGGTGTGTTAGTCACCACGCCAAATGGCCAAGCACGGTTTAATTGTTGCCCTTTGCATTGTAGGTAAATAAGCCAGCTCTGTGCTCGGCAGTCACTGATGCCAACTTTCTGCGACCAGGGCTGACAGCAGCGCAACAACGGCGGGCAGGGGGCATCAGGGCTGTTGTCCTCAGCCCAAACTTCTGGGCTGAGAACGAGCTCCTTGTGCACACCATGCGCCCCGTCGTCCAGCTGCAGGTCGACTTGCAGACTGACAATGCAAACATGGCACATCACATCATGCACATCACATCATGCACATCACACGGGAGCAGAGCAAACTAGCTGAGCAGCTCCTCATCAAGCTGGCCACGGAGGATGGCAGCGAGGGTGACCGTCCGGCTGCTGAAGCACTCAGCCAGCTGGCAACCTGGCAACAGCCAGATGTGGTGTTGTTCTCGCGCACCAGCATGTCAGCTGTGTACTTCGCCCCTCAGCTGACTATGGACCCAGTCAGGTGGTGGCAGCAGCATGGACACTTCGCCCCGGAACTGCAGACCGTGGCTCAACGGGTGTTGTGCATCCCTGCCACAGCTGCTGCGAATGAGCGGGTCTTCAGTGCCTTCAGCCACGTGTGGAGTGACAAGCGCGCCAGCCTGATCCTGGGACGCATGTGGGTTATGGCCTACATCTACTTCAATAAGTAAGCACCAACAACACCATCACCGGCACCCTAGCCTTTCATTTCTGTTGGTTGATGCACTGTTGCTACTGCTGATGCTGCTCCGCCATGTTGCATGAGCTGCATTGTTGCGTTGTTGTGCCCTCAGGAGAGTGTTGAAGCGCAAGCCGAAAACCTTGTCGGATGCAGAGTGGGAGGAGTACGAAAGGTGGATGCGCAAGACCCCCCAGGACCAGGACCACGATCAGGACTAGGATCAGGAGGTGAGCCAAAGTAGCATTGGTGAGCCAAAGAGGCATCCTATCACACTGTGCCATCTACCTGGTTGTGCCACCTACTCTCCCATCTCTTACCGTTCTTTCTCTCCTAGGTAGTTCAACTCCTCCATCCCTTTTTCTCTGTTCTCTCCTTGGTCTTTTACCTTTGGAGGCTGGCTTGTATCCTCCCAAGCCCTACCTCCTTAGTGTAACAACTACTACTACTACCTACTACTTCATGTCGTGCAGGTGCTGGATGGCAGCTGACACAACGCTGACGTCAGTGGCGCACGACATGGGCGCCCATTCATTGCATGCATGACTTCATCGCATGCATGAGAAGGGGAGGGTTCGGGGGGTTAGAAGCCCAGCAGCTGTCACAGTGCAGACCTGCTTAGGCACGTGATTGAGAGAGGCGTTGATGCTTATGCAGATGGTTGGGTGTAACGTGCTAAGTACTAAACACTCGGAAGCAGATAGGCTCGATGCGTAAACAAAGTGCTGGACAACAAACAAGGGCTGGAGGAAGCAGGGAAGGCGGAAGGGGAGAAGCGAAAAAGATGGCCCGCATGTTTGCATGGGCCCCCTTACGGCGGAACTTACAGATCGGTTAGGCGGAACTTACGCGTGTGCTTACTGAGCTACGGTAAGTAATGTAAGCGTATCCGTAACCCGTAACCCCGTATCGCTCAGGCCTGTACATGCCGCTCCCTAAGCATAAGCATAACGATAGTCATGAAACTCGCAGCCTGTGTTTTGTCATAACTCAATGTGAAATAGCAAGAGGGTTATAGGGTGCATATGCTGGAGCGAGGAGGAAGATCCATGCAAAGCTCAGGGCAGTGGGCAACCCGGGCATGGTAGTTAGGAGTCCCCAACATGGGGTTGGTAATCTTCATGCAAATACTCGCTACAAAGTGCACAGATTTCGGTAGCGTTTGTTGCATTGGCACCTGCGAATTACTCCGCATCTACTGGCAAGCGGCGCGTTAATCCTTGCATCAGAGTCCTCTTGCAAGTGAGGCCATGCCGGCGCAAGCGAGCACGGACACACCTCAGCTGCTCACAACCGGTTGCTATAGTGGTATGTAACGGCATCAGTGATGGAGCTGCGCCTGCTATCGAGCCAGAAGTACAATCTAAATTCAGCCCGCCAGGCTTGCTCCGCGAGCCTTTCATTGCTGCAGGCGGTGTCGGAAGACCGTCGTGGGGCCAGTGATGACTGGACATTGCATCAAACGCGCAGGGTTATGTGGGAGGTGCGTTCCTCTCTCACGCCAGTCACACAGAAAAGTACCCCCTTGCACAAATCGGCATGTTGTAAGCTGACCACTGTGACTTTTCAGAATATCGAGTCATTAAACTGTTCGTAACTCTACGACACAGCTGCTGGAAAAGAAAGCACGGCAGTTCATCAATCAGGCCCGCCGTAATTGACTTTGGCGTGACCCGACTCTGCCTTGCAGAGTTGACTAGCCTACTCCGACCGCCTGGACCCTGCCCCCTCGCACCCCCTTGCAGCCCCACCACCTCCCAGCCCCCGCAGAAGCCTGCCAGCCCCTCCCAC
The DNA here is from genome assembly GCA_030144725.1 of Haematococcus lacustris. Classification (NCBI taxonomy): domain Eukaryota; kingdom Viridiplantae; phylum Chlorophyta; class Chlorophyceae; order Chlamydomonadales; family Haematococcaceae; genus Haematococcus; species Haematococcus lacustris. The sequence continues at coordinate 274,025 of JASKMD010000011.1, forward strand.
CCCCTCCCAGCCCCCTCACTGCCCCGCCACCCCCTCCCACCCCCTCCCACCCCTTCCCACCCCTTCCCAGCCCCTCCCACCCCCCACCCACCCCCTCCCACCTCATCCCAGCCTCCCCACCCCCCACCCACCCCCTCCCACCTCCTCCCAGCCCCTCCCACCCCCCCCTAAGCCCCTCACTGCCCCGCCAACCCTTCCCACCCCCTCCCAGCCCCTCCCAGCCCCTCCCAGCCCCTCCCACCCCCTCCACCCCCTCCCACCCCCTCCCACCCCTTCCCACCCCCTCCCAGCCCCTCTCAACCCCGCCACCCCCACCCCGCCCCCCTTGGCCCTAGCAAGTCATTGCAAGACGCAAACCCATGGGTCGGCATGGGTGGCAGCGTGCTCATCTTGCAGCACTTGTAAAGTCACCAAGGGCTGCTCATCTGCACAGTCCTTATGGCTTGAAAGCCACAGCAAGGAAGGCTGAGGCTATCGCAAAGGAGGTGCAGGCAGGTGCTGGTGCTGCCCCTGGGCTGCCCACCCCTCCAGCTGAGCAGCAGGGGTCAGGGGTCAGGGCGGAGCTGGACACCAGCTCGACACGCAAGCGGAGGGCGGGGCGGACCGGACCCAACAAGTCGAGCAAGGTGACGTAGCAATGGCCTACACACCTTGTGTGGCCTCACAGAGTGGCCAGGTAGTAGGTACTACTCACGAAGCGGTCAAGCAATGCAGCAGCGTTGTATACTTCCGAGCATGGGTGGAGGGGCGTCGTTACATCGGTTTGGCGTGCCATGTGCATTGTTTTGACTGCGGCGACTGTCCCTGACTGTTTGCAGAGGCTACTGGGCCACGTCGGTCGCGGCGGTCGGTCGCGGCGAGGCCCGCATGAGCAAAACTGGCATGCATTTGAATGTCAAGATTTGAGCCGCCTTAGCACTCAGCACACTGCACAATATTTAATGTTACAAGCTGCACCGCATAGCTGACAGAGTCCTCTATCCAGGGATGTGCGAATCATAAATAGAAACCACGTGGCTGAGACGCGGCGTCGTTTTGATTACCAGGGGTCGGTTTCCGATCATTTCCAGCCATTTTTTGAAAGTTGGGGTCGCCTGAATGGTAGACCGGTCATGTGTGTGCAATCGCTAGTGTTCAATCACACGCCGTACTGACAGCCATTCAAGAAGAAGAGCTATCCGCGCGCCCAAAAAACGATCGTGTGGGTACCTCATGGGAGCGGGCGAGGGCAGTGCTTCTGGGTTGAACTCAGCATAAGCTAGCGCACGCCGATGAGGACTGTCGTTGCATGGCAGGAGACCCCGGTGAGCCATTCCTTGCGATGTTAAGCTCCTTGGACGCCCCTTTTGCATCCTCAGTATGTTGTCGCATCTGCACTTAGCTTCGATGGTCATTATTTTCTTGCCGGCATGTTCATGCCTTTGAACACAGCCCGAGAAGGACGGGGTGCGCAATGTCTGCTACGATGTCTGCTACAAGCCAGGTCTGCAAGCAGCACGAAGTTGGGCTTTCGCATTTGCGCGGCCGAGCCATCATGCCGTTGCACTGCAGATGGGACCCAGCTGGTTGCGGGTGTTGGGAACCGTGTGCTGGTGTACGATGCAGTGGACGGAGATCTGCAGCATGCCTTGAAAGGCCACAAGGCAAGGCCCACAGCTACCTGCTGAACACCAGCCAGGGGCACAGTCTAGTTTACTAAGCAGCCACTGTGCCTCACCATGCGCAGGACTCCGTGTATTGTGTGGCATATGCCCACAATGGCAAGCGCTTTGCATCAGGAGGTGCAGACAACACCGTCATCATCTGGACCAGCAAGGTCAGGCTGCTGGGCAGCGCAGGGCTCAGCCGTCGCAAGTGTTCTGGGGAGTGAGCTGGCACCCAGCAGCCAGCATGCTCCCACCCCTTCCAGGCGTGCCAGCCCAAAGGCATGCAGGGTATGCCTGCAGGCTGAGGGCATCTTGAAGTACACACACAATGACTCCATCCAGTGCATGGCCTACAACCCAGTGACCCAGCAGCTGGCCAGTGGCACAGCATCAGATGTGGGGCTGTGGTCCCCGGAGCAGAAGTCAGTGGCCAAACACAAGGTGGGCCTTCCTCAGCCTCATCACCTTCATCACCGCCCTCATCATCATTTTCTGTCATGTGTCAAAGCGGACCCACTGCCCATTCTTAACAGGCTCATGGCATAACAGGCAGAGACAGCCATTTCTCAGCAGCTGGACCAGCAGGCTGCAGCACCAGGAGCAGCAGCAGCAGCAGCAGCAGGGGGGCGTCCTGAGTACAGCTATTGTGCATATCTCCCTACACCTAGGGGCTGTTTCATCTATATATGTCTCCAGGCCAATGCCTGATTCTCTGCCCCTACCCCTCAAGGTGGGGCGACAACTATTGGCGCAAAACATATGCTCTTATGTAAGCAACAGCTTGGAGTGCGCACATACAGGCTGCTGAGTCTGGGCCTTGGCTGCTTGGTCTCGCAACCTCCTTAAGCTCAGGCAAGGGTACTCCTTGCCTCAGGCAGGAGCCGCTGATTGGCCCGGCCACCAGCACAGCTTCACTGGGCGTCATGGGACCCCTCTGCCCGCTAGAGGTTGAGGGCTGGGTTGCAGTCCCTGTCCAGCCATCTGCCAAGGCCCCCTGGGGTGGCCTGGTTCACCCAGGGGCACCCCACGAGGCCCTGCACTGGCGCCTCACACCTCACACAAGGCTACCCCGGCTGCCTCACTGGACTTAATCAGGCTTAGCTGCACACCCCATGCGAAGGAGGTGACAGCAAGCACCATGTCGGTGTTGCTGTCAACAGATCCGCCTGCTTGCTTGTTCCTCCTACCTTTAACGGCAGTAGGGATCAGGCAGGGTCCAGCAACCACATGCAGCTAACAGCTGGCATGCTGGCAGCCTTGAATAGGACCAGGGGACAAGCCCGGCTATCCCATGCCAGGACACGACCTCCAGCAGCCAGCAGGCCCTCACTCTTACCCACACTCTTGCCCTCACCCTTGAGCTCACTCTTAACCTTACTCTCCAGCGGCCAGCAAGGCCTCTCCCAGGATTTGTCTCACTCGCTGCAGCCCCGCCCAGTCTAGTGGGCCAGCCTCCACTGCTCAGCCCAGGATGCGTCAGCTAGGCCAGTGGGCGCAGGGCCAGTGCGCTAGGCCAGGGCGCTAGGCTAGGCGCTAGGCTAGTGGGCGCAGCATGTCATCAGTGCTGAATGGCAAGGCTGATGCGTTTGCCACCCTGGCCGCATGTCAAGGTGAAGCCTGATGAAGGACTGGGGTCCTGCCCGCCTGCCTGTCTGCCCTGCCTGACTGCTGGGGACACTGCTGCCCATGAGGCTGATCCCAGGCCCAAGCTGTCCCGCCTCTCAGCTGCTGCTGAGCCCAGACAGGCTCCTCACCACACCCTTGCATGGAAGACCTGAAGATGCCTGGCTCTGAGGAGCTGGCATGCTGTCCACCTCTCCGGTCCCATCCAGGTATCCGCCCGCATCTGCTCCATGAGCTGGACCGCTGATGGTGCTCTCCTGGCCCTTGGCTGCTTTGACGGCAGCATCAGCATCCGGGACAAGGCAGGGCTGGAAAAGCTCAAGGTGGAGACAGGCGACGCCCCCGTCTGGTGCCTCAGCTGGACTCTCACGGTGGGGCCCAGCCCGCCTTGCCTCTTCCACCCCCAGCGCTTCCTACTTGCTCTCCTTGCCGCCTAGCCTCTACACCCCTGTCTAACCTGGCCCAGCCTGTCTGAACCTACACGCCCCGCCCTGGCCCACACCTCACTCGAGCCACCCTGTGCCCCTTGCTGCCCTGCACAGCCCAATCCTGCCCCAGCCCCCGCCCTACCCCCTACTCAAGCCGCCCTGTAATCTTTGCTGCACAGCCCATCCCGCCCCAGCCCCAGCCTCAGCCCCACCCTTACCTTCGCCCCACCCCTACCATAGCCTGATCTGCTCCCCCTCGCTGCCCTGCACTCGCAGCCTCCCCTTGCTGCCCTGCAAACACAGCCTCCCCTTCCTGCCCTCCACATGCAGCCTCCCCCTGCCCCAGCGTATCCCTCTCTCCTCCTGCCTCCCCCACCCCTGCCCCCTCCGCCTCTCCCTCCCCTAGTTGACCCTTCCTCTCCTCAACCTGCCCCCCTTGCCCCTCCCGCCCCTTGCCCTGTCCTTGCCAGGACCAGCAAGTGCTGGCCGTAGGCTGCATGGATGGCACCCTCAAGTTCATCACAGCCACAGGCCAGCCCAAAGGCAAGGATCGGGACCTGGGATTTGACCCTCTCAGCCTCACCTACTTCTCCAATGGCGAGTACCTCGCCATCAGTGGGACAGACAAGTGCGTGCCAGCGTACTCCTGCTGCACAACACATTGCTGCTTTGCTGCGTATGCTTTCCATGGCACTTATGCGAAGGTTAGAGATGAGTGCCGTCCAGGCCTCCATGGCTTTGGAGGGCAGCAGGATGACCAAGAACCGCTTGCGACTCACTAGGCCGGCCGGGCTTGCCGTGCTTCGATTACATAGCAGCCGCCTGCCTCCAACAGCACAGCAGTGTGGTTTGCCCCGCCCGTGTGCGCGCAGGACGGTGCAGTTGTACACGCGCGACGGCACGTTTCTATGCCAGATTGCCACCCGCGACTGCTGGGTCTGGTGCGTGCGCCCCCGCCCCAAGCACAACTTCGTCGCGCTGGGTTGCGAGGACGGCACCATTGCGTGCTACCAGATGATCTTCTCCACCGTGCATGGCCTGTACCACGACCGGTACGCGTACCGTGACCAAATGACGGACGTCATCATCCAGCATCTCATCACAGAGCAGAAAGTCCGCATTAAGTGCAAGTGAGTGAGCAGATAACAAGAGGAAGCTGGGTCACAAGCATCCCTATGACCAGCCCCAGGCCAACGATGTTGACCTTGTCATGCACGGCACAGAACCATGTGCATGTTTTTACCTAGCGAAAGGGAGGGCAGATTGAGGGTGAGGACCAGGGGTCAAGGCGGTCCCCATGGAGCTTGATGGAGGCTCAGGTCTAGGTCTGGGTTGAGGGAAGGGGCCAGGCCCAGATCTCCAGACGTTCTAGACCTGCACTGAACTTCCCTGGCACCCTTGGTGCAGCATGCGCTCATGCCCAGCATTGTTTGTGTGTAGCCTTCAACTCTCGCCAGCTCCTGCCCATTGCTGTACACACCCTGACGGGTCACAGCTCGTAGCCCTGCATGGGATCAAGGAACTGTACCTGCGCTCCTCTTACACCCTTTACTGCAGCATCTCTGTGCTCTCTGTACTCTCTCTCTCTCTGTACACTCACCTACCTTCATAGCCCTGCACGGGAAGAAGGAGCTCAGACTGCATCTCCCACTGCTGCTCCTGTACCATAGCACAGGGAAGACTGGAGGTGTGTTGGGGTCAGGGGCAAGGCTGGCCTACACCCATTTGCCAGCCCCTCCCTTTCACCCGGCCCTTGCTCTAACCCTTACACCTGCCCTCACTCTTACCCTCACTCTTACCCTCACCCTCGCCTCAATCTCACCTCCACTTCTTACCTAATCCCCACACCCCGGTTCTTTGCTCCAGGGACTATGTGAAGAAGATTGCCGTGTACCGCGATAAGCTTGCGGTACAGCTGCCCAATAAGATTGTGATCTATGAGCTGGCCAATCCGAGTGACGAGTATGACATGCACTACCAGAGCGCCACCAAGATCCAGCAGAAGCTGGACTGCAACCTGCTGGTCGTCACCTCCTCACACGTCATCCTGTGTCAGGTGGGTGGTGGGTGTGACCAGCTTGCCACACAACACCTTAACACAGCACAGGTGCGGACAAAAAAGCTACGCCAAGCATGCGCCAGCGTTGCATGGTCCTGGGTCTTATTGAGCAGTACAGCACATGTCACTGCCCTACAAGGCGTTGAGGCACAAACAGGGACAAGACAGCCATGTGGCTTAGCAGCTGACTGTGCCAGCAATGCCAACTGGTGGCCAACTGGTGCCCACATACTTCTTCTTTTTCCCACCCTAACAATATGCTAGACACCACCCTAAAACCGAAGTGCCTACCTGCTCACCAGAGTTCCACAGCCCTGCTAGCCAGCAAGCACTGGCAAGCAACGCTGTATGGTCTGGAATGTTTGTCTGCCATGCTACTGGTTGTATGGCCTGGTCTCTTTGTCTCCACTGTGCTGCTTGTATGGGCAGGGCTGCTCTGATGCGCCCTGCAGCCTTGCTGGTCTGACTACTAGAGCAAATGCTGGTGCTGCTTCTTACATTGTCCTGACTGCTGCTGATCACCGTGGTGGTGTGAGGTCTGATGAGGGCTGCAGTTGCTGCTGCTGTCAAGTTGTTCTTGTCTTGGAGTCAATGATGTTGGAGTGTGGTGGTGGTTTACTGGCATGGATGCGAGCAGGAAAAGAAGCTGCAGCTGTACGCATTTGAAGGAGCCCGGGAGCGTGAATGGGTGCTGGAGTCAGTCATCCGCTACATCAAGGTGCCCCTGACCCTGACCCTGACCCTGACCCTGACCCTGACCCTGACCCTGACCCTGACCCTGACCCTGACCCTGACCCTGACCCTGACCCTGACCCTGACCCTGACCCTGACCCTGACCCTGACCCTGACCCTGACCCTGACCCTGACCCTGACCCTGACCCTGACCCTGACCCTGACCCTGACCCTGACCCTGACCCTGACCCTGACCCTGACCCTGACCCTGACCCTGACCCTGACCCTGGCCCTGGCCCTGGCCCTGAACCTGACCCTGAACCTGAACCTGACCTCATCCCTACATCAAGGTGCCTGCGTGCTGATCCCTTGGGCCAGGCCCCTGCCCTTGCCCTGCCCCTGCCTCTGCTCTTGCCCTCACCCTTGCCCTGTACCTTGCCTCTGACACTGACTCAAACCCTGGGGCCCAAGTGCCGTGCTCTGCCCCTTGCCCTTCCCCACCGCCCTCTTCCTGCCTCCGACCCCGCTACATCCGACCCCGCTCCATCCGACCCCGCTCCTGCATGTTGCTACCAGCAAGCAACTCTTGAGATGTGTGACATGCATTTGGCGCAGGTGGTGGGGGGGCCTGTGCGCAGGGAGGGGCTGCTGGTCGGCTTGAAGAGCGGCGCCGTCCTGAAGATCTTTGTTGACAACCCCTTTCCTATCCAGGTTAGCCAGCCTCTTGCGGCCATGTCCTGAGGCAGCAGGCAGGCAGGCAGGCAGCAGTCAGCAATGTCAAGCGCTCTGTAGTCAATAATCACCGACTCCATCTGGTTGACATGCATTCTGTCAAGCGCGTCATGGGCAGCCCATTCTCTAACAAATAATAGACTGCTCCCAACTGTAGTACCTATGGAGCCTCATGCTCATGATCAGATCCTTCTGCAAAGTTCTGCAGGAATATGGGTTGGACTCTAAATTTTCAGGTTAGGTCAGATACAGGGCAGGATGCAGCAGTGGGTGACTTAGCCCCCGGGGCAGGGCCTGCTGCCTCCCTGACCTCAACTTGCAGCCTGGCTGTCTGAATATGTCTGAATATGTCTCAACATGTCTCAATATGTCTAATTATGTCTCAATATGTCTGAATATGTCTGAATATGTCTCAATATGTCTCAATATGTCTGATTATGTCTCAATATGTCTGAATATGTCTGAATATGTCTGCCTGCCTGTCAATTCCTTTGCAATGGGCAGCTGATGTGCACTCTGGCCTGCCTGCTTGCTTGTCTGCTTACTTGTCTGCCGGCTCTGTGCAGCCTCCTGTCTGACTCCCTGCTGCTGCCTGCTGCCCTGCATGATGTGCTTGTTGTTGCCGCCGTCCTTGTTGATCCAGCTGGTTTCTGTAACCCGCTGGTCTGCCTGCTAGTCTGCATGGTCTTCATATCTTGTCAGCCAGCCCTGTGGATCTGCCTCTCTGTCTGCGGCTCAATTGCTCTATACTCCCCAACCTGCACCTGCCTGCCTGCCTGCCTGCCTCCATGCCGTCCACAGCTGGTGAAGCACAGCGCCAGCGTGCGCTGCCTGGACCTCAGCGCCAGCCGCAACAAGCTGGCCGTGGTGGATGAGAACGCGTCAGTGCTGGTGTACGACCTCATCACCAAGGAGCGGATCTTCGAGGTGCCCACCAGCAGCAGCCGCAGCACACACTGCCAGCTGGCCCACTGCTCTTAATGACCCCACTATCATTGGAAGCAGCAGCTGCAGCTCCCAATGTCCCCACTGCTCCTGCAGATGCCTGCATCGTATTTGCAGCCCTTGTAGTGCTGCATCAGCACAGACCCACAGCTGGCAGCTGGCCCACTGCTCCTGGTGACCCCTGTTTGCCAGCTTGCCTGCCAGCTTGCCTGCCAGCTTGCCTTCCAGCTTGCCTGCCAGCTTGCCTGCCAGCTTGTCTGCCAGCTTGTCTGCCAGCTTGCCTGCCAGCTTGCCTGCCAGCTTGTCTGCCAGCTTGTCTGTCAGCTTGTCTGCCAGCTTGTCTGCCTCGTCCTGCAAGCCCTGCTGGAGGTCTCACTGGTGGAAGCTGCTGCACCCGGTACACTGGGGCTGCATTGGCCGCCCTTGTGCTTTTGTTAAGATGGTGTTGCCAAGAGTGACGCCACTGCTCCTGCATATGCCCACATCCATGCTTGGGCGGCATTGGCGTCCCTTGTGGCTTGTGTAGTCACAAGGTGGACGCTGATCTGAGGGTGTTTACTTGGGCGGTGCACTTGATGCACTTGACCCGGTGCTGCAGCTGTTGCTGTCCTTGTGACCAGACCTTGCACCCTGTGCACTGCACTGTGTGTCCTGTCACGGTCATTGAGGGCAAATAGTGTGGCTGTGGCTGTTGCTTGCGGTGCAGGAGAAGAACGCCAACAGCGTGGCATGGAACACTGAGTTCGAGGACATGTTCTGCTACAGTGGCAACGGGCTGCTCAGCATCAAGACGGGGGACTTCCCCCTGCACCAGCAGAAGCTGCAGGCGAGGCTTGTGACAGGCAGCAGCAGTGGGATGAGGGATGCAAGGAGGGGAGGCTGAGGTGCTGGGCAGGGAGCAGAAGGGCCCTGGGCTGCTTGTTGCTGGCAAGGCATGTAGCTTTCATCTTGTTTGAGCTACAAAATGCTTTGCAGTTGTATTGTATCCCACTCCCACTGCCACTGCCACTTCCACTCCCACTCCCTCTCCCAGTTCCCTCCCTCCCCCTTCCTCAATCCAAGAGCCTGAGCCCCATAGCCAGAGACCCCCTGCCCCACATTAAACAAGCACCCACCCCTAGCTCTCCAATCCTGGCCACAGCGTTGTCCCTCACTCTGGCTGCAGGGCTTTGTGGTGGGCTTCAAGGGCTCCAAAATTTTCTGCCTGCATTACATCAGCATGCAAACCATTGACATGCCGCAGTCAGCCTCTATGTATCGGTACCTTGAAAAGAAGGTAGGGTCAGAGGCCTGACCTGACCTGACCTGACCTGACCTGACCTGACCTGACCTGACCTGACCTGACCTGACCTGACCTGACCTGACCTGACCTGACCTGACCTGACCTGACCTGACCTGACCTGACCTGACCTGACCTGACCTGACCTGACCTGGCCTGGCCTGGCCTGGCCTGGCCTGGCCTGGCCTGGCCTGGCCTGACCTGACCTGACCTGACCTGACCTGACCTGACCTGACCTGACCTGACCTGACCTGACCTGACCTGACCTGACCTGACCTGACCTGACCTGACCTGACCTGACCTGACCTGACCTGACCTGACCTGACCTGACCTGACCTGACCTGACCTGACCTGACCTGACCTGACCTGACCTGACCTGACCTGACCTGACCTGACCTGACCTGACCTGACCTGACCTGACCTGACCTGACCTGACCAGGACTACAACCTGGCATACAAGACAGGCTGCCTAGGCATCACTGAAGCAGACTGGCGCAACCTTGCCTTGGAGGCTTTGCTGGTAAGCAGCAGTATCAAGGGAGGCAGAGGGGAGAGGGGGACATGTGCAAAGCATGGTGTGGCAACCAGAGGGACTGGTGTAAGACGACTGGGTGGGCCTAGGGGATGGGTGGGCTCCTCCTGCCCCACATGTGCTCTCGCTCCAATGCAATACAGCCCAAGCCCTGCCAGCATCTGCTGGTGCCTGCACCCCGCCCCAAGCTACCCCTGGTCTCCCTCCCTCCCGCTCCCAACCCCTCCCTCCCCAGACCCCTCCCCTACTACACCCCCGCATGCCTCCCTCCCCTGGCGTGTTCCCAACCCTACCCCTTGCGCCCCATACACTTCCATCTAACCTTGTTCCTTTCTCCGCCTCTGGCAGGATCCACTGTGCTGCAAGGTGCTGGCCATAGGATGGGGGGGCTGCTGACACTGCTGCTGCTGCTGCTGCTGCTGCTGCTGCTGGTATCGACCTGCCCTGACCTGCCATGGGCTGCTGACGCTGCGGTCCCTTCCTGGCTGCTGCCCCTCAGGCCATGCAGCTGGAGGTAGCGCGCAAGGCCTTCATCCGCATCCGTGACGTGCGCCACGTGGAGCTGGTCAACCGGACAGAGGCTGCGCGCAAGGCGGGCGTGGCTGACGGCCTGTTGATGGCTGAGATCATGGCCTACCAGGGCCGCTATCAGGAGGCAGCGCGACTCTTCATCAACAACGGTGACACACGCACACCTGCCTGCTTGCCTGCCTCGGACATTTGCCTTGGTGTCTCAGCATGTTCTCCCACTCAACCAAACCACCCACCTGCCTACTGGCTGCGCTCCCACCCACTCAATCAACCCCTGTCTGCCCACCTGCCCGCCCGCCTGCCTGCCCACCTGCCCACCTGCCTACCAGCTTCCCAACAGCTGTCACACGCAGCCGGTCATGTCACTGCCTGCTGGACCTAGGCCTGGCCCCACTCTATCCCTCTAGGCTGGCCCTGGGCCTCCTCTAGGCTGGTCACATCTTTGCCTGTTTAGAACCCACTGAGCGGACTCAGACCCAGGCCTGGCCCCCCCTGTACCCCTGCCCTCTTGGTTGTAGGTGCTGTCGACAAGGCGATGGAAATGTTCAGCGACTTGCGTCAGTTTGACGAGGCAAAGAAGTGGGCAGAGGAGTTCTCACGGACCAAGGGGGACACTGTGCAGGTGAGGGCCGGGTGTGCTGTGCCCTCCACCACCTGCCCTCCACCACCTGCCCTCCACCCGCCAGTGCTGCCAGGGTGCCAACAACGGATGGCCAGGGCTGCACCTGTGTCTCAAGGATTGCGACTGGGATGGGTGACCAGGTGTGACACTCATGGGCCTCACTCATGTCACAGTGACACCCTTGCACCACACCTGCTGCGCCAGAGTACCTGAGGGGTGTGTCCAGGCACTGGCTGCTTTGTCAGGGTGCGGTTGTGTGTATGTGGTGCTGGCGCCCTAGTTGCATTGGTGGGGTGGTGTTGCTTGGTAGCAGCTTGCGTGTTGCAATGCTGTGGCATCTGCTGACCTTACTTAGTCATTGTGGGACAGCAGCTGCCCTACAACACTTACAAAACTGACATCACTACCACCATTGCCACTGACGCTGCTGCTGCTGCTGCTGCTGCTGCTGCTGCTGTGATATGTGCAGGTGCAGGAGCTGATCAACAAGCAGGCAGAATGGAGTGAGGAGGTGAAAAACTATGATGCTGCAGCTGAGATGTACATCAAGGTAAGCTCTGCATGGGTAAGCTCTGCAGGTTGAGCAGCAGCACGAGCAGAACTGCACCCTTTGTCCCCCTGCCCTGTGATCCACCCCACCATCAAGGTGACCTCTGCATGGATAGGGTGAGCAGCAGGATGAGCAGAATTATACGGGATGTCACCCTGTCCTATGATCCAGCCCACAGCTGGTGCATGCTGTAGCGTGGGTAGCAGCATGAACGAAACGGAATAGGACAGGGTCGTCTATGAGCACCCTGGTGCCCCTGGAGCCAGCGCTAACCCAGTGGCACATATAGACTCAGAAGTGCCCAGCTGCCTCTGAGCCAGCTCCCTAGTGGTGGTGCTGCTGCAGACTGGGTGCAAGGCTCAGATTGCTCCCCAGTGACCCAGTGGCACAGATAGACTCAGAAGCCTCACCACACAATACGGTTGACAAGGGACTCCTCCAATGACATCACAGCAGCCCGGCCACAGTGCACCTGCTAAGGCTTACAGAGTGCCCAGTCGCTTCTCTCGAGTCAGCCCACCAGCGGTGCTGCTGCAGACTGGTTGCAGACCGGGTGAAAGGCTGTCAGCAAGCCACGGGCTCATGCTGGTGATCGCTGATGGGTTTGCAGCGTTGTGACTGTCAGCATGGTATGGCTGCTTAGCCTTGCCCTGTATCTACTGGGTCATGAAAACTAGCGACACAAAGCAATGGGGAAGGGGTCAGGCGTGTGCGCACGCTGGTGACCCACTGCTAGGCGCCCACCATCTGGTCGCAGGACAACCCCACCATCACCATGCACATGCGCCTTGAGTTCACCCACCTTGCCCTGCTCATGATGGTGGCGCATGTGCATCATCTGCATGACACGGTGCTTGCCAACAGGAACCTCACCTAGCTTGCTCCCAAGTCGGCTGCCTCAGCAGTCTGGAAAAGCAGCTCCCCCGGAGAGTTTGCAGCGGCCCAGCTGCAGTCCACCTACTACGGCTGTCACAGAGTGCCCAGCTGCCTCTGAGCCAGCTCCCTAGCGGTGCTGCTGCTGCAGTCTGGGTGCAAGGCTCAAATTGCTTCCAAGTCTGATGCCTAACTAAGCTAGGCGTAGTTGCTGGGTGAACGCAGGCCAAGAAGTTTGACCGAGCCATTGCCATCCTGGCCAAGCACGGCTGGTGGGAGAAGCTGATCGAGGTGGTGAGGGTGCTGGACCGGGGCGATGCCAAGAACCTGAACACTTGCGCCTCACACTTCAGGAAGGTGAGCCCTCCCCTAACCCATATCTCCACCACCCTTGAGCCTTGGGCCCCGGGCCTTGGCCATAGGGCCTCTGGCCTTGGGCCTTGGGCCTTGAGCCTTGAGCCTTGGGCCTTGGGCCTTGAGCCTTGAGCCTTGGGCCTTGGGCCTTGAGCCTTGGGCCTTGGGCCAGAGACGCCCACTGCTAGGTCCAGCACGAAGGGTCGTAGGGTTGGGTAAGGGCCTTGGGCCTCGGGCATGTAGGCAGAGAAGTATGCACTCCCACCCACTGCTGGGTCCAGCGCAACGGGTTGTATAATGAGGCATGGGGCGTAGGGTATCCACAAGGACTTCTGTACCGGACCACAATGTGTGACCCATCCCACCCATCTCCCTGCCACCTTCCCCCCACCCTCTGCTCAGCTCCTGACTTGCGCCTGGCCCATAGCCTGACTTGCGCCTGGCCCATAGCCTGACTTGCGCCTGGCCCATAGCCTGACTTGCGCCTGGCCCATAGCCTGACTTGCGCCTGACCATAGCCTGACTTGCGCCGAACACGTGACGGCAGGCTGGCCAGTATCAGATGGCCAAGGAGACTCTGCTGAAGCTGGATGACACGCGAGCCCTCATCAGCCTGTACGTGGATGAGAGCAAGTGGGACGATGCCTTCCTGCTGCTCAATGCACACCCAGGTCAGCCCTCACACCACAAGCCTCACTCCTCAGACCTCACTCCTGAGGGTTCACACCGCATACCTCACTCCTCACACCTCACTCCTCAGGGTTCACACCGCAGCGGCATCACAGGCAGCGGGCCCAGGGTTGTGCCTCTAGCCTGGGCCTCAGCTGGGCCTGAGTCACACCTACCCATAGGAGGAGTCACACCTACCCGTAGGAGTAGTGGTCCCACCAACCGCTGCAGTGCAGCACTATGGACTCCTGCCTGCCACCCTCTGTGTGCAGAGTGCCGGCAGGAGGTGTACGTCCCTTACGCCAAGCACCTGCTGCTGCAGGACAAGTTCGATGAAGCCCGCACTGCATACAACAAGGTGTGGCCTGGCGTTGACAGCTTGACCACCCGCCCACTGCCTGCCTGCCTGCGTGCACCCACGCTGCCATGGCAGCCTTGTCCACCCTAGCCCTTCCAACAATGCTAATTAGTAGTTAGGTGGCAACACGTACACACGCTTCAGGGCTTGTAGTAGTGAGCTGCTGGGAGTCTAGCCCTCGACCTCTGTCTTCCCAAACCCATCCTTCTCCTCACCCAGCTTTCCTTGACAGCCTGGCTGGTCCTTGCCCGAACTCCACCCTACCCCTGCCCTACACCTGCTCTGCAGGCTGGCTTGCCTGGTGCTGCGACCAAGATCTTGGGGCAGCTGGCAGCCAATGCGGTGCGGGAAAGCAGGTTTGGGGACGCCTCCTTCTACTTCTACACCCTCGCCATGGAGGCCCTCAAAGCAAGTCCGACCCTGACCCACCTCCCGACCCTGACCCTGACCCTGACCCTGACCCTGACCCTGACCCTGACCCTGACCCTGACCCTGACCCTGACCCTGACCCTGACCCTGACCCTGACCCTGACCCTGACCCTGACCCTGACCCTGACCCTGACCCTGACCCTGACCCTGACCCTGACCCTGACCCTGACCCTGACCCTGACCCTGACCCTGACCCTGACCCTGACCCTGACCCTGACCCTGACCCTGACCCTGACCCTGGCCCTGGCCCTGACCCTGACCCTGACCCTGACCCTGACCCTGACCCTGGCCCTGGCTCTGACCCTGGCCCTGACCCTGGCCCTGACCCTGACCCTGACCCTGACCCTGACCCTGGCCCTGGCCCTGACCCTGACCCTGACCCTGACCCTGACCCTGACCCTGACCCTGACCCTGACCCTGACCCTGACCCTGGCCCTGACCCTGACCCTGACCCTGACCCTGGCCCTTGCCCTGACCCTGACCCTGACCCTGACCCTGACCCTGGCTCTGACCCTGGCCCTGACCCTGGCCCTTGCCGTGACCCTGGCCCTGACCCGCTTGGTGCTACAGGAGATCAAGACGCCGCCTCACTCAATGGCACCTCAAGACAGACTGCTGCTAGAACAGTTTTCAGACTACTATGACAAGGCAGAGGTGACTGCCATGATAAACCCTCCCTCTCACCCCTCCCTCTCATCCCTCCTACTCACCCCTCCCTCTCACCCACCCCTCCCACCCCAATTTCTCATTCCTACTTCCCACCCACATGCCTATGGCACATCCCACATGGCACCCTGACCACTCATCTTTCTCCCACGCCCCAACTCGTGATCCATTCCTCATCTTCCACCTGTACTACTCTCCTCCTTCCCTCTGCTTGCCTACTTCAAATCGCTGGCCCTCTCTCTCTCTTTCTCTCTCTGCTCTTCTGCTGCTGCCCCCTCTCTCCTGCACCCTCCACCTGACCGCACCCTGACAGCACCCTGACAGCACCCTGACCGCACCCTCCACATAGGCCATCACTTCGCTCCTCCCTCCTCTGTTCTTACCTATACCACTGCCCGCCTCTCTCTGCTCCTCCCCTGCCCTCATGCCCTAGGTCTACTATGCCTACGACTTGATCCAGACCAACGCGCTGTCCCCCTTCAAGTCCACCCACCCCACCACCCTGTTCAACTGCGCTCGCTTCCTGCTCATGCGCACCCTTGCCAAGGAAGCCCCTCCGGGTGTGTCCATGGTGCATGTGGTGTACATGCTGGCCTGCCAAGCCATGGCCATGGAGGCCTTTAAGCTCGCACGCTTTGCCTACAACAAGCTGCAGGTGCAGTGCGGCAGGGCAGGGGTGGGGCAGGGGTGGGGTAGGGGTGGGGTAGGGGTGGGGCAGGGTAGGCACCCTTCCACGCAGGGAGGGGAGCCCAGGCAGGTGGTTGGCCCATGGATGGTGCAGGAGATGTTCAGTAAGGGAGAGGGTGTGGTTGAGGGCTGTGCAGGCAAGGAGGAACGCTTGAAATGGCCAGCGGTGGTGCCAGCCTGATGATGGTGTAGGCAGCCCAAAGATGAGGGATTAGGGCAGGGAGCAGCGTTTCGATACTGACAGGGGAAAACAGAGGGGGGCAGGAGGGGAGAGGGGGGGACGAGGAGGAGGGGAGGAGGGGAGAGGAGGAAGCCGGTGGAGTAAGGCCAGGCTGCCAACCCATACCTGTCGCCCCGCTGGCTCCCCCTGCCCTGCTGCTGCCCTGCAGACGCTGGTGCTGCCCCCAGCAGTGCAGCGGGAGGTGGACCTGGCCTCCATCCTGGTACGCAGCAAGCCCTTCAGCGATGCGGAGGAGCTGCTGCCCGTATGCTACCGCTGCTCCACCACCAACCCCCTGCTGAACACACAGGTCAGGCAGTGGCTGGGGCAGGAGGGCAGGAGGGCAGGAGGGCAGGACAGGTAGAAGACAGGGGAAAGGTGGGGATGGGGCAGGGAAGGGGTAGTGGCAGGGAGGAGTTGGCAAGGCCACCCACCCTCCTTTGCTTGGTGTTGGTGGGAAGTGCCAGGGCAGGGGCAGTGCCAGGACAGGGAAGTGCCAGGGCAGGGGCAGAGCTTCTGTTGCCATGGAGTGCCCTTGCAGGCAGGCGGCTGGCAGGCAACAGACAGACGAGCTGCAGCCCACCGGTTGCTGTTTGCTGGACGCAGGGCGACTTTTGCATCAACTGCGGCGCGCCCTTCATCCGCTCCTTTGTCACATTCGAGCACCTGCCCCTGGTGAGCAGCAGCCGGCCTTCACCTCCTGCTGCTGCAGCCCCTTCCGCCCCTTCGCTGCCATCACTCCTGTTCTTGCTGCCACCGCCACAAATCTAGCGCCAGCATTTGCATTGGTCAAGAACCAGCCTTGGCTGGACCATTGCCGACCCACCATTACCATGGCTCTGCACAGGTCGAGTTCGAACTGGACAGCAGCATCAGTGATGCAGAGGCAGCCAAGCTCATTGGGGAAGACACTGGGCTGGCAGACCAGCGGAGGTGAGAGGACCTCCCTCCCTCCCTCCCATCCTCCCTCCCTTCTACCCCATCTCAAAGCTACATTTTTGCCTCTTCTCCTTTAGCTCCCCCCCCTTTTGAACCTCGAATTATATTTTCCTCCTAGTTTGCCTTTCACCCTGCTTCCTTTCACCTGACTCCTCTGTGGCAGAACAACTACTACCCAGCTCACCGCCCACCCTCCACTCACCACACTCCACCTAACTCTCAAACCCCTCGCCACACCACACCGCCTCGCTTCTGGCTCCTGATTGCTTGGCCGCTGCCCCCAACCCTGGCCCTTGCATGACCCTGCATGACCCTGCACGACCCTGGCCCTGCAGGCGCAAGGACACTCAGTCTGGAGGCAGCGGTGCCAATGTGCTGCGCTTAGACGAGGGCGACATGCTGAACCACATCGATGACGCCTTTGCCGCGCAGCAAATGGTACGGCGCACAGAGCTCCTGGTACACTCGCACCCTCCACACCCGCCCAGCCTTGAGGACATTCGCCTAATGCACTTGGCCCATTTGCTCGGCATGGTCGTTCCTCCGACGACGGCCCGCTTGGTCCCCTACCACACGATGCTAGTGAGACCGCTTCGATCTGCTCCCTGCGCACTCTTGCGCACTCCCCGTCATTGGCTCCGCCTGTGCACTCCGTGCTCCCCTGGCGCGTGCTTACCCACCCTCCTGCCACCTGTTGCGCCTTTATCCGGCCCGCCCTACAGGTGCCAAACATGCCAATCCGCGTCGACCGCAGCACCCTGCGTCGGATGCGGTCTGCAGAAGTGGTGGTGCGCAGCTGGCCGTCGCCCCTCATCCCCTCCCAGTATTTCCGTGTCATGGACACCGAAGTGCCGCTTGCAGTCGGCCCATGCGGACACTTCTTCGAGCAAGACGAATACGAGATGGTGAGCCGTGTGCGCGAGAGTGCAGTGGAACAAGGCCGGGATAGCCACCGGTGCCGAGGAATATCAGCGGGCTCTTACGGAACGCGGCAGCAGCGACCACGCACCCCAGCATCGGCACGACGAATATGTTTTTGCTTGCGGCGTGCAGGAGGGGCTGGACAAGGGCCGCGCGCCGTTCTCACGGGAGCAGCTGCGACCCGAAGGCCAGCCACCGCCAACCGGGGGCGACACATCGCCACGCGGCAATGGCAGTGCACGAGTGACCGGCGGCGTCCTTGGCATGGCGCAGGTTAAGCGCAGACCATGATAATGCGCAACGATTAAGCTGAGCTCGTGGACAAAAGGAACGCACTGTCATCAATATGAACACTGCGTGATGCCTCGATAAAAACAATGGGGCATGTTCAGCGAGATGACAAGTGCATGTCGGCGACTTAACAGTTTGCAAGGGGCTTGCCTTGGCTGGAGCACTACTTATTGCGCCCGACCACATACACTAACTCGCCGGCGTCGCTGACTGCTAAAAGGTCATGTGCGCCAGAGCTAGTGTCGACGTCGAAACTGTTGATGCTGTGCGGGCACTGCGCTATACTGTTACTGACGGAACACGTTGGCGAGAAGGTTGCCTGGCCAAGCGTGCCATCGTTGGTGCAGAACAGCATTCCTGGCGCCGCAGACTTGGCCATGGAGGCAGCGCTCGTGTCAAATCGCACCTGCAAACATCACAGCTTCCAGCAGAATGATCCGCGATGTATAGGAAAGGGAAATGTAGACCAGGCACCGACAATCACATTGGCGCTGCAGCGCAGGCTATCTCTCCACTGGCCCGGCGAACTAGCATCGAAGCGCGCACTCTCCGCCCGTAGACCCCGGCCGCCTACCTCCCACACATCCGGCCCAGCCGCGGCGCCACACATCGGTGACAAGGGTGAGGGCGGCGGAGTGTGCGCCATCAGCGGCTGCGATGCAAGGCGCAAGTCCCACAGCGCCAGGCAGCCCCCACCAGCTCCTGTGGCGCAAAGGTTTGGCCGAGCAGGGTGTACCTGCATGCACATGCAAGCATACCTGCTTCCTGCCACACCTCCCAATGCTGCACAGCGCCCAACCACCCTCCACGACCGCCCATGTGCTGCCTTGCACCTGGCTCAAATCTCAACAACACACAGGGCAGGTAAGAGTGCATCACACCTCCAAGCCCGTTGCCACACTTTCCTGTCCATTAGGTGTGACCTGCCCCACATTACACCCCCCATGCACAGACTGATACCTGCAAGCTCGTGATGTGAGCCATGGGCGCCCCCAGTGCTCCACTGCTGCTGCTGCTTGGCAGCCCCCAATGGGCAGGGCAGCGGGTCATTGGGTGCTTAGGCCCCGCACGCATGTCCCACACCATGAGGCCGCCCGGACTGCCCACCTGGCAGCAGCAGGCAGCAGGGAGAGAACCCCTGGGCCAGCACCACGCCACCGCCGCCGTCGCCGCAAGGCAGCAAGGTCACAACTGGTGCCGGGTGTTGTGGGGCAGGGAGGCAGGTAGCTGGCAGGGTTGGGGGGAGGCCAAGAAGGCCAGTCGGGTTAGGGGGCAGGGTAGCAAGGGGCAGGTGAAGGGTAAGGGGGCGGGGGGGCAAGGGGCAGGTGAAGGCGTCGACCTGAGTCAGCGCCGGGGCGGGTTAGCATCTCACCGTGATGAACACGTTGGTGTCGGCCCAGCGGCCCGCGGTCAGGGAGGTCAGCCCACCCCTGCTGCGTCGCCAAGGGGCATGGTGCCCCGGCCCCTCCCCCGCTGAGATGGCTGCGCTGCCGTCAGTTGCGGCGGAAGCAGCCAGGTCAGGGGGAAGCACGCAGATGGCTCCGTCTACACCCACTGTCAAGATGGCCTGCGCAGCGGCAGGGGCGGGGTGGCCAGCAGGTGAGGTCAGCTGGGTGTGGGTGTGGGTGTGGGTGTGGGTGTGGGTGTGGGTGTGGGTGTGGGTGTGGGTGTGGGTGTGGGTGTGGGTGTGATAGGGTGTGGGTGTGAAAGGGAGGGCTTATGTGTCCAGCAATATGTAGTGACCAGTGTGTATTGCTAGCAGCACAGTGTGGTTCAGGGTCAGCGACTGCACGGTAGAGGGGGCTTCACACAGCCCACCTGGCTGTCTGGCTGAGTGCAGAGGCCAGTGGTGCAGTGGTGGCGGCTGGTGGCGCATGATGGTGGTCACTTCAGGAGGAAGGGCGCTCACCTGGGTGTCTGGCTGAGTGTCCACGCAGGAGATGGCGCCTGAGTGCAGCCTGAGCTGGGGCTGCAGCCGCTCCCCTCCTGATGCACTGTCTGTAGGCAACTGCAAGGCAGGCGGGAAGCCGGCAGGCAGGTGGGCTGCTGTAAGGCAGGTGGAAGCTGGCAGGCAGGTGGGCCGCTGCAAGGCAAGAGGGGCAGGGTGTGAGGCATGACTGGACTCCGTGCCATAGCTACAGCATCAGGCTCAGGAGGGGAGGGGTTGGGAGCTCCTGCTGCCTCCACCCTCCTGCAATACTAGACCCTGCCACCCAGCGACCCAGTGAGCCTGGCTGGCGATGCTCCTGCTGATGTGCTCCTGCCGCTCCAGCCCTCCCGCTCACCCCCTGGCTGCAGTGGGAGGTGCGGCTTGGTGCAAGCGCTGCTCACGTGGGTTTGTGTGATGTCCTCTGGCCCTGAGCCAGGCAGGCGGGGCAGCAGCAGGCGGGCCAGCAGCAAGCCGCCATCACTGCAGCCCAGGCTCAACTGCACCCACCCACCCTCCAAGTCGCTGACCTGCAGCAGCAGACCAGTGGATGGGCAGGGATGGGAGCAGGGGGTGGGTTACTGCTCCAGAGGACCCACATGACAGAAGCAGGGAAGGGGCAGCAGCTATGGAGCAAGTGCATAAGATCAAGGATGCAAGGCAGGCAACAGCTTGCCTGCTGGGGCTGTTGGCCCTCAGCCCATGGCCTCTCGCCCCACGCTGCGTCACCTCTAGACGCCCTGACCTCCTTGTGCCCTTTGGCCTGCTGACCCCCTTTACACAGTTGGCCGGTTTAGAGCATGCCCACACCTGCTTACTTGGCCCCAACCCTCAACAACCACCCTGAAAAACCACCCTTCACCACCCACCCTCACAACCCACCCTCACCACCCACCCACTCTTCACCACCCACCCTGCACCTGCCTAACCAGCTGGGTGCCGCTGATCCAGGCCTGCTTATTCAAACCCCTCTGCCACCAAGCTTGTCACATAGCCCCGCCCAGCCTGCCCCTGCTCTCTGCCTAGCCTAGTGGCACAGCCTAGCCCCTGCCTGTGGCACACCCAGCTAGTGCTGCAGGGGTAGGGATAGGGCTAAATAGGGGGCTGGGTCTAGGCAGGGCCGGGGTTGGGGCAGAGTCTGGAGCTTAGCCACACCCTCTGCTGCCTACACTGAGCTCCTGATCCCCCTGCAGCAACCAGGAGCTGCCCCTGCCCCTGCCCCTGCCCCTGCCCCTGCCCCTGCCCCTGCCCCTGCCCCTGCCCCTGCTACCCGCACCCACGTCCCGTACCTGGATGTCAGTAGCAGCGGCTGGCAGCTCCCAAGTGCAGATGCGCTCAGGGCTGGTGTGCAGCACATGGCTGCCCCGGCAGGTCACTCTCAGGTTCAGCACACTCAGCACATGACTCTGCACAGATCGACACAAGGATACTGTGCAGCAAATCCACCCAATAGTGGCAATGACGACTCCTCCACCAGGACATCAGCACCATCACAGCACTATGGCAGCAGGAACAGCAGCACCAGCAGCAGCACCGGCACCAGCAAGAGCACAAGCAACATGCACGACACCTTCGGCACATGAGGACCATAGTTTGAATATTCCAGAGTTCGATGGGCGAGCATCTGGCTTCCTCACCTCGAGCTCGTCAGAGAACAGTCCGCATACGAAGAGTTTGTTGTGAACCGTGCGGCCGTCCAAATCCGGAGGGCCGGGAAACACGCTGGGCAGCAGGCGGAGCCGGTGCACACAAGCGCGCAGCTGGTGTCGGTGCACTTCGCAGGCATTGTCCATTGTTACACAGCTGCGCGCTGCGAGTACTGCACCCGTTTACTGATGTCCCATGCACAACATCACATCCATGTACGCCATGCACTATGCATGCCGCGTCGCCCAAACCTACAGCTGAGAAGGAACGTGGTGGACACACTAGAATCATAATAGAACTACGTCGAGTACTGGGTGTGGGTGATACGTGTATGAGGCCTAGCCTAGGGCACACCATACATTACTACCGGCACCTAGGACCTAGGTGCCGGTTGCATGCGGGTGTGCTAGGTGTGCTAGGTGCGCTGCTGAGCCTAACTTGCTGCTAGCCTAGCCTAACGCAGCTCCAGCCTGCCCGTTCCAGCTGCCCCTGACCTGCCAAGCATTTGTGTGCATGGTGCGCTTGATCCGCATGGAGTACATAATGAAAACAGAGTTGCTAGCAGTTGGGCTAGGATCTACACAAGAAACACGCATGCGAAGTCAAGAGCTGTATCCATCGCATCGACCACGTGGGTGAGGGGCAGCTAGCTCCCTGGCAACCTCCCCAAACTTAATGTGGCAGGCCAGCGTTTCTCAGTCCACAGCTTTCTCAAGCACACTTGTGTGATTGTGTGTTAGACAGGGTCATAGCGTTACGCAACTACAGCACACACGACCACGATACTTGCCACATCACACACGACCACGATACTTGCCACATCACTGGTGGTGTACCCAGCATGCCTATGTCACCAAGCATGTGCGCTCCTTTGGATCTCCTCATCGGCAAGGCCATGCAGCCATACCACGCTGACGGCTGTGATGTCACCACCACCTCCGCATCTTGTCATGTCTACACGTTCCCTGTAATAGGTCACACCCGGTCCCATATCTACAGCCATCACACCCATATGTATAATGTGCATGCGGGCATATGTTCACTCAGGGCATAGTCCTGACAGCTCTCCAAAGCTCATTTCCTGAACAGGCCCCACCTGCAAGCCACCCCACCAGGTACCATCCTGCATACATATTGAAACGCTGAGCTACTCCTGAAGTTGCTGTTACTGCTGCTGCTGCTGCTGCTGCTGCTGTCGTTGCCTGCTGTTGTGTACTGTCGTCCACCTGCTACTCCTGACTTCCTGACAGGCCTGGCATGTGTCAGTGCTGCTTGTACCCGGCCCGCCAGGGCTGTCCTTGGCTGGGCTGCGTTGTCGCGATGTGGCTATCCCAGCAACATGAAGGTGGGTGCATCATCCTCACTCCCCTCCCCACCCTCCTCCTCCTCTTCCTCTTCCTCCTCCTCCTCCCCTTCCCCCTCCCCTTCTTCGTCCACACCCTCCGCACCCCTCCCCTTCTCCTGCCCACCCGCAACCCCGTTTTCATCAGGCGGGACCCCTGCACCCCCACCCTGCAATGCTGTCAGCAGACCAGGACCCACCCACTGATCACCTGCCTGCACTGCAACACTATCTACCCGAACACAGCCCGGCTGCCCCTGCTGCCCCTGCCCCTGCCCCTGCCCCTGCTGCCCTTGCCCCTGCCATTGCTGGCCTGGCCCCTGCTGCCCGGCCCCCACCTGCTCCTGCCCCCCACCTGCCCTGGCCTGCACCTGCAGCCACCCCCCACCCCCTCCCAGGCACTGGCCCCCTGCCCCTACAACGGTCTCTGCTGCTGCAGTCCAACTGCCCTCTGACCCAGCTCCCCTCACTACTGTTGTCCTGGCCCTGGCTGCTGTGACTCTGGTGGCTGCCGCCCCTGCTGCTGCTTCCGCCCCTGGTGCCGGCACGCCCTGCATCCAGGCTGGCTGAGTGGTGGTAGAAGCTGGTTGCTGCACTGGCCCTGGTGGTGCTGCTGCTGCCAGCATGCCCTCCAGCTCAGTAGTCTTTGTGTGTGTTGCTGCATCAGGGGCTAGGACCAGGTGGTCCAGGGGCCCTTTCTCATCCCGCAGCTGCTCCATGAGGTGCCCCGGACTCTGGAAGTACATGGCTGGTTGCCGCATCACGCACTCCTGCCGGCGAAGCCGGCACGACTCCCGGCCGGCCGGACCACACGGCGGCGCTGTTGGCTGCCCGCGAGAGATGCTTCGTGCGTGCGCGCCCGGTTGACATTGAACGCTGGAGGGGGCCGCGCCACACACCGCAGCTACTGCGGTCTCGCCAGCCTTGCAGCGCTGGATGATCGCGGCGAAGGTGGGCGCGGTGTTAAGTAGAGCGTTACAAGAGCCTAACACCAAGAGGTGCCGGCGGGCGCGAGTGAGGGCCACGTTTAAACGCAGCGGGTCGGCCGCGAAAGGGCTCGGGCGAGTTAACGTGGTGGCCAGCAGGACCACTTCCTTCTCAGCGCCCTGACATGGTCACAGGGATGCAAGCAGCAGGGTGAAAGCTGCAGCAGGGTCAATGCAGCAGCGGCTGGGTGGATACCGCAGCTGGCTCATGGCAGGATGGGCAAAGCAGCAGCCTGATCAGTAGCACAAACGAGTTAGAACAGCAGCAGAGGTCACTAAAGCATCAGCCATCAAAATGTGGCGTACTGCCTGTTGGGCACCCGCAAGCAACAACCGCATGTGCACCTTCCCTGCCCGTGGACCTGGCGCAGATGGCACTGCAGGCAACCCTGGCAGTCAATGGCACTCTGCCATTGCCAGCACCCTGCAGACGGACACCTTACAACCGTAAACTCGGCTCTTACCATTCAAGCATCACCACCAGAGGCTGGCAGGCTCAAAGCAGGGAGCAACACAGGCAGCAGGGGATATGCATCCGGCCCCATGCATCCGGCCCCATGCACCAGGCCCCATGCATCCGGCTCCATGTACCGGGCTCCATGCATCCCGCCCCATGCATCCGGCCCCATGCACCAGGCCCCATGCATCTGGCCCCATGCACCAGGCCCCATGCATCCGGCCCCATGCATCCCGCCCCATGCACCAGGCCCCATGCGTCAGGCGGCGCCCCTGGTACTCCCACCTGGAAGGAGTCAATGGTGGCCACCTGCACCGCCTGGCTGCCGGTGCGCTTGCGCCTGCCCCCGCTCCCTCCCTCACCCTCCCTCCCACCCCCTGCCGCCCCTGCCGCCTCTGCTGCTGCGGTCACGGTGTCAGAGGCCAGGTCCGCCCCGCCCTCAACCTTCAGGTCTGGGCCACTGCTAACTGATGAGGGGTGAGGCGCCTGCAAGGGGGCCTGCTGACAGGAGGGTCCAGGAGGGTCAGGCCTAGCGCCGGGGCCAGGTGCTGAGGCCAGGGCTTTCTGAATTAGGGCCACCTGTAGCAAGGACAAGAGTTGGCGTTTGCCTGCCTGCCACCAATACTGCCAACATTGCCCTCTTGTTGTCGCTTTGCTGCTGCTGTTCCACTGCTCACCCTGTACCACCCCCCACAAATTCCATCGCCATCACCACCACCACCACAGTCAATACCATCACCATCATCATCACCACCACCACCACCACCATTAACAATTGCGTTCAGTAACCTGCCAGTGCTTAGCAATGACCCTGCCCTTGTTGACCCAGTACATGTTGTAGGAGCAGGCCGCGCCCCCTCCAGGTGGAAACTTCTCCTCAATTTACGCCGTTTCTAATGCCGGAGTACTCTGCATCTTTCTGCTTCTTGACGCAGTGCAAGGGATGTGTGTTGAGATCAGCAGCGCTTGCCTGGGCTTTGTAGAAGCAGATGACCCCCACTGCTGCCGGTTCCACCCCTTGAGACAGCAGCAGCTGCACCACAGCGGCTGCAAGCTGGGCCTACACAGCAGTGCATGACACGGTGTGAAATCACACTGGTATCACACTGGGTCCCACGCACATGGTTGCCCCTGCCTGCTCTTGACCAACTCTTGGATACCACTGACTAACCATGCACATGACGTTGCCACCAAGCACAGTGACCAATGGAGCCCCTGCCCCTGGCCCTGGCCCTGGCCCTGGCCCTGGCCCTGGCCCTGCCCCTGGCCCTGCCCCTGGCCCTGCCCCTGCCCCTGTCTCTGCCCCTGCCCCTGCCCCTGCCCCTGCCCCTGCCCCTGCCCCTGCCCCTGCCCCTGCCCCTGCCCCTGCCCCTGCCCCTGCCCCTGCCCCTGCCCCTGCCCCTGCCCCTGCCCCTGCCCCTGCCCCTGCCCCTGCCCCTGCCCCTGCCCCTGCCCCTGCCCCTGCCCCTGCCCCCCACGCCCTTGTCCTGCCCACCTCCGCAGCGTTGAAGGAGCTGCCCGACCCGCTCTCGTGCTGTGAAGTGCCCCCCACATGGCAGAAGGTGAGGGGGGGCAGCGCCACACCTGGCAGGGGTCCACGCTGCTCTGCCCTGCAAGGCGATGAGCAGCAGCAGCAGTAGCAGCTGCAGCAGCGGGAGAGGGGTAGGTGAGCCAGGGTCAGATAGAGGGCCCTTGCAAGAGCGAGAGTAGCGAGGCAGGTTGGGGGAGGAAGGGGAGGAGGTTGGTCCGTCCGGGCTGCAGGCAGGCAGGCAGGCAGGCAGGCAGGCCTGGCATGCACTTGTTGTCGGTTACCTGCAGCCATCCCTCAGCCGTCCTCCATAGAAGAGTTGGTTGGGTATTGCCGACAGTCCAGGGTGGCAGCGGTATTGCTGGGCCAGCAGATGTACAGGGAAGCCTTGCTGCTGCAATCGCACGAACAATGGCCGCAGCAACCCCTGATGGGCTGGTCCAAGACTCCCTTGCTGCTGCTCCTGCTGCTGCTCCTGCCCTCGCCCCTGGCCCTGTCTCTGCCCCTGGACCTGCCCCCGCCCCTGCTGCTGCCTCTTCTGATGCTGCTCCTCAGGAGCTGATATTGTGGCAGGGCTGGCGATCACGGGCGGCAGCTGCATGGGGTCGCCGGCAGCTATGAGGAAGCTGCAGCAGGCGGGCAGGGAGACAAGTAAGGAGCTTGACATGGTGTTGGTAGCCACCAGCAGTGCCTTGAACATCGTCAAGAGCATGAAACCGTACAAAGCAACGGAAGTTCTACACCAGTCAAGTATCATCTCATACATCAGCCC
Organism: Haematococcus lacustris; assembly: GCA_030144725.1. Classification (NCBI taxonomy): domain Eukaryota; kingdom Viridiplantae; phylum Chlorophyta; class Chlorophyceae; order Chlamydomonadales; family Haematococcaceae; genus Haematococcus; species Haematococcus lacustris. The sequence continues at coordinate 300,710 of JASKMD010000011.1, forward strand.
TGACCCTAACCCTAACCCTGACCCTGACCCTAACCCTCACCCTCACCCTCACCCTGACCCTGACCCCAACTGCCCTACTTGCCCTCACCTTGCGCGTGCCCTCAGCAGCGGGACCAGGGACAGCGGCTCAGTCAGCTGACTGGCCTCATCCAGCATCACCACGGGGAAGGCGCCTGCACCGCCCCACACCTCCTCGCGCAGCAGGGCGCAGCATGTGGTGCCCACCACTGGGCAGGTGGCCAGGGCTTCACGGCGGCTGCGCTCGGCTCCGGCCTGCAAGGCTTCCAGCTCCTCCCTGGGGCGTCAGGGTCAGGGTCAGGGTCAGGGTCAGGGTCAGGGTCAGGGTCAGGGTCAGGGTCAGGGTCAGGGTCAGGGTCAGGGTCAGGGTCAGGGTCAGGGCCAGGGCCAGGGTCAGGGTCAGGGTCAGGGCCAGGGCCAGGGCCAGGGTCAGGGTCAGGGTCAGGGTCAGGGTCAGGGTCAGGGTCAGGGTCAGGGTCAGGGTCAGGGTCAGGGTCAGGGTCAGGGTCAGGGTCAGGGTCAGGGTCAGGGTCAGGGTCAGGGTCAGGGTCAGGGTCAGGGTCAGGGTCAGGGTCAGGGTCAGGGTCAGGGTCAGGGTCAGGGTCAGGGTCAGGGTCAGGGTCAGGGTCAGGGTCAGGGTCAGGGTCAGGGTCAGGGTCAGGGTCAGGGTCAGGGTCAGGGTCAGGGTCAGGGTCAGGGTCAGGGTCAGGGTCAGGCCGAGGTTAGGGGGGGCAGCAGCAGGGGTTGTAGGCGGGCAAAGCAGCAGGAAGAGAGCTGAGGAGTGTGGACGGTTAGGACTGGGCGGTGCTGCCAGCTGCCAGCCACAGTGTACCTCCCTGCCTGCTTCAGCCCTGACCCGCCCTCGCCTGCTCTCGTTCGCGCTCCCTTGCCAACCCGTGTCGGCCCCTGCATGGCGCTGCCTGTGCCTACTCGCCCTGTCCGCTCCCTGCCCGCGCCTGATGATGCCTGCCTCCATTGAGTCGCAGTCTTCAGTGCGGAGCATGTCCTTCAGCGCCGCGATCGCGTCCTTGTCGTTGTCACCGGCTGCGGCGTGCAGCGAGTGCGGTAGCAGCAGGCGGGCCATGCGCGGCAGCGATCCCACGCGAAGGAAGTCTGTGAAACCGCGCTCCTGCAAGGCAATGCGCGCAGGCCGGAGCTCGCGTTAATTGCTGTAAACCCTAACAATAACCCTATCATTGAGGTCTGGGCAAATAGTGCAGATAGTGGGTTCGTCAGCACGCGCTAGTTAACTGGCAAGGTTTGCCAGGACGTAGGGTGGTGGACCGCTGAGTAGTACTACTCAAACTGCTGTCCGCCGTCCTATACGACCAAAACTTTTGCTGTGCCTGTCATTCCATACGACAGCAAGTGCTGCTTCTGCTGAAGATGACTAGCTACATGCAGCTCGCTACAGGCTATTGTTGCTTTCCTGTATGCTCCTTGCTGATCATGAATGCATGTATGATCCAGCCCTTCGTGTGAGGGTGCCTGCAGTGTCCTCGCACCTGCAGGCCCAGCAGCACCCGATCCACGGCCACGTTGGTGTGTGCTGCCAGCAGCAGGCGGAGGTGCTCGGCTCCAGGGGGCCTGGGCAGCAGCCGGGTGCGGCAGTCCACCAGGAAGTGCACTAGTGCGGCCAGCAGGGTGCTTTTGCCGCTGCCAAACTGCAGGTAGGGGCAGCAGGGAGGCATGCATGGGGAAAGGGCGGTAGGGCGTGCAGTAAAGAAAGGGCTGCAGGCCGGGGTAGGGCTGATGCATGTGCTTGTATGGGTGGGTTGGTGAACTGATGGTGGGCAGGTGTGGAGAAAGACCCAGAACAGAGCAGCGGGCGGGCGGGCGGGCGGGCGGGCGGGCGGGCGGGCGGGCGGGCGGGCGGGCGGGCGGGCGGGCGGGCGGGCGGGCGGGCGGGCGGGCGGGCGGGCGGGCGGGCGGGCGGGCGGGCGGGCGGGCGGGCGGGCGGGCGGGCGGGCGGGCGGGCGGGCGGGCGGGCGGGCGGGCGGGCGGGCGGGCGGGCGGGCGGGCGGGCGGGCGGGCGGGCGGGCGGGCGGGCAGGGAGGGCAGGTGCAGGTGCTTGAGTGGGTGGGCTGATGGGTGGTGACCAGGGCAGCAGGGTAGGAGGGCCAGGAATAGGGTGGGTAGGTGGGAACAGGAGGCAATGGAAATGACTAAGGTCAGGGCAGCCAGCAAGGCAACGGCCACAGCGACTGCAAGTGCAGGGCGAAATGGAGGAAAGCCATGGCAGCCAGCAACGTCTAGCAACGGCTATGGCAAAATGTGGATATGAAAGGCAGTGTAGGAAGGTCAGGGCAGCACCCTTGAATGACAGTGGGAGGGGGTTAGAGCCAGCCAACCACCCCAGCTGGGGCAGGGAGAGGGGTGAGGCAGGCAGGTAGGTGGTCGGTTGTCTGGCCACAACTCACCGGGCCATGGATGAGGCACACGGGGGGCTGCTGCCTGGGGCCCGGCTCAGCGCTCACTCCCCTCCCTACGCAGCCGCCCCCCCGCCCCTCCCCCTCCCCCTCCCCAGCCTGCTGCTGCTGCTGCATGGGTGCCGCTGCTGCCTGGTGCCGCGGAGCCTCCAGCCATGAGGCCACATGCTGCAGCACCAGCGCCTGTTCAGGGTTGAGCTGGAACTGGGTGCGCACCTCATGGACCAGGGCAGGCAGGGGAAGGAGGGGCAGGGGGGCGGCGGGGGAGGAGGGCTGCAGCCTGGGGCGCTCTGCTGTGGGGGGGCCCTGAGCCTGGGCGCAGTCAGAGGCCCCCTCCCCTGGCGCCGACCTCTTCCTGGCTCTGCCGGCTGCACTGCCTGCGCTTCTTTCACTCCCGCGACCAGAGCCACCTGTCTTCCCTGCTGCTGGCCCCCGTGCTGCAGGCGTAAGTGCCCCTCCCCCTCCTGCTGCGGGTGCAACTGTCCCTGCCGCTCCTGCTGTTGCTGCAGCTGAAGTGCTCAAACTGCTGCCCAGGTCAGCTGCAGGCCCAGCCTTAGCCATAGCAGAGCCTGGTGCAGCGTTGCCAGGGCTGCCGAGTCCAAGCAACACCCCAAACGGATCCCCCTCCTCCTCCTCGCTGCCCTCCCCATCCCCACCCCCCTTCCCCTCCTCCTCCTCCTCCTCCTCCTCTTCCTCCTCTTCCTCCTCTTCCTCCTTTTCCACGCCAACACAGAGCCTGGCTGCTGCCCCAGGGCCTCCCTCCCTCCAGCCCTGCCCCCCCCCCTCTTGCTCCCCACCCTTGACCTCCAGCCCCTGCCCCACCCCGCCTCCCCCTGCTGCTGCAGCTGCCTGCTCTACCCTAGCCTCCCCCTCCACCCCCACCACCCCAGCAGCTGCTCCTGATCTTCTACCTTGTCCTTTCCCTGCTTTCCCTGCTTTGCCAGGACACCCGCCCACTCCTCTGTCAACAGCAGGATGGCCCACCCCCCGGAGCCCGCCCCCAGCCGCCCCCCCCCCCGCCCCAGCCCCTCCTGCCCCCTGCACATCCCCCCCGGGGCGCAGCTTCTTAAAAGCCCTCGGCCCCTTGGCCCCAGTCAGGCCTTCTCTCCCCCTGGCCCCTGCCTTGCCCTTCATGCCCACAGCAGGTGCCAAGGCAAAGGTCGCTGCAAAGGCCAGGGCTGCTGCCATGCTTGGCCACAGCCGCTGCTCTTGCAAGCACAGCAGGTGGTGTACCAAGGGCGCGCCCTGCCCCTTGTCACCTCCCCCTGCCATCAGCCTGCTGGCCTGGGTGTCGGCTCTGTTGGGGCGGGGGCCACTGCCGCTGCTGCTGCTGCTGGGGGGGCTGGGGCCCAGGGTGGCAGTGATGGCTGGGGTGCGCTGCAGCTGGGAGTGCAGCAGCTCAGCTACCTGCAGCTCCGTCTGCATGTCTGGGCCCTTGAAGGCGAACAGAGGTAGGGCCCTGAGGCAGGTAGGGGTGCAGTACCGGGCATGGGCTTAGGGTTGGGCAGGGCGTGGGAAGGGTGTGTGGCAAGGGGCTAGCAGGCTAGGAGGATGGGTGAGGAAGAAGAGTCTACTGGAGGCAGGCACAGGATGCTGGGCATGGTGGGGCAGTGCCAAGCGGAGCAGGAGCAGGAGCAGGAGCAGGAGCAGGAGCAGGAGCAGGAGCAGGAGCAGGAGCAGGAGCAGGAGCAGGAGCAGGAGCAGGAGCAGGAGCAGGAGCAGGAGCAGGAGCAGGAGCAGGAGCAGGAGCAGGAGCAGGAGCAGGAGCAGGAGCAGGAGCAGGAGCAGGAGCAGGAGCAGGAGCAGGAGCAGGAGCAGGAGCAGGAGCAGGAGCAGGAGCAGGAGCAGGAGCAGGAGCAGGAGCAGGAGCAGGAGCAGGAGCAGGAGCAGGAGCAGGAGCAGGAGCAGGAGCAGGAGCAGGAGCAGGAGCAGGAGCAGGAGCAGGAGCAGGAGCAGGAGCAGGAGCAGGAGCAGGAGCAGGAGCAGGAGCAGGAGCAGGAGCAGGAGCAGGAGCAGGAGCAGGAGCAGGAGCAGGAGCAGGAGCAGGAGCAGGAGCAGGAGCAGGAGCAGGAGCAGGAGCAGGAGCAGGAGCAGGAGCAGGAGCAGGAGCAGGAGCAGGAGCAGGAGCAGGAGCAGGAGCAGGAGCAGGAGCAGGAGCAGGAGCAGGAGCAGGAGCAGGAGCAGGAGCAGGAGCAGGAGCAGGAGCAGGAGCAGGAGCAGGAGCAGGAGCAGGAGCAGGAGCAGCAGCAGGAGCAGGAGCAGGAGCAGGAGCAGGAGCAGCAGCAGGAGCAGGAGCAGGAGCAGGAGCAGGAGCAGGAGCAGGAGCAGGAGCAGGAGCAGGAGCAGGAGCAGCAGCAGGAGCAGGAGCAGGAGCAGGAGCAGGAGCAGGAGCAGGAGCAGGAGCAGGAGCAGGAGCAGGAGCAGGAGCAGGAGCAGGAGCAGGAGCAGGAGCAGGAGCAGGAGCAGGAGCAGGAGCAGGAGCAGGAGCAGGAGCAGGAGCAGGAGCAGGAGCAGGAGCAGGAGCAGGAGCAGGAGCAGGAGCAGGAGCAGGAGCAGGAGCAGGAGCAGGAGCAGGAGCAGGAGCAGGAGCAGGAGCAGGAGCAGGAGCAGGAGCAGGAGCAGGAGCAGGAGCAGGAGCAGGAGCAGGAGCAGGAGCAGGAGCAGGAGCAGGAGCAGGAGCAGGAGCAGGAGCAGGAGCAGGAGCAGGAGCAGGAGCAGGAGCAGGAGCAGGAGCAGGAGCAGGAGCAGGAGCAGGAGCAGGAGCAGGAGCAGGAGCAGGAGCAGGAGCAGGAGCAGGAGCAGGAGCAGGAGCAGGAGCAGGAGCAGGAGCAGGAGCAGGAGCAGGAGCAGGAGCAGGAGCAGGAGCAGGAGCAGGAGCAGGAGCAGGAGCAGGAGCAGGAGCAGGAGCAGGAGCAGGAGCAGGAGCAGGAGCAGGAGCAGCAGCAGGAGCAGGAGCAGCAGCAGCAGCAGCAGCAGGAGCAGCAGCAGGAGCAGGAGCAGGAGCAGGAGCAGGAGCAGGAGCAGCAGCAGCAGCAGCAGCAGGAGCAGGAGCAGGAGCAGGAGCAGGAGCAGCAGCAGGAGCAGGAGCAGGAGCAGGAGCAGGAGCAGGAGCAGCAGCAGGAGCAGGAGCAGCAGCAGGAGCAGGAGCAGCAGCAGGAGCAGCAGCAGGAGCAGGAGCAGCAGCAGGAGCAGGAGCAGGAGCAGGAGCAGCAGCAGCAGCAGCAGCAGGAGCAGGAGCAGGAGCAGCAGCAGGAG